>VXBW01000790.1:697153-821459 GCA_013400375.1 Thinocorus orbignyianus | reverse complement strand
GCCACGTCCCAGGTGCAGGACCTATTTGATTTAGCATTTTCTCAGTTTTGTTTGACATTACGCTGTAGTGTGTCTTTTGCTTGCATCCTTGCCTTCTAATTTCACTTTGGCCCGCTATAGACTATACCTTTGTTACCAGCTGCTCAGATGCTTGAGAAGCAGATTTCACTTGGCTTCTGAAGGGTTGAGATAGGGAGTTTCTCATTCCCTGACAGTGCACAGAGTGGAGTGGATAAGAATATTGAGTGCAGAGCGGTGGCTGCTCAAGGGCATGTGCATGTTGGCCACAGAAACAAAAAGCCCACCCCAGTTAAAGCTGGGTGATCATTAATCACAGTGGAATACATCTGGTTTTTTTCAGCTGAAAAGTTCATCTTCTCAGAGATGAACATTTGCTATTCTGTAAAATTCCTATTTGCACCATCCTATTATTTGCAAGTTGCACATAATTCAGTAGCATTTGTAAGTGTGCATAACCGTGATTATTTTTACTACTATAGGATTTCAATATCATAAATGCTCATTTTCTTATCAGGCTTCGGAAGATCTGTCTTTAGGAATAGCAACCTTTATACGTATAATCATCAACAGCAAACCAGAGATTCTTGTTTGCCTTGATAGCTCTGCCTAACTTGGGCTATGGATACTGCTTTATTAGTAGGTTGGACAAGTAACTAGATGGTAGTTTTACTCAACTTCTGTGATTTGGAAAATGTGTTCCTTCCAGCTTTTGAAACATAATTACACAAAAGCAGAAGGATGGACAGTGATAAAATAACCTTATCTCCTATAACCAGCATAGAATTCTCTCACTTTGTGGACAGGATCTGTTAAAGCTTTGCTCTCTTGACTGTGGCTGGCTGTTGGCTGTATAGGAACTGCGTTACTGGAACCCAAGTGAACTTCTAGCTGTATTTTATGTTACATGAATAAATGAGGAACTGGAAAGCGTTATTTTGTGTTGGTTTATAGTGCTGTGAAAAATTAATGCCACAGGTTGCCTTAATCACATGCAGTAATCAAAAAGACAAAGCTGTTCAACATTAAGGCATTGTTTTCAATCAATAGCAGTTAAAGAAAAAACAAAACAAAACAAAACAAAAAGGTCAAATTAAAGCTCTGAAAATGAGCCCTGGACTGCTTGCATGTGTGTGTGTATATATATATATATATAAAACCTATTAGCTACATAATTAAATATGGTAATGCATAGTGTAAGTAGTAAAAAACTGTGTGCTTCATTCATATCTTCATGCTTCTTCAACATTAAGATAATTGTTTTATTTGGGAGGGAAAAATTCTTACTACTGTAGGACTGATCATAAGCAGTACTGTAAAATAGCTTAAGAGATCTTAAATGACTTCAGGTTATAGCAGTGACTTTGCTTAGTCTTTCACCTGTCATCCAAGAAAGCACTTTCTGAATTTTGATGGACAGATGGGAGTAACAAAATAACCTCTTACAAATGGAAAGAATTGCTCTTAAAACCTTACCTTTGAAAACTTGGGAAGGTTTACAGTTGCAGAATATCAAAATAAGTAGGGCATTCTTGTAAATATTTTTCCTAGAGCTGGGTGAATGTGTGAAAAAAACACTTTGACTGTAGGCCTGCCTTATTTTTCTACTGCTGTCAAGTCCATCAATTATATCAGCTACTGCAAAAGGAGGAAACTAAAACAGGGTCAGAAAAAGAGAGGAAAGTAAATGTACTGAAGTGTTCTGAGCCCTACAAATTAGGAATAAAGTAGATTTTTCTCTGCTACTTGGTCCTTTTGTAGATTTCCTGATGTTTTTCTATTACTCTTACTTTATTTGTTATATGGCATTTCTAATATAAGGAAATATTATAATTTGGGAGGGGTCTCATGGAAGCGTTTACACATGCTAGGCCTAATTTTTCTTTTGCTTAATGCCAAGCAAAATTGCTTAGCTGTAAGCAAAAACAAAATGTAATCGTGTTAGTGTGTGTGTTTGTTATTTATTTATATTTATAATACCTCAAAGGCACAGTCATGATACAGCACCACAACACAAGAAGCGCTGGATTAATGCAGAGCAGAAATATTATTTCTGCCCCTAAGAATCTGTGATCTAAATTTAAGGCAAGAGAAGAAACTATTTCAGAAGAACAAGGAAGAGAACAATATAATATGTCAGTCAATACTCCAAATGGTAATATGATAAACAATGTTCTTTCCACAAGAGCAGAGTACCATCTGCCCATTTTTTTTGAGACTGGGGGCGATGGGAGGTCATTTGAAGAGCACTTTTGCATTAAACTGAAAGCAGATGCAGGGTTTGTGATCTCCTGAATAAATGGACCTTAAAAAAAGCTTAAAAAAGCCCCCAGTTAAGTCTGATGCACAAGTTGCAGGTCTGAGGTGTGTGTTGTGGTGGTGATCACAAGGAACAAGAAAGGAGGCACGATGTGCTAAGTCATATTGAACCTGTATTGGCAGCTGTAGGGTAAATAGGGATGCAGGTTGGGAGTTTGTTTCGTTGTTTAACTTAAGTCAGCAACATCCATCTGAGCAAACTGTTGAAATTCCCATTATAGATGATGTAGAGAAGTGGACAGCACAACTCATCTGTCCTCTTTTAAAAACTGACAGGGGGAGGTGAATAGTACCCTAGGAGGTCATGTTTCTCTGTTGATGAAGAGGCAAAAAATGATGAATTGAGTCTAACTGGCTGCATTGTAGACATCTACAGTGCAGATATGACTAGAGTGAGGTCAGATGAATCCCAGCTGATGAGACAGGTAGGATGCACAGGTTTTATAGGAGAAAAAGAGTTGAGGATCGTGGCAGAGACAGGTTGACTCATTTCTCTTCACGAAAAGTAGGACTGAAAGGAAGAGAAAGGCCAAAATAATTTTTAATCTGGCATTTTTCAAAAAATTCAGCAAGATTCTGTGTGGAGAGAGAAGTAGAGACCAGAAATGCTTTGGGATTTTGAGGAACAAATCCTGGACACTGCAAAGCTCCCTGGGACTGTCAGCGTGGGCCTCCTTGAAGTTGAAGTGAAGGTATTAAAAGGAAGCAGAGGATGGCTAAGCTAAAGGAAGAGGGGATGAATCACTGGTGGTGAATGTCACCAGCGATGCTTTGCAGTGTATAATAAAAGTACCTTGTAAAGTGAGGAAAGGCACAGGGAAAACAAATTTTGGAATCCTATGGGGACAGGGACTGGCAGCATGGGCTGTGTATAGGGAAGAAGAGAGAGATGATTGAAAGATGAACAGTTTCAGCAGTTTTGTCACTGGGGAAGCATGAAGAATACTTGAATTCAGCTAGAAAGTCATCAGACCTAATGCACCACATAAATAAATCACATACAAGTTGGATGCCAGGATGTAAGTAGGGAAGGGTGAGGAGCTGTGGTGGTACCTAGAAAGGGAAGGTGGAGGCATCTAAGAGATAAGCAGTGTATGTGGTGAGTGGTGAAGAGGGATGAGCTTTTGTGAACAGAGAAAATAAACCGTACCAGCAGGTCAAGTGAAGATCTTATGGTGATGGGAACAAGGAACTAAAACGGGTCAGACCGGTAGAGGTTGAAGTCATTAGGAAGAATGTGGGGGCAGCTTCAGGAATATGAACTGTCTCATTGCTAAATTTTTACTGTAATTCCTACTCCATAGTCATCAGTGATCACAGTCTGGATTGCAACAAGTTTTCTAGATTTATATAACTAATAATAACTCTTACACAGCTTTTTGGTTTGGAAGAATTTTAGGAACAACACAGATGAACCTCATTTTCTTTCTATGTCAAGATGAAATTAAAAATACATTTTTCTGTAACTTGGTTTATTTTTGGTTGCAATAATTGAAGCCAGACGGGAATGCTTACTGATCTGTTTCTTTCAGCTTTAGTAAGTGTTCCTTGATTGAGGTATTCTGCAGACATGTACGTAAAACAAGAGAAAATGATACAAACTCAACTCACATGTTGTTTTTTTTCCACAGCATATCAAGTTCTCCTTAGTTTTCCCTTGCAACTTTTCTATAGATTTTTCTTCTATTATTGGTAGTAGGTCCTTTCCTGTGCAGAAGCTATCCACCAATTTCTGCAATCAAGCTTTAATTTTTAGCAACAGAGGCCTGGATGGGATATTACATCCAGAATGAAAGCAAGGAAGATTGACAAGTACTTATTTCATAATCAAATTGAAGTATTTAATAATGTAGCGTTAACTGCTGGGATTAGAACTGGGTCTACTTAAATATGTTAGGCAAACATGTCTGGTAACAAAAAGACTTAAATTTAGGCAGAGAGTTTTCCTTCTGGAAGCCTTTGGGGCTTTCAACATGAGCCGACAGTGCGTGCTGATATTGGGAAGAAATTCTTTCCTGTGAGGGTGGTGAGGCACTGGAACAAGCTGCCCAGAGAAGCTGTGGTTGCCCCATCCCTGGAAGTGCTCAAGGCCAGGCTGGATGGGGCTTTGAGCAACCTGATCTAGTGGGAGGTGTCCCTGCCCATGGCAGGGGGGTTGGGACTTGATGTCCCTTCCAACTCTAACCATTCTATGATTCTGTGTTCTTTCCTTTTGGCTTTGAGGAGTGCTTTTCTAGGCACCTGAAGTGAAGTTTGCAAGTTTGTCAGTATGGATTCTGAGACTTTTTTTTGGCTTCTTGAAGTAGTTGAAAACTGAGAGTAACTTTCATTAAAACAAATTGTTGTCTCTATTGTATTAACTGCTATTGCAGGCTATTGCAGCTGGCTGCAAGTTCCTCATTTTCTGTAGATGATATTAATCACAGGGTGCCTGTAATGTGCTGCTGCTTATCCTGAACAAATACAATTAAACAATATTAAAATTCCATAAGGAATTATTTAAATGCCTCTATTCCTATGTGAATATTAATCATTTTTTCCACTTAAAAGCAGATGTTCACTCTTCCTCTTAGAAATCCTTTTTCCAGCACAAGCTATGTGACAGTGAGCTACAAGTCACGTAACATAACACATGCATTCAGCAGGGGTTTGAGCCATTTAGTGAATTGTCATTCGTGCCCCTCAGGTTTTGCTTGATTTCTTGTCGTACAGCACTAGGGTTATATAGGTTCATATAGTCATATATTGCTAGTTCCTGTGTCATTAACACCAGCACTTCTGTGTTGGGAAGAGTCATCATGTGGTTTTGCCAAACATAAAAGGCAGCATCCCCTATCGCTTGAACTGAAAACAAATAGCAAAGTCCACACTTTGTTAAGCCAAACTTTTCCTGTTGGGAAAAGGCCCCTTGGGGCCTCAAGGGGTTTGGGGCTGCTCTTTGGAGAAGCCCAGTCGCATACTTATCCAAGATGATAGGCAAAAATTCAAAAGTTCAATTTAGACTGCTGCTCAAGGAGTCTTAATTCTCTTATGACAAGCATGGATTTGTCATAATGTCTCCTACAGTGGAAAATAAATGATTTGGTAGTTTCAGTGTTCTGTGCATGGAACAATTGCATAACCTTGTAGTTATGAGGTTGAGTTTCTTTTCCATTAGTCTAATAGAGGATGACTGTAAACCTCCCTGGAAAACAAAGTACAGCTAAAAAGATTTTCATAGTAGCTATGAAAAAAAAAATTCATCATGGAATCAGACTGATGAGCAAATGATATTATTTACATTTCTAAAAACTACAATCAAGGAATATTGCTCGGGTAGGGAAAAGCACAAAACTCTTGCAAATAACATATAAAGTCAAAAGGGAAGCTGCAGTGTATTCACAGCCTATGGGCTAGTAAAAATGAGACTGTTCAGACTCTTATTCTAAGAGGTCTTTTGCAATCAAATGCAAAGCAAAACATTGCTGGCACACAGCAGAAACATTTAAGATGGACTTCAAAAATACAGAGAAAATGCAAAATTCCTGGCATGACATAATCCATTGAGCAGTTTAAAATTATAGCTTGATAACAATGGTTTCCTCACGTGAAGCAGAGAGAAAGGTAGAGAAAAGACAAATCCATCAAAATCTATCAATTCCCAGTCTTCTTAAGGAAAGTACATGGAAACAGCTTTGATAACATATTTTATAGCCACAGAAGAAGGATAGACAAACTGGCAGTTCTTGAACAGTTGGCTTCAATTCCCTGCAATCTGTTGATGGTTCAGATTCAGGAGGGGTGATGATGAAGTCCAGATCTGTTGAGCAGCCACACTGCTTTCCCCAGACCTTTTCTCAGGGTCAAATCTGGCTTTGTTCCCCTCCTTCTCCCCGTCCTTCCATTGAATGTAAAGATGTTGCGGATGGTGCTGTTGTCACCTGGATATTGCATTCCTCCTGGAACAACAACCTGGGCAAAATCGCTGACTCAGAAATGAGCCTGATAAAAGGAGATAATGGGTGCGTGAAGAAGAAATATTTTCGAGAATTAGCTTTGTTGCCAATTAGTGCTCTACATATGCCTTATGGGAGGAAGACTGAATAATAACTCGGTGTTATTTTTGCAAATGTGAAGTTGAGAAGGGGGACAAGTGAGTGAGAACTCTTGAGCGAGAACAGTGGCAGCGACATATGGAGCTTAAAAGCGTGTCTTATGAAAAATACGCTCTAATGCTCCGTTTTCATGCGATGTCAGTGGTATTGCAGTGAAGTAGCTGCTGCTGCTCCCCAGCTCTACCATGCCATGTAGGAAGTGCGGCGCTTTCCCAGCTGGCAGTGCCAGCAGAGAGTGTCCACCAGGAGAAGCTGGAGTGAAGAGGGATGGCAGGGATGAAGGCCTGAACTGCCAGCTGAACGCTTCATCTGAAAGTTATGTCCTGGCTGAACTAATTATAACTTTTCTTTCCTTCTCTGTTCCCCTTCAGGCAATAATCATTAGGGCTGTATGAGCGTGTTTATATTTACTGAGAAACAGCAAATTTGCTGAACAGTGTGATTTAAAGTCTCAGAAGCATTTGAATGCTTCAAATAATTGTGGCTGGAAAAAATCCAAGGCTTAATTGGAAGTTTTCTCTTTGTTAATCCCATAACTAATTTGGTGATTAGGGCATTCACCCTTGTTGTGGGAGAATTTTATTCAGTTCCTCTCTCTGCCTCAGGGGCACAAATCCAAACTTTCCAGATCTGAAGTACACCTAAGCACCAGATCTCATCCTCTGGCTTTCCTACCGATATGCTTTCGCTCTGGGTAAGAGAACAGTCAGTGGGACAACGACTAGGACCTGGATGCCTCCAATCCAATCCCCTAACTTAGAGAGTGTTTCCCTTCTTGCTGTCTGTTTCATATGCTAGTAAATCTTTTTGTGCAACAGGGAGCATGTCCAGCAAAATATTTAGGACACTATTTTAGGCTCTCATATAATACTCTACTCTGGAAGAGTTCCTAAGAAAAGAGGCTTTGGCAGAAATTCCTGCTCTGAACTAGTTAGAGAATGGATTTTGGTCCAGTTCTTTAGCTTTTAAATAAATTCACTTTGTTGACAATATTTTGACATGGATGATTTTCAGGGGCATCTTCAGCTACTTCCTAGAAGAATGTAAGGGGCAGTTCAGAGGCTGCCTGGACAATAATACCTCTGGCTTACTCAGTAATTCCTAGCTGGTTCCTTGATGATCCTGTTCAGCTATTAAGGCTGGGTTAATTAATTTGGGGCGGGGGAGAATAAATGACTGAAAGAAGGCAGGCATTGAATACTTAAGACTTCCCTGCATCATCCATTATGTACTCGCTTTTCCCTTTACAGAAATAAAGTCTATTTCCCATTTTCTCTTTCTATTCCTTCTAACTATTAACCTTTTTTGTTGCCTCTTATGTCCCTTACAAACTATAGCTTGTCCTGTGTCATAACCTTTCTAGTGTTGTTCCTACATGCTGGTGCTGTTCCTCTCTTCTTATCCTTAAATAGGTGTTCTTGTTTAAGCTTTCTGTATAGCTTTTTTTATTTTTTATTCTGAGGTCACCAAAGTGCTCTAAATGTGATCATATTGTTTTATCACTGCTCTCTGTACCCTTCATTGCTGTTGTATTTAATAAGACTCTTTCAAGTCTCCAGGATGCTTCCATCCTTTATGCTTCTCTCCCAGGAGACCCTTTCAACCTATTCCCTGGGTAGGTTACATTCCACTTTTCAGGACTGTTGCCCTTTGCTTTTGTTCTCACTGTTTCCTTTCCTTAAAATATCAGGTTCTTTTGCTTTATCCTCAGCTTCACTGAGCTTATTTCCACGTAGTATTCCCAATTATGTCTCATTAATATCTATCAAATCTAAAATACTTGTTTCTCCAGTAGCTTCCTTCATTTTTCAGGATTAGTCTCCTGCTGTACCTCCCAAAGCTTGGATTGTCCCCTAAGCATTTCCACTGATGGTAGAAAGGAATCCCTAGCCATGTCCTGAAATGGTAGGTCTCCACCATGACTTTAGCCATGTTCTTCATGGCCTTTATCTTTAATCAAGTCAAAACTCTGCCTTCCACTGCTTCCGGAAGCTGAAAGTGAGAATATGTGGTGGGTTTGTTGGGTTTTTTGTTTGTTTTTTTGTTTGTTTGTTTACATAGGATGCAACATCCCTTTTTTTTCTACACAGTTACTTTAGAAGACTGCTGTATGTTCGGGCTTTTTACTTCACTTTTATGTTGGCTCTTTGTGCATAGAGATGTTGTGCTGCTGGACTCTTGAAGTAGTTCTTCATTTGGAACAGATAAGGATTTTAGCCAAAGAAATGCTTAATTATTAAACGTATTTCCTTATAGTTTCCAGAATAGAAGTTTATTAAAAGATTCAATTTTAGTTTGGATTTCATGTGAGCAGTTAGTAGTTACACTCAGTCTAAGAGCAATGAAATGTTATTTAAAAACCTGAATGGTAGGAGAAATTAGGAAAAACTGCCTAATTAAACAATATGATCATTTGTAATGGTTCCAGTTGCGCAGTAATGTAATTTAGAAAAGAAATTGTCTTAGAACTATTATAAATAGTTATGAGAGATAACTATGTGTTGGTGTTTGCTTTGCAAAATATGCACCACATAAGGAAAATATCTTTGAAATCACTTCACCTAAAACATATATGAATGGAAAGAACTATTTGGGGCTTACAAATGTGTTTGGAATGGCTATCTGATTATAAGTAAAACATCTTACCCTTGGATAAAATTGCCTTCTCCAAGTCCTGTCTTCATCTTTGACTCATCTTACAAACTACCCTTCTAAAAGACAGACTGAGGTCTTCCCCAGGACAAGACAGGCAGCAGAAAGATACTGTAGGGAATGTGATTGTCTCCAAACTGCCCTTACATTTCTTTGTGTTTCAAAATGGTGCTGTACAGGGGGAACGAGATGCCTGGAAATCGCAACTATTTCTGGCAAAATAATGTCAGTTATACGTACATTCTGAGGAAGGTGGCAACTTTGAAGTTAGGTGGAGACACCATTCTGCAAAATTTTCTGCCAAAATAATATGTAATGCTATGAATAAAACCATAGACTAAGCGTTTCATCTGGTGGTGGATCCTTTTCCAGGTGACTGAGTGCTGAGCAGTCTTTTAGATGTGCCGTACTTCATGTAGGAACATTGTGGAAATCACATCCCTTTTACAGGTTTGTTGAAGTGCTTTTGTCTGCTTCTTGAAAGCACAGAAAACAAAATATTTTTTTACTGTGTAGAAGCCAGTAGTGTTTTCTTCTGATGCTGAGCCAACAACAGGTGTACGAGTTAACACAGAAGGCATCAGAACTGTCTTAGCATGAATTAATTTGAAGAGAGGTAAGGCAAATGCCACATTAATTCTCTTCTCCCCTAAAGAGTGTAATCTGTGATGACTGATAGAAGTGTTTTGAAAAGAGCATTTCAGATAACAAAGTGCTGAAGAATACTGATGAGGAAGTACTTCACTTTCTCTTTATTACTATGAATTCTGTGAATGCTTCCATCTTACAATGTTACAAAACATACAATGGTAACTTAGCAGATATTTCCTTTTTCAACAAAAGTAAAATTGTCTAGAGTTTCCAATAAATTTTTCATGAGGAATCTCTGTTTTTCCCCATTCTGCTGCCTGTTTATGCTGAGAATGATCTACTAAAGACGAGGAATTTTTTTCAGTCGTTCCATTTCCAGTCCTGTTCTTCCGAGAGTATGACTGTCTCTGGACCAAGAAATATTCCTTCTGCAGTCCTGGTTCTTGTTAGTTGCCTTACTTACACTTTTTGATTAGAGAGTAGAGAGTTCACCCTGTTTTAGTTCGATCGTATCTTCTAAAGCTGGGAGTTGCTTATGAGAGAACAGGATTGCTGTTTACTGGCACCTCCTAATTAAAAATGAAAATGAAATTGCGAGAGAACAAACAAAAAGTGTGAGATCTGAGACATTTGCTAGTCAAAAACGATGGGATCAAAGAATGCAGTACTCAAAGGCTTTTGATTAAGTAGTATTTCCTGAGAGAGACACAGAAATGGATTCATCGATATTTATGTCTGCTACTAGCATTGGAAAACAGGTGTCAAACTGCTCATCCCCTTTCTGGGGCAAAATCTTTTTGGACTTTTCAGCCCCTTGTTCTTTCTTTCCCTGAATCCCTTCTCCCCACGCACGAGTGTGACAGCCTGCCAGGATTTAGTCCTTGATGATTTAAGTTAAAACTGTTTTTGCATTATGTGAGTTAAATCAATCTATTTGAAATTTGTGACTGATTTGCTCTGGACTCTGACTTGATAACAGATGCCAGGTTCCTGCCCATAACAAATTTCACACCTCAATTCCTTTTTCCCTAGCTATTGGAAAGGGAGTGAGAAAAGGGTCAGAGTTGATTAAATTTATAGGCAGTCCTACTGAATTGCATGTTTTGATTTCCTTTATTCTTTGTTTTCAATTTGAGGCTGATGCACCCAAGATGCATTTTTTACATACGGTATGTTGTATTGATTTAAAATAAATGAAACAATGTAATGATCAGAAACCATGATTAGTTTAAGGATTCATGCTAATAGCATTCAAGGAAGGTTATCCTCCCCCTCTACTCTGCCCAGGTGAGGCCCCATCTGGAGTACTCTGTCCAGTTCTGGGCTCCCCAGTTTAAGAAGGACAGGGAACTGCTGGAGAGGGTACAGCAAAGGGCTACAAAGATGATCAGGGGCCTGGAGCATCTCTCTTACAAAGAAAGGCTGAGGGACCTGCGTCCTTTTAGTCTGGAGAAGAGAGGACTGAGGGGTGAATCTGATCAATGTCTATAAATACTTCAAGGTTGGGTGTCAAGAAGATGGGGCCAGTTTTTTTTCAGTGGTGCCCAGTAACAGGACAATAGGTAATGGGCACGAACTGGAATGTAAGAAGTTCCACCTAGACATGAGGAGGAACTTCTTTACTTTGAGAGTAGCAGAGCACTGGAACAGGCTGCCCAGAGAGGTGGTGGAGTCTTTGTCTCTGGAAAGGTTCAAAACCTACCTGGACAAGTTCCTGTGCAACCTGCTCTAGGAGGACCTGCTTTGGCAGGGGGACTGGACTAGATGATCTTCAGAGGTCCCTTCCAACTTCATATCATTCTGTGATTCTGTAAGAAGAGGAAACAGGATTTTTGCATCTTGTGTGCTTTCACTCAGGTTCCAGTTCTCTCCTGATAGTACTGCATTTTGCACAGTTGTTTAATACTAATTTAGGCTTAGGGAAGGTGACAGCTTGTCATTCCTGACCTCTAGTTTTTCTTAACACAAACCAGTAAACAAGACAAAGTGTCCTGTGTGAACTCCAGCTACCTTCAGTCCTTTAGTCTCTTCTAAGACACTACTGTATTCTGTGGTACTTTTCATAATGCAGTTACTGGTCTGGGGAACTGAACAGCAACCCTCAAATATGTCAGTATGGCCACAATAGTTTCAGGTGCAGAAAATAACAGCTAATTGCAATTGAGAACTTTTTTGATCACGCTGGTGTGCTTAGTTGGGTGGGTGTAATTCAGGCTTGTTCAAATGACTGTAATTATTTTGTCTGAGTTAATGAAGCAGCTATTACATTACACTTTATGAAGCAGAGATTTATAATTTCGGAGTTAGTGATACTTAGGAAACTTAAGAATGAATTAAGGAAGATTTTGTCTAAAAATGTAGTTTTTTACATAAGCGCTGCTGCACAGAGGAAGGGACAGGATAGCAAAATTACAAACATTATTAGTAAAAAAAAAAAAAGAAAAAAAGATTCAGGACAGATATTAGGAGTATCTTTCAGCAATGAGGATGATGAAACACTGGAATGCGTGAGCTGAGGCCGCAATATACATAGGCAATGCTGAAGGTTTTTAAGAGTATCTGTCAGGAAGGCACTGCTTGTATACTCATAGCTAGGTGACCTTTTGAGTTACTTACTGATTTTATTCACCACATTTTATATGTACAGGTAGTTCAGGGCTACACAGGCAGTTCAAAGCCATAGATTGCAGAACATTTCTGCTTTTGTGAAAATTCAGCTGAGGCCTGGATCATAAGCTGTTTATGATGCAGCTCCTATGATTTGTAGATGACCATGAATGAGTATGAGATTCTGAACCCTGGCTATGACTATGTCTCCTAAACCCTGCTGTGTTGAGACTTCAAAAACTTAAGCCCAGGCAGATGCCCAATCTGATGACTTTCAAGGGCTGTCTAGATGCATTCTTGAACTCATCACTTATTCGCTAAGATCTCTACATGCTCAACCCCAGTGGCCTGGGAGGGTTCTGGCTTGTAGGTGTTATCAGATGAATTTAGCAAGGTGGTGTATAAATCTTCAAAAGATGCCCAGCAAACCACAACAGAAACTTATTTGCACCAGAAAAGAAATATCAGTGGTTGCGGTGGGCACAGGATGGTCTCTGCTCCCCTGCTCTGTCCCACATGACTAAATTAGGCACGTAATTATTGTAAGTTGGATACAGCCCTTCTGTTTCATAAAAGAATATTGTTTTTTGCTTTTCTAAAGCTGGAAGGCAGTGAATGTAAAAAGTTATTTAAAATTATCAACTAAATGCATTCCCGGTACGGGCAGAAAGTTCAGGTCTTCAAGCAAGTGCTGATGATCACTAGGAGGGTCAGGCTCATACTAGTGAGAGACAAAAGGCAAGCTTCTAGGAGTGCTGGCAAAAATTCAGGAGCGTTGTCTATTTGGTCTTCAGCTGGGTGACTTGAAAACAAGCTAGGTGAAGAGTATTTGCCTTCTGTAGTCTTTTCAGTCTGGAGGTAAACACCAGAGAGACAGTAGCCAGTCGTGTGGGTAGTGGTGGTGCAGAATCATGCCTCAGGTATATGTTAATGTTGTGTGCCTTCTCATTCTCAAATACCTGTTGGTGCTACTTGGTTTCCATTTGCAGTCCGTGCTCTTGTGAGGCTTATACCTGAAACATTACAGAGAATGACTTGACTTTCTCAGAATCTCTTGACTACTTGTAATTGTGACCCTTGCTGCTACTTGCATTTGCAGACACATTGAAGAAGCTCAGTGCATGTCTGGCTCCTAGGCTTTTTGGCTGCGTAGAAGTAGGATAAATTTTCAACCAGTACTGCTTCTATCAAAAATATTTTTATTTGGTTCTGCAAACAATACTGTCCTTGAGTATCAGTTAAAGTTTAAGGCCTCAGTCAGGCTTGCACTATAAGGCAATGTACAAACTGGCTCAAGTTCAGACAATTTTGATTAGGCAACAGATGAATAAAAGGACAGAATATGAAGAGGCACACACACTAAAACCAGAAGTAAGTTTTCATAAATTCAGTGTCAAAGTAGTCATATTTATTAATGTGTATGCATCACAACAGAAGACTTGCTGTTAAAGGAGGAACTGAAAGAGAACAGGTACTGTTAGTTTCTGTGCTGAGTTCTTCCCAAGCCTAAGAATGGAGGAAACTAAGGAGAAGGCTTAAAAACTAATTAAAATCTTTTAAAAAAATGAGTAGCCAAAGTTCCTGGTAGTAGGGAGAGGATGAGAGCTCATACTAAAGGAACAAATTAGATTTCTTTATTCTTTAGCAAACAAAAAGTCATTTTACCATTTTTACGATTTTTTTTCTGCTTTCCTCTGAATATTTACAACAGCAAGAGATGAGCTGACAAACTATATAAAAAAAATAGTAAAATTAACTGCCTTTTTCACTACCTGCTTCCGTCATTCTCATGTAAGTTTTTAGTTGTAACGATGTCTAATATTTTTACAGCTTTATGATTTTTTCAAGTTGACTGAGCACATTGAGCATTGAAATTCTGTAAGCAGATCTCTGATATTATTAAATTTGTTATTACATATGTGCATCTAAACAAGAACAATATGAACCTATATTAAATTCGGTTGAGTCCTTCATAATTCCTCCAAATTTCATAAGGAAATGCTGCACAATTTTCTCTTCTCTCCCTAAACAAGGTGCTGCAGTACCTGTAGTGTTTCACCATAAATCAGTAGATAAGAGCAACTCTGGCTGTGACACCTCGGGGTGAAAAATTAAGACTCATTTGAGTGCCACATCTGGAATTGAATTGTTTACAAGTTACACTAATGAAACAAAGGTTTTCTCAGTATGCTTGTTTTATATATGAAAGTGCTTCTAGGAAGTGTGCTGTTCATGGCAGTAGAACATACTGAGCATCACTGATCTGTACTGATCATTTTTAGGGGGCAAGGTGGAATTCAGTAGCGTTCAGGGCAATGCCACTAAGTCTGGGAAACACAAGGATTTGGGCTTCTCCAAATTTATGGATGATGCTGGTTTCCTTTATGACGAGAGTGAGACCTGCTCTAAGTAATGTGATTATTTTATTAAAGCAGTTCAATCAATATATCCATTTAGTTTAGTAGAAAAGAAAACTGATTATGTTAGTCTGTAGTATTCCTACTGTATTCCTATTACCTAATTGTTCTTTGGCCATGATAGGCTTCCACCCCCGCTGGTATTAAAAGCGAGTGTTGACCACAATACTTCTGCTAAAAACTCTTCTTTAGTTTGAAAGCAACGGATCAGTGGGATGCTGTATAGGACTTTGGGGAACAATTTTTATTGAAAATGAGAATGAAATGATAAGAGGAGAAGGCAACTAAACTATTTAGAGTTAGAATGATGTGTGGATGAGTACCAGGGATGCTCTAATGGTGTAAGATGCATTTTTGAGGGCTTCTCATGTTTAATTGAGGCAGCAAAATCATAGAATCATAGAAAGCTGTAGATTAGAAAAGACCTTAAGGATCATCTAGTTCCAAGCCCCCTGCTCAGGGCAGGGACACCGCCCACTAGACCAGGTTGCTGTATGTTGGAATAAATATCAGTTCTTTTCTGGAGTGCCTTTTTCTCTTTGCTTTGAGCCAGTCACTGTAACTGTGACCTGTGTGCACTTGCATGAAGCATCTGGAAACCATTTCAGGTTCCAGTCTTGTTTAATATCTTTATCAATGATCTGGATGAGGGGAATGAGTGCACCCTCAGTAAGTTTGCGGATGACACCAAACTTGGTGCGAGTGTTGATCTGCTTGAGGGTGGGGAGGCTCTACAGAGGGACCTGGACAGGTTGGATTGATGGGCCAAGGCCAATTGTATGAGGTTCAGTAAGGCCAGGTGCTGGGCCCANACAAGAAGGACACTGAAGCAATGGAGAGCTACGAAGCTGATGAGGGGTCTGGAGAACAAGTCTTACCAGGAGAGGCTGAGGGCACTTGACATGTTTAGTTTGGAGAAGAGGAGGTTGAGGACAGGCCTCATTGCACTCTACAACTTCTTGAAAGGAGGTTGTAGAGAAGTGGGTGCTGGCCTCTTCTCCCAACTGAATAATGACAGGACCAGAGGAAATGGTCTGAAGTTGCAGCAGGGGAGATTCAGATTAGATATTAGGAAGAATGACTTCACTGAAAGAGTGGTCAGGCACTGGAATGGCCTGCCCAGGGAGGCAGTGGAGTCACCATCCTCAGAGATATTTAAGAAATTAGTAGATGTGGCACTTCAGAGCATGCTCTAGTGGCCGAGCTTGTAGGGAATGGGTTGTGATTTTGTGTATGGTTGGACTTGGTGATCTCAGAGGTCCTTTCCAACGATAACAATTCTGTGATTCTGTTCCTCAGGGACCACCCTAAATCTGAATGATGCGGTCTTTTGATTGCCAAGTTTTGTTCAGATAATATCAACGTTGTTTGGGAAAGTACTGCTACGATGCATGTAACCACTACAGAAAAAACTGGATAGAAACTCTTCAGATGGTGCTTTTCATAATGTTCAGTGAGGATGAAAGCCAAATTCATTGCAAAGCAGAACTGAGCCATGCAGGAAATAGCACAAAGTGAGAAGGGTGAGCTGGCTTAAATACAAAAGATTTTAAGTCTTTAATGATAGCTTAATGTAATGACAGCCATGATAAAATAAGTAAATATGTTTTAATGGTTTGTTTTAATCTTTTTTATTTGTTTTCAGAAGAATGACCACAGAACAGGAAAAACTATGACCACTCATATTTAGCTTTTTCTAATTGAAACAATCTTTCACACTCAATTTTGAGTCTTCTTTGCAAACCCAGAATACTGTTTCTGCAGAACATTAATTCAGGCAGTTTAATCATTAGCAAACTTCAATCAAATTATTCTGTTTAAGTTTTATTATGCAGAACACGTTGTTTGATATATTTCATATTTGTTTATTTTCCCACTCATGATTTGTGCCCTTCCCATTTGGATGGAAATGTGTGCTTAAAAAGAGAAGCTAGCATTTTAAATCAGATTTTTAGTGATTGCATTTATTTTATCTTTATTGCTACAGTTTTGTCAATGTCTACTTTTCACATCAACAGATTTATTCAGTTTCGGTACTGTTTCTAGTCACTGTTTCACTGAGTTTTCTGGATGTCTGAGCATCTATATATGTAGAGATTTCAGCAGCGCGTGTCCCAGCAGGTAAAGTTTCAGGGTTATGCTTGCAGCCGTTCAAAGCAGAAAATGTTCTCTAAATCTTAAGTTTTTGGTAGCCTTGTTGTTGTTAATAGTTATCAGGAGAGCTAACAAAACTGGTTAGCAGGCAGAGCTGAGCCTCTTCAAGCTATAACCTATGGGCACTCATGAACTTGTGTTTTTCTCTCTTCCCTTGGGCATGCCGTGACACAAAGCACCAAAGAAACCAAGGTCTGTAATGGCTTTACAGCCTGTTAAGATGCATCTGAAAAAACTACCAGCTGCCTACCTGTACCGTTGCACACCCAAGAATACCTGTGCGTGTCCTTCAGATTTTGTATTTACTATAGCTCCCTTCTTACCATGTCATTTGTATTCATGTGTTGGGAGAGGAGAACAAGCTTTTCACCTTTTTTCAATTCAGAGCTGGTGCCTTAACTTTTGATGAACTCGTGCAATCAAAGAAAATATGCTCTTGACACCTGCTAGTTGTGCTGAAACCAGAAGTAATTAAGGAAAAAAGCTCCAAATAAAAACTAGAAAATTGTAAATAACAGTTTTTCTCCATTATAAGCACTAAGTTAATTTAGCAGCTTAGAGGATTATAAGATAGAGTGGTATCTATGAAACTATAGTGAACCCCCAGATTCTGAATTTCTCATAATTGTCTACTTTAAAAATCAGTTTTATATGATTTATTAATTCGTACATGATTCAGCAACATATGTTAACTTTTAAAACACAGTTGAGTTTTTTTAATTGAGGGCTTTAAACTTGAGTAGTTTGTCAGAATTACCCATTTATTTGTCAACAGCTGTGTTTTAAAGAGAGAGGATGTTTTTCTATAAGATTTTTTAAGTCACACATTTTTGTCCATCCTGACACTGAGATGATTTGTGGAGTGACTGTTATGCTTTGGGCACTTTTATAGCACTTTTCAGTTTATGGGCTGTGCAGTGCTTGTTTTGTGACTTTAAACAGCATTATGATTTCTGTAAGCATTTTGTCTTCATGGATATAATATAATCAAATTTGTATTTTGAAGCCTATAAAGTGATTACAAGAAGAAAATGCAATGTTACTGCACTGGAAAGACAGCTGTCTCTGATAGATGGCTTACTGAAACATATTTGTTTGATCTTGGGGATGAGTTAGTGCCTTCATTGAGCACTCCTTTCCATACACATTGAGCATTCAGGTTGTGGTGGTGTTTTTTATTTGCTCAAAATCTTCTTTCAGGTAGCTGTGTTATAGTAGAAGTTGAAAGAAAGTTAATTTCTCATGTTCTGCAGCTCCCTTGGTTTTTTGAAGAGGGTTTTATTCAATAGCTCTGATTTATGGTCTGTGACCTGCTTGGTTAGATGCTCCGAGTTACTCTGAATGCATACTTAAGTTTAGCAGTTGTGATCCTCAAGGTCTTCAAGCATTTGGTCTTGTGTTGATTTACCTGCAGGGGACTATTAACTTGTCTTATTAGTTTGAGGTCATTATTTCCTGTCTGAATGAAGTGAAACCCAATTAGCATTCTCAAATGTTTCAAATGTTAATTTGGAGAAAAGGGAAGGCAAGGGAAAGGTGAAAAGAAGAGAGAACAAAGAAATAGAAGGATTAGGCCTTCAAAATACAAAGCTGCAGTTCCATTTCCAGTTGCAGTGATGCAAAGCTACCATGAAAAGTCTTATCTTCCAGGGCTGAGTTAGGTGCACTTACTTCTGACTTCAGTTGAGATGAGAATCTGTCAACAGAAGCCTGTTTTCCAAGGAGACATCTCTGCTTCTTGTAGTAATGGCAGTCAGCACTGTATTTTGGATTGGTTTCTGGAGGGTCAGAGAAACATCCAAACCCTGCACTATGCATGGATGATGCCATGTCTATTTGCATTGTACCTGTAAAGTACCTACTCTTGATGATCCTCAGCAATTCCAGGTCCCTGAAATAGCATCCATACCTGTGATCTCAGTGCCTGACTTCTCTTTATAAGATGTTGGGAGAGTTACACACGGAAGAGATCCACAGTGCAACGCAGTGCCTTAAATTAAGAAACTTAAATGGTGTAGTTCAGGCTGTATCTTGAATTCTGATCCTTTCCAGGTTTAATTGCCAGCATTGAGCTATCATCCGGGATCCTCTCCACGAGCCTGATACAGATGCAGTTCTTCGTAAACAGATAAATGGTGCAATCTTGTTTTTAGTCTAAGAATGTCCAGACTGGTAGGGAATTGCCTTGATTGGTGTTAGGGGGTCTTTGTTCCCCCTTCCTTTCTTCGATTATGAGATGAAGGGTTTCAAAATAATGCTGTATTAAAGGTTGAGCACAAATGGGTGAAGAGTCGTAACTTTGAAAACCAGTGATCAGGTAACTCACCCAAACAAAATTCCGGGGTATGCTGCCCAGTACCAAACTGGATGTTTTGCATTAACAGCACAAAATACGAAGACATGGGTGTTTGGAGGACCTGGCTGTCAGCCTGAGAGTTGACCTACTCGGAAGTCCTGTTAGAGATGCTTAAATCCTTTTATGAGGCTGGTGTCAGGGAGCACAAACAGGAACCTGATGGCAGAGCAGGGGAGGTCACACCACGGTTTGGGTGTCAGGGCACAGACAGATGTGTGCCTGGAGGGACTCATTCTGTGTACATTTCTCCTGTCCATGTTTTTCAGCATGAAATATTTGGAGACATATTGGCAAATATGTCAGGAACAAGACAAGGGGTAATGGTTTTAAATTGAAAGAGGGGAGATTCAGATTAGATACTGGAAAGCAATTATTTACTGTGAGGGTGGTGAAACACTGGAACAGGTTGCCTAGAGAATCTGTGGCTGCCCCATCCCTGGAAGTGTTCAAGGCCAGGCTGGATGGGGCTTTGAGCAACCTGCTCTAGTGGGAGGTGTCCCTGCCCATGGCAGGGGGGTTGGAGCTCAATGATCTTTAAGGTCCCTTCCAACTCTATATATTCTATATAGGTCAAGTTGCTAGTTATATAGATTTGTAACACCTAAATAGTTTTTACTTTCAGCCTGGGATATGAAGCTGAGTTGATGGTAATGTCTGTTTTAGCAAGCATGGTATCAATAGTTTAATCTTAGTCTATTTTATCAGTTACTGTATTCCTTAGCCTTGTGGTCATTATTTTTCTGTAGCTATTGCACATCTACAGGGATTTGCAAGCACAGAAAGTCTCCCACTACCAGATTCACAGAATCATAGAATGCTATGGGGGTTGGAAGGAACGTCTGGAGGTCATCTAGTCCAACTCCCCGGCCAAAGTAGATCCTCCTAGAGCAGGTTGCACAGGAACTTGGCCAGGCAGGTTTTGAATGGCTCCAGATTCCTCTATGATAGTTATGATTAGTGTTTCAAGGTTTCTTGGCCAGCAACATTTTTGTTAATTCACATGTCAGATGAGGAACTCTAAATAAAAATTAAATTAGCTGGATCCAGAATGAAGGTTGGTTTTAGATTATGGTCCTAGTGGATTATCCACATAAAGGCTGATTCTGTCCCATAGGATGTGGTATTTCATGTGGAATCATGTTCCTTGGATAAAGAGCCTGGAAAACTGCTGTTTCTCACCATACAAATTTAGTTGGGCAAGAATAATAACAGTGCCCTTACTGCACACATTTAAATATTGTGTGTCTAGTTTATAATTCTTGTAAAGAATTAAAAGGAAAGATAAAAGGCAAGCTGAGGCTCTTCTCCATGCAGCAAGGGGGAAAACAGGGTTAAAGGTCTTCATTTCTATGTAGCTGCCTTCAAGAGATTGCTCTCGAAATGTTGGATCTGATTTTCATTACTAACTCAACTGTTTTCACCTCTTCAGGCAATGGAAAGTTTCCCATCAAGTAGGAGTGATTTAAGGCAACATTCGGTATCCTGATGTTAGAGAATCAGTTGATTGTGTGTAATTAGTCAGACTCAGGAGTGCATCAACAACACTTCAATAAATGCTGTCTCTCTCTGTCATCAGCTGTGACTTCCATGTTCAAAACTGATTTTGAAACAGAAGTGCTTATCTGGAAGAATGAGTAACAAATGGGATATGTAACTTCCTATCTTAAGGTTACTAATTTGAATCCCCTTAAATAATGAATAATATTCTAAAGTTATCTAGATATCAAATAGGAAGCTGTAAATGAGAGTGGAGTTGGTTGGATCCAGAGAAAAAAAAGGTATATTCCCTGGCAGGCACAGTCATTGCCAGAGGACTTCACTGTACTCAGTTCTGTTTAAGACTTTAGTGCCAAGGTTGAAAAGATCCTAATAATCTTATACTTAATTTCTGTATTAATATGTGTATGGTGATGGGCTGAGTCCCTGCAAGTTAAAAAATAACAAAAACCGCAGAGAGTGCGTGTTGTTTCTGGAGAAGTAGAAAAAATCATGATGTGGAAGTAGAACAAAGTGTCTGTGTGGACTGAGTGGACAAAGAAGGTTTTAATGTTTTGTGAAGTAATGCTACAGATATGAGTTTGCGTCGCAGAATGATACGGGGTTGAAAGGGACCTCTGAAGATCACCTAGTCCAACCCCCCTGCCAAAGCAGGTCCACCTGGAGTGGGTTGCACAGGAACGTGTCCAGGCAGGTTTTAAATGTTTTCAGAGATGGAGACTCCACCACCCGTCTGGGAAGCCTGTTCCAGTGCTCTGCCACCCTCAAAGTGAAGTTCCTCCTCATGTTTAGATGGAACTTACATTGAAGTTCAAGAGGATTGGATCTAGTACTGACCCCTGGAAAACACCACTTGTTATGGACTTTCAACTAGATTCTGTGCCACTAATCATGATCCTCTGAGCTTTGTCTTTCAGCCAGTATCATCCTGGACCCTCTGTGCATTCACAACCACAACCAGTGAGATACCGACTGTGCAGAATTCTCCAATTCTGGAAGTTAGTTTTTCAAAGAGTGTCCTAGTCTATGTGAATATGCACCATCCCTGGAAACATTTGAGATCTGTCAGTAATGCTGTAAATGCTCTGAATGTAAATGCAAAATGTAAATGCTCTGAAGCAGTAAGGGAAGCGTGAGAGTGACGTATGGTTCAGCATCTTGTGCCAGGTCTGTGCATCTCGTGAAGTTTGCAGGGCACTGTGGGCGTTATGCTGTCAGTGAAGAGATTCAAAGTGTCCACATTCAAGGCAAAAAGTCTGCTTATCAGAGGGTAAAGGGTAGAGGGCAAAGGAGGGCAGAACAAGTCCTGAGAGTGCAGGCTGGATAAGGTATGGTTTCATTTTTTGCAAAGTAATCATAGGACGGAAGCCTTGCTCCCAACAGATACACCAGGGGAACCGTGATAACACCAAATCTTAGGGCTTATCCAGACCAAGGAAATCTCTTGAGCCCACTGGCCCAGCGAACCACTACATGCATACATTTATGCATGCATGATGAAGTCCCTCTATCAAGGCCACATACATGACTGTGACATCCAATGACTCTATCTCTGCATACTGGAAATGAAAGATCTGTTGTTATTTTGCCTTTGTTTGGTCTCTCCAGTCTGTTATGAGTTTTTCTCCTGAAGTAACATCCAGAATAAAGGGAAGGTAACTTCTTAAACCCTTTCCCGGTAGAAGCTGTTTAATGTGTGTCACAGTAGTGTCATTGTAAAGGAGAAGAAGATGCAGTGCAAAGATGAAAATGGAAGTAGAGTCCTTAAAAAGAGAATTAATGAAAGACTGTACTTAATTTAGCACCCGACCATACAGGGCTGCTGCCTTCCTTTATTATATTAGATCAGTTCTGTACATGTTTGTTGTTATTTTGCTTCTCTTTGTGCATTGAATACCTCACTGTATTCAAATGGATCTATAAATGGACACTGAACCAGTTAGCTGAGAGGAGGACAACTGCCGGACTCCTTGTTGACAATAAAACGTGATACAGGAGGCTGGCTTGAAGATAGTATTCAAGATAGGAAAGGTATCTAATGTATCTTCAAAAGCTACCAGGTATTTGCATTTTGTCTTACTAGTGACTAATGCATGTTTCCAAATGAATTCTCTGTGGACTGTCTTGCGTCACCATGAAACATGCTTTAATCTAGTGACACCAGTTAAAAATCCCGTTCCATTGAGAAGGAGACTAAAGCACTGGTGGAAGAAGAAAAGGGTCTGAGTGGAACGCTACTGAGCCCATAGAGAATATCCTTCGTCTGCAACAGAAAGCAAAAATTTCTTCCTAAACACAAGAACTGACCTGTTCTGCAGCTGTGCTGTCATCAAGTGTTCAATGAATACTATTTCATTTAGTTCATGAATATAGATGGCTAATTCCTCCAGGCAACTGATTCTATTAATACAAAACATATGCACAACCACCACTAATAGCAAAACTCTGCTCAGTTTCTGGTGGTTTGACTTTATTCACTAGAGGGAAATGGCAATCTCAGAAGGAAAGAATGCTGACAAATAGTGTTCCTAAGTCTGCAGTAGTTTTGCTTTAGTCAATATAGACTTTTAAAGAGAGTGGTAATGAATTTATGTACTTGGGCAGTTGATTTGAGACCTTCCACGTCTCTTAATTCTGAGGCAGCTGGTAAGAGAGTTTTTACTCAGAGTTCATTATGGAAATTACTATACAGTGGGATGATTATCATGCTTAAAGTTAAGCATTGTGCATAAGTGCATTCTGGGCTGACTGACAGCAGAAGTTGGGAAACTGACCTTGAGAAGATAATCTGAAAATAGACACAAGTGTATTTCATTCCGTGATTCTGTATTTCCTTTGTCTGTGTGGTAAAGTATGGAATGGGAAAAAACACAACGTAATTCACACTACATCCAAAAGTAGAAAAACACCAACCGTAACAAAAAACCCGCAGCAATGTAAAATGTAGAAATAGTGAATCAGGAAAGAAAAGAGTCATTAAAATATCAGAGTGTAACCACTGCAAGACTCTACCTAGTGGGGCCAAGAAACGTGTGAGTCTTTTGACTCCACAAAATGCTACACTTTTGGCAAAGATAGACAAAGCTTTTTCATACATAAAAGAAAAGTTAAAAGGTGTAGAAATGTACCAATGGGAAAGTTGAGGGAAGAAAGTCCACACTTTCAGTAGAAGTGGGAGAAATTTCTTGTGTGGTTCTTGAAGAACTTATGCGTTTTTCTCTGAAGTGAAAAGAGGTTCAGCTTCCCAAGGTATTATTGAATAGATTCCGTCTTGAGTCAGCAGCTTGTACAGAGAGGGTAGAGTTAGCTTCTTGTAATTATTATTTGAATAGACGGTACATTTTAGCTGCTTAAGAATTTAATCATTTGTAATTATTGAAATCTTCTAGTTTCATTTTCTACAGTGTAATTGTAAGTGATATATATTTTTACTTTAAATGTTCTTGGCTGCAGAAGAGGCCCCAGTCAGCTTTTGAAATGTTTTGCTTATTGACTGGTAAAAACTGAAAAAGAAACTTTTCAGGTCATCTCCTCAATTCCCCTCTTTATGCAACATTACTTTCCAGCAAATATTCCTAAGTAATTTAAATTATGTAATTGATGGTGTTTTCATCAGCTGTGATTACATAACATATTGCTCATCTTATCTTCATTATATATCTTTGGAGAGGCTTGTTTTAGATTAAATACATCTTCATCTGCTTGGCTGGACATCACCACTAAAAATGTAGTACAAAGCCTTCTGGGGGGAGATTGTCCATGGTGGTCCCTCTTTGTCTTTTTGTCTGCCTAGTGCAGATGACATGGACATGATGATACAATGTTTGTATCAATGCTTATGCCACCATTGCTCACATATCGTCATGGACCTAAAACCTTAGTTACTCCTCATGTTGTTTCTCAGTGGCATCGTGGTACTTGCTTGACCAAACTCATCACTTCCAGTTCCAATAACATGCACTGCAGGACACTGCAGTGGCAAAATAAATTCTTTGCTTGCAGGATGTGTGCTGGGACAAACTCTTTGAGCGAATTGATACTGTCTCAACTTTTCCTCTGGAGACCATGACAGTCAAGACACCTTTTCTGCCAGTCCTTGCCAACCTGGCAGTGAGCCGGAACTGTTGAGACTATATCATCCCATGTTGGGACATGAAGTGATTACTAGTGCATAGAAAACGTATAGGTGAGGAGGTCCCTTTCCAAGATCTACTTGGGAGAGTCAGTGCTGTGTGTTTGCCTCCCTTGTATGACCTTTTAGGTGTTGTTGCCAGTGCATTGCAGTGGCTATCTTATGGGGTTGAGGTAACCCAACTCTTTCAAGTCAATGACTGCCCAGCTTGGTGGAAAAGTAGTGATAGAGGTGTTCAAGGCATGACTTGATGCCTGTGTTACCTAATCTCTTTGAATTCATAGGTGTTTTCTGGAGCTGTGAAACTTCAACCATGATAGTAGAGTGTAAGATCAATCCAAACTGGAATAGTGAAGACCAGGGTCTGCAGCAGCAGTCTGCATGGACCTTTGCAACCCCTGTACGTGTGTGGGACACTGCCTGGTCCCCAATTGTCCTGCCATGGGCAAAGACGCCTCCCACTCAAAGGTTGCTCAAAGCCCCATTCGTAGTGGTCTGATTAGATCTGGGTTTGGCCACAGGGCTCGCAGTGTTTGCTCTGCCTGTGCAAACTGGCAAGCTCGCCGTGCCTTCACTGCAACCATGGCAAATTAATCTTACTTTGTTGTTCCCTGCCTGTCTCTAATTTCATTCCTGCTTTTGCTGTCTCTGTCTTCTTTGGTATACCAGTCATGTATATATCTCTTAGATGTTTATCTCTTGTGTTCTGCCTAGGCACTGTTTTCAGCCCATTATTTTCACCACCCCAGAATCTAGTCACTTTCTACTCCCAATTTAATATGTCAAATTAGAAATCAGTGTATTGCTTATTGGTTTTAAGTTGTAAATGAGACCATTACATAAATGTAAGACATCAGCATCGTTCTGGACTCTTCTTTATTTGTCCTTGTTTCATACTGTCTTCATTTCTTATCTATTATCAATCTTAATTTTTATATATATATTTTTATTTTTTTTTCTTTTAAAGAGAGTTTTCAGTGCCTATGCATTCATTTTTCAGAGAGAGTTTTGTCTGGTGTGGCACTATACTCTGATTTAATTTTGAAAAGATTGCTTCTGTTTCATTCCCCTACCAATTCTTTAACTAAAAATACAATGAAAATAAAGATTCTTCATTTTGAGCCAAGTTTTAATATTTTTGATAGTGACTAACATATTTTCCTCTAACTTTTGCATAAATGAAAAGTTTCCTTTTTAGTGGAGTGGCAAGGGAAAGTAGGTAGAATATTTAAATATAAAATAAGTATCTTCTTACTCATAACTCTGGATGAAATTGACCTGTTAAAAGTTTGAATATGTGCATTAAAATCTGGGGTAAAAGCTAAAATCTTGAAATTTTTTTTCATTTGTTACAGGATGTATGTGTTCAGCTTTGTAGTTTTAGTCATGTTTATTTCTCGAAGTATGGAAAATACAAAGCACTGGTTGAGCTCTCAGGACAAGCTATTTGGCAGTGTTAGATACTTTATATTTTGACCTTTAATTGGGAAAAAGGGTGAGGCTATTTTGTATTTGTGTGTGATCATTATGACTTTAATAATACAAAGAGATGGCCATTGCATATTTAGCCTTTCTATAGTAGGTGAAGATAGACCAAAAGAGCAGGGTGCGGGCGGCATCTGGAAGGAATGGCGTTTCTATCCTCTTTGGAGGACAGAAATTGAATTCAGTAGATAGAGGATAGAAATTGAATGATCTATTATGTTCAGTAGTAACATTTGTAGTGATTTTAATTCTGTAGGTCTGAAGCCTGTCAGAGGAAACCACTGAAGGAGATACCTTAGCAGAAGAGGATGTGTGTCGCTCCTTCTCTGCCAGGGAAGCTTCTTAATGAAATTGGGATACCTGTGTGGGATATCTTTCTTAAATGCTTAAGCTTTGCAAGCTCCTTTTTGCCCAGGTCTGCTTTTGTGTTTGGACAAGTAGATTTGGACATTCCTGAGGGGAGAGGGGGATGTCAGCTGTCACTGTCTGTAGCTGGGAAAGGGCTTTCCAGTAAAGAAGGAATTCACGTTGCAATCAAGAGCCTGGGAGCAGGATTTTATATGGAAAGAAAGTTTGTACCATGCAGAAGTCAATGGGGATTAAAGACACTCTGCAAGTAAACAATCAGGACCCTCATTTTTGTAATGTTCCCCTTGTGGGAAAGGGGATGGCAGCTGGAGTTGCTTTACACTGTTCCCAGTGTAATCACTATCACATCAGTGCATTGAGCATTCAAGCGCCTCAGCAATGTCTTCCTCTACTAACACATATTAGACCAGGAGACAGATGTTTGTGTCATGTTATTTTATTCCTTGTCAATCAGCAGTTTCCCAACCATCTTATTTTTAACTTGGTTATTTACTAATGAGCAATAAAACCCACAGTGCCTCCAGCAACATTTGCGCAGTGGGTCATAAAATAGCAACACATACACTTAGTTTTATTTCTTTTCATGTTTACTACAAATCAGATCCTTCCCTAATGTCTGTGTCCTTGTTTAGACCTAAGTTGTAACAGGGTATTTGTGTTTTTTCAGTTGCTTGCTTTTAGTTATAGTCACAACATTCTGCCCACTGAAGTCCTAGCAACTTGTAGCTGCCTTGGAGAACAAGCCCAGTACTTTCCCTAGAGGCTGTGTGTTGGGATGCTAGAAATTAATTTCTGATTTTTTCTGGCTTCCTTAGCCTACATTAATTCTGATTTGTTTTGAAGTGGATCAAAGCTAATAGGAAGTGAAGCTTCTTTCAGCTAAAATAAGTGAAGGGATTGAGGTGAAGGGGTCCAGAGATGCCACAAGGCAAGATGGCTGTTAAATTTCAGAGTGACATATGCACTGTAGTCTTGTAACACCCTGCCTTAGATCATCTATCCGGACAGCCCTACCCCTGCAGAAACCCAAAAAAGGCTTCTTCTGTCAGTCTTATACAACAGAAGAAAACATTTTGGCTTTGCATCAAATATGCAAGTTTGCAACACGAAGGCAGAGTTGTGAGAACTGGAAAGAGGGCATAATCCTGGATGCAAGAACAATGTTAGGAGGAGCAGGGAGTAAAGACAGACTCTGTTAATGTGAACAGCTATGGGGAGGGCAATTGTAGAACCACTGTTCATCAACACTCAGTCACGTTTGTAGAGACACCAAAACATAGGTAACAGCAATGTAATTGTCTTGAAAACTCATGTAGGTAACAGGAAAACACGGAGTGTATGTGTGTTGAGGGAGTGAAGACTGATGAGCCAGATTTCAAGCTATAATCATAAAACACAAATTTGAATAGACCGCCCACTGCACAATAACAAATTAAAAATTTAATGTTGTACAAACTGAATTGTGTTTTGCTCTGTTGAAGCTCCAGTGTTACAAAGATACGGCATCTGAATTACAGTACCCGAGTACTTCCCAGAGTATGCTGAGCTGCCTGTACCATATCCCATTCTTTCCACATTCCTTTTCTTGGTGGAAAAATTAAAGCCCACTGTGGCTTGGCTGTCTTTAATAATTCAGTATGCTGTGGCTTGATGCACCTGGCACTGAGGGCAGTGTCAGTGATGCCTGCTTCACTCCTGCAGCCGAGGGTGGTTTAAGGTTGCCTGTGAGTTGTGCTCATTTGTGACTGTTCCTGGAGTTTGTTTCACAGCTTCTGGTTTGCTTCTGAAGCAAATCCATTGGTTTGCATCGTTCAGCTTTATCCTGGTTGCATTGCTTGTCTAAACCAAAATGTTTGAGTGGCTGCATTGCACTCTGTCCACATTTAAGGGAGTTTAAAATCTTCCATGACAAGATGGGTGATTATGGTTTCTGAGTGAATTAGCTGAGAGTGACTGGAAAACAGTGAAGAGAGTAGCTGATGGTTATTTTTGGTGCAAGTGGGTGCTCCTTTGTTGACTATATCAGTGTTAGGTCTTGTCTGCACAGAAACTTGCACTGCTGTAGCTAAATGTTTTGAGTTTTTTTCCCATGTTAGTTAAATTGATAAAAATATGGCATATAGACTGGCCTTTATTTTGCACCTTGCAAATTCTTTTCCTCCAGCCAGGGTTTGAGTTGCCTCTGCAAGAGATATTTCCTCTGCTCAAGGTGTGGTCCCCACTGTGAAAGTCTGAGAACGCCTTATCAGAGAGGAGTTCTATCTGCTCACTTTCGGGGACTCATTATTTCTCATCTGTATCATTGCACATTTTGAAAGTGTAAAGAGAGAAAGAACACCCAACCTACCCGAGCTCTTGTGATTAATGTGGGATTAGCCTCAGTAAGTGTAAAGCGGTTTCATCTCCTCCTTTGAGGTAGAGAGGAAGGGGCAGACTGAGGCCAGCAGATGGATAGCTGTGCACTAAGTGGATTAGCTCAGCATAACTCCCAGCAAGGCCAGGATGTAAACTATACTTGATCAGCCTGGTGCTAGATACCAGCAAGAAGTCTATCAAAGGAGTGTAAATCTAAGCCATAAGGATGTACCTATGCAAGGACGGTATTAAAACAGAGCGAATTTCTTTCTTCTCTCTCTCTGTTTTTTTTTTCCTTAAATAAAAAGAGATACAACTCCCCAAGAAGAAAAATGTTACTTTTTCTTTCTATTTTTTACAGTTTTGGATTTTTTCCCCTGGCTTCAAATACATTTTGCAGCCTCAGTGGAAGATTTTCTCACAAAGTTCTGTATTTTTATGACCTGACTATAAAAGACCTTGAGAACCACTTTCAGTCATTCTTATAAAAATGATCGGTATTGCAAAATCTCAGCATTTTTCCTGTAATATGCCAATGTCTCCTTGAAATCTGACTTGTCCTGTAGTAGGTAGTAGTTTTTTCTGCCCGAGTACGCTGCAGAGAGTGCATTACACTCTTTGCCTGATCTACAGGAAAGATCCACCGATTCCAGCGTGTCTCAGTTTGACGTGTCTGTTACTGGCACCTTACTCTCTTCTAGACTGGGAAGAAAAACGCTTGCACTTCAAAATATTTCCCAACCCATTTGCAAGCTCTACAACATCTATTATTTTCATCATGTTTAATAGCACGGTTCCTCATTTTCTTGTCCTTTTATTGCTGTTGTAGTAATGTAGGATGTGACTTCATCTGCCTTTTCTAAGTAGGCAGTATCACCTCTAGTTAGCATTTAGATGGGAAAATATCTGAGGGTGTTCAGGAAGTGTAATGGCTGTTCGGAATTTGACATGGATCCACGTGAAACAAGGCTGAGAATATGCTGTGAAGTGATTCCTCAGAAAATGTTTGGTCATCAAAAACAAGTACTTTCAAAGGAAAATACCAGTTCTAGTAAAGCAAACAGTTTAGATCAAAACAGGAGAGGCAATGTGTGGTGTGTGTGATAATATGGAACCTAGTGTCCTCTCCAGTTAAGTACATTATCTCATTAGTCAGGTCTTCCTACCTCTGGTCTTCCACATGGCAAGAGACTGTCTGAGCCCCCAGCCTGCTGGCTGTCTCAGGGTGCCTGTCCCATGCTGGATCTCTTTAACCACATATTAAATTTTTTGGTGTAGCAGTGTGACCCTTGCAAGCTCTAGATGAATAACCCATTTGGCCTAAAGGTCAAACTCCTTTCTGCATATACAAGCTCTCAATCTGTCTTATAAAATAGGACAGGTCCAATAGGAAGGACTTGGCGATCTATGATAGCAAAGTGGAGCAGGATGGAAGAGGTTTAGGTTATGTCCTTAATCTGAATTAGGCAGGGAAAGGACTTGATTTAGCAAGGGTGGCCTTAACTGGTGGTTGGCATGGTCTTTCCTGCTAGAGCTGCACTGAGTTGTAAGAACTATGAAGTGTCTGTGATGTGGAGAACTGGAAAAGCATCTTCTTATGCACTGTAATCTGAGGACAGATTTTTGTACCAGTATAGCTGTTGCAGTTATGGGTATGTGTGAACCAGAATGTCTCTTCAGTGTGACTGCTAATTTCTATGGAAGTGTCTTTGCATTTCAACCTTCTTAGAGAAATTGCTAGATGTGTATAGAATAACGTCCATGCGAGGTGAATTTATTGCCCTAATTTTACTGCTACAACTTTATGTGTGGTCAAACCAAAGCTGCTTGAATTCAGCTTTCTAAAACTGTTAATGGAGGCCCCTGATGTAAAATCCATGTTAGTCTGACTGCCTTTGCCAAATTTTGCTGAAAGGTACAGCCTTCATGACACAAACCCCAAATTCTTTTGAAAATGATGCTGAAACTCACACGGATTTCATAAGATCAGCTTCATTCACTACAAAAGACAAGGTTAAAAAAAAGATAAATTTAGTATTTTGTTTCTGTTGCTTTCAGCTCAGATTTTGCAGGTTCCAAAGATTATGTATTTCACTATATTGGAATAGTGAGGGTGCGATCTGACCTTGCAATTTAATTAACAACTCCATTGATGATCTGCTTGATCAGAGCTGGAGCTTTTGCTCCCATAACTGTCTCAGCTAGGAAGAACTTAAAGGATGAAAAAGGAGATGTTAGATGGAGAGGAAAGCAGGTGATACTAGAATTGCACACAGGGAGGAGAACTGTTGAGTAGTAGATAAAGAATTTCTTAAAAATCAGTTTGCTTTCCTCCTGGCATCTCACTTTTATCATAAACTGTTGTGTAGTGTCATGGAGTTCTGTGAAGCAGATGGTGCATCTTATCCCAGTGGTGTCTGCCTATTACTTGTGGATGAAGTGATTTTTCTGTGTAGTTAGTTAAAGTGCAGCTTGAGGTTCTTTGGCAGTCCGAGTTGATATTTAGAGAGCCTTAAAACGTAAGTCATGGTTAACTTATTGCTCATTTTAGTTTATACATGCTTACCAGTAGGCGTGCTTCTAAAAATACAAGTAAACACAAATATCTAAGTGTGCCTGCGGAAGTTTTCAACAAGCTCAGTCTCTGTTCAGTGGAAGGAATTAGTATTTTGTGCCAGCTGCAGGTTATATTAGGCAAACTTTGCAACAGTAGAGATAATGAAGAAATAGATAGAGCTTGTAGAGCTCTTTAGGAATAGGCTGAACAAACATCTGTTAGGAATAGGGTGCAGTGTATGACTGCCTGAGGTTCCTCCATCAGCACTCACCTCCAATTCCTAACCTAACAAGTTTTCTAATCAGCCCCTCAGATAGCAGATGGATGGATGGTGTTGGCCTGATTCTTGAGACTTGCAGTCATGGAATTTGGTACCCAGGCTCTGGGGAGTCACAGTGGAAATACGTATGTTTTTTCCACTCCAGTGTTTAAGCTTCCCAGGGAACTGGTAGGATGTGGATGTTACAGAGACATCAAGTTTTGCCTTACTTTGTTCTTTTGTTTTGTTTTTTGTGTGTGTTTGCTTGGTTGGGGGTTGTTGGTGTTTACCCCCTTCCCTTCTTTCTTTCTTTTTTCTTTTCTTCTTTTCACTATCCTGATGTCTGTGTTGGTTTTCAGCCTGTTTGAAGAATGCCACTCTGGTCCAGCAAGAGTAGATCATTGCTCCTGTTGGTTTACCGTGGGAGTCAAATTTAAGGACTTGTATGTGTTGGGTTGAAAACCTGGGATGCTCTGAAAACTGCTGACGTGACAAAGCACTGGCTGGGGCGCTGGCTTCATTCTTTCTGCGTCACTGGAGGATTTCTAGAAGGTTGCACTGGAGCAGCATCACTAACCTGTATTATCTTTTCAAAGGATTTTAGCAGCTTGGGCTGTATGTGATCTTCCTTTAGAACTTTGTAAGGAGAATAGCTTTCTAAACAGCCATTGCACTGCTTGCTGTTCCCTACCTCCTGCTACTTTTTAACACTTAGTGAATGAGATGAGCTATTAATAATTTGTACCCTACTTTTCTTGTCATAAAGGTCTTCATCACATGCTAAATACTGTGAAACATTGTGATCAAAGGAATTATGAACGCGTTAGCCTCAAACTTGCCTGACATTCGTTTGAATTCTGCTGCTCTAATAGCACCCTGTATATTATTCCTACATCATTCAAGCCACAGGTATTTTTTTGACATACACATTCCCCTTTCTTTTCTGGTGCGCTTTTTTATTTTGATCACCCTTGCCTAAACTGTTTGAATAGAATGTCACTCCTTGGCATCATTACTGGAAGTACTGACAGTGTATCTGTCATGCACTTCCCACACTGGTGGTGAAGTTCAAACACTTACAGGATGGTTAAAGGGATAGTAGCAGGATATGGGTCTTCTGAAGTGCCTCATGCAGGACTCCAATATGGTGCCCCTTAGTAAAATCACCACAGGGAGGGTGTTTCAGCCTTCCTTTTTCTCTGGTTTCCTGCTGCCCAGTTCTTCAAAGGAGAAGGACTGATGGTGTCCCAGCTTGATTAGTGAATAGGACCATATTGTGGGCACAGGCAATGTTTCATCTTAGGCTCTAGCTATATATCAACATTTATAAATAGATCATCTTGATACCTTTTTGAGACAGCTAGTGTTGTGGTGATTTTATTTGATTTGCGCTTCTTCAGAAAGGATAATTATGACAAATGTTTCCATCACCTATTGCTAGTGCTTTGGGAAAGGAAGAAGTCTGTGATTGCAATTAGCTCCTGTAGACAGCAGGAGAACTTTAACTAAAACTAAGTTTGCTTTAGTGTTAACTGTTTCCTTCACAGAAACTGGTACTCACTGCAGTCTGACTGTTGTGTGGGTAAGGAAGATGCTGAATATCAGACACAGCATTTAGGCAAAGTGGGCATAATAGGTTGACACCGAGTGATGGCACCACATAAGTCACACAGGTTTGAACCACGAAGCATACTTGCCCCATTCCTTCTAGGCTGCTGTTTGTCTGGTTGAATCTCTCCAGTTTCTATCAGTTCTGTCCCTGATCTTCTTGAGGTGCTCCCTCTCAGACCAAACCTTGGCTGACTTCTTCCCAATCTGCTGCCTGACTTGCTGATTTGCCCATCTTCCTTCTTTTTCAGCAGATTCTTTCTCTCGTGGACACTCAGGTCCCCCCAGTTTTAAGACTGACTTGCAAAAAAATACTTCAATCTTCTCTTACTTCACAAGATGGTTTGTTTTCCAGGGAAAGACCACCCATCACTAGCCTGCTTAAGTTTTTTTTTTCCCCTCCATGGATGCGTCATTACTCTCTAATCTGATCGATCAGGAGAGTGGAGAGGGCTCTTCAGCTGCTTTCTCCCTTCTGCCTCCCAAGGCAGAGATGCTGTTAAGCACTGCACAAAAGAAGACACTACTGTCCTGGGGGTGGCAGAATAGGAAAGGCTCATTTTTTCCCATCTTAATCTGCAGCAAGTCATGACAACATAAATCCCAGATTCATTCAGAGGGGTTAGAGCAACAAGCAAGTCTGCTAGCTGTTCCAGTCAGGAGACCTGTCCTGACTTTAAAGGCTGGAGCGTTGGAATCCGGAAATTGTTTTGGTTTGCCTGAATTAAGCTTGACTACACAGTTGAATTTTTAGGTACTCTTAATTGTATGCAGTAATAACAACACGTCAGTAGGTAGCATTCTACTCTAATTATTTCCAGCAGCCTCAGCTAGGCTGTTTGTATTGTGCAAACTGATTTATACCTCACAGAGTGTATCAGGATGTGGTGTTAAGGCACATGGCTGATGAGAACTGTTACTCTGGGGTAGCAATGTACACAGCTCTAGTACACAGCTCTTCAAGCTATTGTGGAACAAAGTGCTTTAAATAGACTTTACCTGGGAAAGTCTCTTGAAATCACTATGTGACTTTGTCTTAACAGTGGCTTGCTGTTCCCTTCTTTCTTAAGAGTACAGACCTGCAGTAAAGGTGTCTACTACAGAAGAATCGGAAGGATTAACCTCCGTCAGTCAGTATCACATCTAGAGTCTGGCTTCGTGTTCAAAATTACTTACATTAACCTGCTTTTTTGACACTCAAGAGTATTGGAAGAGGACCTTCTAATAATGTTTACACAGAGAGTATTAACATAAGGTGATTCCCATTCACTTCCTGGTTAATACTTGGTGACTTGACTTGTTATCCTGTGTGCTGGTCTCTACTTATTACAGTTTAATGTTTTCCATGTGCCGTATTTGTTACTCAGTCTCTGTTCCTGAGGCTGAAGATCTTTTCCCCTCCTTTCAGATGGCTGAGATGCTTAAATGCCTTTGCCTTGCCCATTATGGCTGACTTTTGTTCTTCCTCTTTTGAAGACTGATCAGCACTACAAATTAGTCTGGTTTTCCAAAAGGGACAATTAGATAGGTAGTTTTTAATTTGCTGTGCTTAAAGCTTAACTTGATTCTTTCAAGTTCCATGCTATGTCAAAATACACAGATCATTGAGATTATGGCATGCATCCCTATCAGTTTAATTGTATTTAACTCACCTGATTTTAGCAGTCGTCGGACCAGTATGTGGCTGTTCAAGTGTCTGAAATACTTTGAAACTATTCAGTGGGGCCAGCTGCATGTAAAGATGAGTGTGTTTGGGTCTTCTGTAAGTACTCTGCAATATTAGCTCCATGCGTAGGCATAGCTTCTTTTTGCCTTGAACTCCTTCAGTAACCTGGCTTGTCGTGAAGTACTTTAACCAGATCTCAGTGCAGACTGCTGTTATTCACTGTTTACATCATTGTACTTCATGACTGTGCCTAATCAAGAATTTGCAACTAATTTCAATACAAAAAGGATAAGATTTCCAAAGGGCAGGTCTGTTTACATCTTGTATCAAGTCATGAAGGAATTTAAGTGGCAAAGACTCTGTAAAGTTGTCCTACTATTATGATTTCTTGTAACGCAAACTTTGAACATCCAAAGCCTTACATCATCTATGAATCACCCAGCTCTACATTTTTACTCGTTAAAAAGCTGTAAAGAAGCTTGCAACACATTTATCATGATTAGTTCTCTGAAAATGCCAACACAATTCCACAGTGACTTGCATGGAAATACTCTGTAATAACACTGAACTTGTGTCATATGGGGTAGAATGCTGAAACCTTCCTAAGAGTGATGAATGCGAAGGAGCCACATCCTTTTGTTGGAAAAGATAATTTCAGATCCTCCAAGTCAGATGACTCCTTGCTTTGTGCTTTACTCATGGTTCACCTAACATCTTATTGCCTTGCATTATGTTGTACAGGTCTCTTTGTAACACCTGTTTGTAGGCACACAACATAGTTTTAAAGACTGACTCAGAAAATAAGAAGCGAGAAAATGTGTAGAGCATAGTTTCTCTTTTGTGAGGGGACTTTTTAGAGCAGGGTCATGGCTACTTTAATTGCAGGCTGCGGTTGAGGCCCCTCAGTTGTCAGAGGAATTGGTCAGTAAGGGAAGGGAATTCGCCTGGCACTGCCAAGGCCATAAAGGCTTATTTGGTCTTGAGAGCTCTTCAGCGCTTGGCTTCTCTTAAATCAAAGGATTCAGCTCTGTGATGGTAGGGAATGGTGCAAAGACCTGACTAGAAATAGGAACTCCAACTGACTTCAGTTTCAGCTAATAATGTCTTTCTTTCTAAGGCTACTCACTTCAGCTATAGTGGAAGCCACACACCTATTGTCATGAGGTGTGTGACAGAAGTCTGAGGGGAACAGCGAGTGGTCAAGACAGTGAGCCAATCCCTTCCTGTCCATGTGTTTCTTTGAAAAAGAAAGAAAAGTGATCTTTCTCAAGGAATTTTCTATCAAAAAAATGTAGTCCAAATTCTCCACTGAGACAAAAATACCATTCGAGGACCATAAGGAGTTCCCCTACTCCCTGTGGGAGCTGTGCACATCCAAAGGCATGCAGCAGCAACAGCAGCCAGAAAGGGAAGCAGCATCTTTACAAATGCTTCCCTCTCTTTCGAGGCTGGGGAAGAGGGATGGATAGAGCCAGGGCAGCAATACAGCACTTGAAAGGAGGTGATGGATAATTTTTCCTGTCTTGCTTCTCCTTCTCCTTCGGTTATTTGCCCTGAGGAATTTTGATCCAGTTTTGGTCCTTGAGCGGTTCCTGATGCGGCATGACTGCATTCCCCTTTCACAGTCAATGAACAGTGTAGTCTTGCTCTCAGCTGTGCACAAGCAAGAAAAAAATTCAAGCTGGGTGACCTGCCAAGGTAACCTTATAAATTTCAGCGACTTTAAAAATTTCATCAACCTTAACCATATGTGCTGAATGCCCCCAACAGCTGCAGGTTAAGAAGGGCATTCAACACGTAATTACCTCAAAATTGACTTTTTTCTTTTTAGTGCCCATGAGTCTCTCCTTGCCATGGCTGGCTGGCTCCCATTCAAGTGATGATCTGGCATGCTGCATGCTGGTGATGCAGCCACTGGTGAGCCCACTGAAGCATGGGGCAAGCTCAGGGTGGGGAGGAGAGAGGGGGTGGGGAATGTAAGTGCCGCTCTTTTGCTCTATATATTAAGTCTATATAATGCCTTTCCCTTTTAGATTATTTTTGCATAGAATTTTGCAAAAATCCAGACAAAATTTTTTTTTTTAATGGCCACTTAATAGTCCCTCTCTGCAAACAAAGCATTTTACGTAACGCTTCTTGGACAATTGCAACTTTAATCATGGTGGCAGCTGGACAGACCCAGGTTACACTTATAAAAGGGAGGACTGAATCAGACTTCATTATTTAAGTTACGGCTGGCATGTCACTTTGGAAAACTGAACTGTTAATTTATGGAAAGTATGCTTAGATCAGCAATTTTCTGGAATAGGCGGGGTTTCCCTACTAGAAACATTGGGTGAGGTGATCATGATCCCTTTCGGATTGGGGAATGGTGGCTGAATTAAATCCATCAACAAGTGTAGAATTATGATAGTGCAAACAGAGCAATCCTTGGTTTGATACTTGATTCTGCCCGTAAGGCAGTAAGAAGATTCCATTGTAGAACCCAAGCGTAATGGACTTCCTGTTCCATAACAGAGTTCCTGTTCATTGTAAGGTATTTACACCCTCTCACCAGAGGAGAAAGGTAGTATCACTGTTACATGGAGGTTCCTCCTGGCTGAGAAGCATATTTTACTATGGTAAGTCACTTATTACTTGTGTTACACTGGAAACAGTGAGACTTGGAAAGAATTTCTGTGCTTATACTTGAAAATATTGGTCCTGTTTGTATGAGGAGTGTGGGTCCAAGTTGCTGGGCTTAAGCCTCTGCAGTGCCACTAAGGGTGGGATTTATCTGACTAATTATAAATTTCTCCATTGGAGTTACTTGGCTGGACTCTTCTTATAGTCTGTGGAGAGAAATTAGCACTTTTAGGGCACGATGCATTGCATCTGAGAAGTATGCCTTTAGGCATCCAAAAGGATCAGAGGACCTGTGACTCAAAGGGCCAGTTTCTGTTGTCTTATTTGGCTATTGGTGGATGCGTTTGAAAATGTCCTAAATAAGCAAGGTGACCCTGCAAGGGCATGACGAAGGAGACTAAAACTGATTCCTGAAAATAGCTGTCACCTGAAAACAAAAGTCACTTCCATTTCAAAGTCTTCATAATGTCATATAGCCTGCAACCTTCATTCAGACTTTTAGACATACAGTGGCCCACGAGAGGACTTACTGCAATGCTGTCCTACTAACAGTGTTTCTTTCTGATCATTGATAAAGCTGGGAAGATCAGCATTCATGTGAGGTGCCACTTGTTCCTTGTTTGGAATTGGTTTTTATTCTTAGCAGGTTTGTTCTTAATAATGTTCATGAATCTGACTTTGCCATTGCGATCACGTATTGATTAAATTCAACACTCGACTCAGTTTTTAAACTTGAGTAATCTGTCACCATCTAATAATAATCATTTTTCTAAAAAGTCTTCAAATCAAAGACACTTTTGTATATTTAATATAAACTTTTATCTGATAGAATGAAAGAACTTAATTCTCCTCTTGCATTACCATCCAGGAAAAGGCCTTCCTTCACACAAAATATTTACTTAGGTAGCAGGTGGATAACACTTATTACCTCTCCATACTTAAAATACCAGGAACCATAATCTATTGCAAGTAGTAATGCAGGCACAGTGATGAAGAATCAATTAGTTGTTTTTACATTACACATGCAGACTCCACAGTTCCTGAAATGTCACCGAAAGGCAAGCTTTAGTAAAAATACTGTAATTAGAGTGGAAGTTCCAACAAACACGAAGTGCTAGCTGCTGTTTTATTGGCATAACGGGCAGGGAGAGACAAGATTACCTCCATAATCAAACTGCTGCTCTGGCTAAAGTTCAGTGCTATTTCAAACCAACGGCAAAGCCTATAGGTACTCATCAGTTGGTGGCATCAGCAATGTCAGTGCTGTAAATCAGCGAGTGCTCTGCATTTTCAGAGCCGTTGCACTGCAGCAGAAACATAGCCCTAATTTCCTGTGATGTCTCATTTTAGTGCTCAAAGGCTGATTTTAATAAAAGAACCATGCATCCTAAAAATGGCAGTACTGAATTATAATTTATTTATCAGTGCTTCCTCTAAATCACGATGGGGTTTGTCCCTGGGGTTTTGTACTTAAAAAGGAGAGGAGCACCCTGAAAGATATATTTTGAAGGTGAGGAGTTGTTTCTTGCTTTAAGGAAAATGCTGGGGTTTTGTGTTGTATATTCTGTCTATAGGTTCCTTTATTTCAGGATGGCAAGATTACACATCTGAGAAGCTGGCTTCTGGTCTGTCTTAGACTGAAACAGGCAGAATGTATATTTTTATATCCTTAATGTATTTTCTGATGGTATACATAGGAAAGTATATATTGAAAGGCTGAGAGAGCTGGGACTCTTTAGCTTGGAGAAGAGAAGGCTGAGGGGAGACTTCATTAATGCTTACAAGTATCTAAAGGGTGGGTTGAAGGAAAATGGAGATGGATTCTTTTCAGTGGTTCCCAGTGACAGGACGAGGGGCAACAGGCACAAGCTGGAACATAGGAAATGCCATTCGAATATGAGGAGAAACTTCGTTATGGTGAGGGTGACAGAGCACTGGAACAGGCTACCCAGGGAGGTTGTGGAGTCCCTTTCTCTGGAGACCTTCAAGACCCTCCTGAATGCAGCCCTGAGTAACGTGCTTTAGGCAATCCTGCTTTGGGAGTGGAGTTCGACTAGATGATCTCTAGAGGTCCCTTCCAACCCTGGCAACTGTGATTCTGCGGTTCCATCAAAACCACTTAAAGAATAAAAGCAAGTAACACAGAGTCAGTAAAAATGTGGGTCTTGGTGACTCAGCCACAAGTTCCCTAGTCGGATCCCTCGACATCTCCTGGGTTTGTTCCCTTGTTGCTGAATTGAGGTGATGAATTAAGAGTCAGCCTTTCAGGTGAACGTCTGTTTGCATAGTTTTGACAAAACTTTGAGAGAACAGAAATTAATCCTGCTACCCTACTCCCCTACATATGTTTTCCCTTCTGTATCAATGCTGGGCTAAGGGGTTTTTTTTGAGGAAGTCTCTTTGCCCTTTTGCAGATAACTGTGAACTCTCTTTGTAAAACGGGAAAAATAATATTAATCCTGTTGGTAAAAAATAATATTAATTCTGTTGGTAAAATGTACTCTGTAAAAGCTAAATATCATTTACTATTCAAATTCCAATTGATGGAAAGTAGTATATTTTGAGCAGATTCCCACAGTGGCCGGAGTTATGAAGTGTGTATTACGAGAGCTGCAAGGATGAAATTAAAGCATGTCCTTTAATTACAGATGTGGTGTAGCTGGGTATCAGGACTCTATCTGTGTACACACTCAAATTAGTCATTACCTGTGTGGTCTGAGAGCTCTCTAGTTTGTAATGTGTGTAGATGGGACAGTGGGTTGGCTTGAGACAACGAACCAACTTGCGATAAGGTGTTTGATTCAACTCTGAGCCACCTTCACAGAAAAGTATTTGACTAATCAGTGCAGGAGCTCTCCAGGTGGGAATTTCAGAAGTATAAATTCACCCAAGCAGCTCTTGCCATGTCTTTACCAATTGGTAGGCATTACTTTTGTGTCTCCACTTGTGGATTAACATCTTGGGCGGAGAACCTGGTCATATGAGACTCCCCCAGGCAGTTCCATTTGCAGAATTGACCAGCTTGTACCTAGACAAGACGCTTGTCCATAATCAGTAGGAACTGTTCCTGCAGATGCAGAAATGGTCATTTGGGACATTTTTTGAATGTCGATGAGAAATTTAGGAGGTGTTTTGTAGGTAATTTAAGATAATGCATAGCAAAGGATAATGCATATGCTGGGTTGATCATGTAGGACCATGGGCCAGCAGGATACAAGACTTCAGCAGACTAAGGAGTCTCAGGGTCCCTACAGGAGTCTCATTAAAACTGACAGCTTCACAGAATAATTTGAAAATTTTATGCTGGCATTTTTGAGTGGAAGTCTCCAATTAGAGAATGTTCAATGAACTTCCTAGTCAAATCATGGCTTTAAAGAGGGTGGCAAGACCACAGAGAAATGTTTTTTCTGGGTATGCTTCAAGTAGGGTGTGCGGCTGAGAAAGGAGCTAGTTTGCTGAATTGTCCTTTACTCAGTGATCAGAGTTTCTGGTGGTTTCAGAGAGGTGTGCTAGGCACTGGCTCTTTGATTATACTCAAAGAGTTTGAAAGAAATGAGTCTTGACAACAAGGCAAGCAGCATCTTGATTTTTCAGCCGTGCTGAAATAGACCTTGTAAATGAATACACTTAAATATTCCATTTTGTTTTTTCCTCCCAGCGATATCCTTTTTTTGTACATGCAGAAAATATCACTGAGATCAAAAATATCTCAAAGAAAGTGTAAAGACTTTCTAAATGTAACACCTTGAAAACTTAGTCACACCTGGTAGACATACACTGTGATTTGATATTTGGAGAGATAATGAGTCACCACCGGTGTCACAAAGGAAGTTAGAGTTTACATTTTTATTTTTGGGTTATGGGGGTCATGTGTAAACTGTAATGGAGTTATTTCATGCTGGAACTGCAGAATATTTTGACCTAATTATTAGAAATTTTTTTCCATCAGTTGCACTCTGCACTGCAAGCTTCAGAGCTGTTAGGATCATCCAGTTTTGTTACAACATATTAATTACTTACTACTTAAATATTTGGGGCAGAGGCATTCCTTACACAAACTTGGCTGATCTATCCTTAAGAGGGCCTGTGACAGATGAAGTAAGTGTTTTTTAACCTGGTCAAAATAGCCAGCCAAGGTTGACTTGAAAAGCCTGAGCCAAAGCAGGGGGAAGCATACTGCACTAAAATGGGCATAAAACAAAGAGAAACTTAAACATATTTTCTAGGTATCATGGGAAGCTGTGGACTTGACATTTTGCAGTGAGTAATCTGAAAATATTTCGTATGACTTGTGGAATGACAATTCCCTCCCTTTTAAATATAGGGAATATCAGAAATAACTCATGAGTGGGGTGGACTTCTTAAATGCAGCATAACCAGCAGTGAGAAGTCAAGCAAAGGATGGACATCTTTGGAATAAATAGGCTTGGGCTGACTCACCACAATTTTGTGAGCTTTGTGCAGTGTCTTGTGGGAGAGGAAAGATGTGGCTGGTGGTGAAATCTCCATTGCTAGCCTGGTGCCTATTTGCTGTAAAAGTCACCGAAGTAATCAGCAGATAGCAAGGACAGACAGCACCCTGTCTCAGGGGTGTCCCTGCGGCTGTGGGGAGGTCGGACTAGATGACCTTTGGAGGTTCCTTCCGGCCTGGATGATTCTGTGATTCTATAGAACTGTTTTCTTTCCCTCACATGAACTTTTCACAGAGCAAGCCTCTGTAGCTGAGGACAGGATGGCTTTTGGGTGGAAAAGAGCAGAAGGAAGAAGTGGGGAAAATTTTTTTGGGGCTCTGAAACATGAAAAGACATGAAAAGTAAATGGATGAGGATGGTGAGATGGAAAGGTGGCTATGGCCTGAGTGTGGTGACTGTTGGCTTTTTGAACCTCATTTGCTTATGTATTACTTGACAAAATGTACATCTTTTATTCTCAGTGATGGCATGGTGGTAGTGTAATTAAATTTGTGCATACGTTAAGATGCCACCTTTTCCTAATAGAGAAAAACACGCATAAATCTATTACAATTTTGCACCATATGATACAGCAGTGATTCAACAGTGAAAACCTCTGTAACCTTATTAAATGAAACACTTCCAAAAACGTTGGACTTAACTGCTGCTCTGTCCTTCTGGACAGGTTGGAGGAGTGAGGCGATGCATCGGTGCAGTAGTCACCATCACTCTGGTGAACATTGTCATTATTCCCAACCCACCCGCCGCCCCTTCCACGTGGAAGATGGTGCACGTTTAGAGGCATGAATAAGAGTTTAGGCAACAGGGCAGTTTGTGTGACTTGACACTCACGAGCAGCTTTCCAACAGTTGTAATGAGAGCTCTAGTACCCTTCAGTAAGGTGTGTGGCTGAATGGGGCTGGGCAGAACCAAGATTAAAGAGGAGTGTGAGATCCACCAAGAAAATGTGCTCTTTCTGTTGGGAGTTCAGTCACATGCCCTCCAAGTGAAAAGTGCTAAATGGGAGATACATCCTGCCTTGCCTTTGATGTGGGGAGTTGAGGGAAGAGGAGCAATTCTTTAATGTCTTTGTAAAATACACTGGAGCTTTTCTTACTCTGGTGGAAGCTGGGGTTTTATAAAAGTGAAGGTATTAGTGTCTAAGTCTGGAGTGCTGTCATTCAAGAAGTGGATTCCACTCTTAAGAAAGTCAAAAAAAAGACTTTGCCTATGGAGCCCACTGACATGTTTGGTTAAAGGATATTTTCCAGGAAGTCATACAGTCTTAATCCAAAATTTCAATAAATGGAGTATCTAGCACTTCCTTTGGTAGTTTGTTTCAAAGGTTAATCACCCTCTCTGCTAGAAGCAGAGGCATTAATTCTCGTTTAAATTTATCTAGCTTCAGCTTCTAGTCATTGGTTCTTGTTATGTCATTCCCCATTAGATTAAATAAGCTTTTAATATTGGCATTTTCTCCCTGAAAAGGTACAGCTTTGCTGTAATCAAATATCTTTTTTTAAAGAACTAAACAGTTTTAACTTCTTGAATCCCTCACTGTAACACCTTTTCCCAGCTCTGGGTTGAGTGTTACCAAACTCATTGATAACTCACAGTTTTGTTTTCTTCTTGTAACAGGAGAATGACAGAATGCCATATCATGTTTTGGTATTGCTCCCATTGATGTGATATTTAGAGGTAAAGTTATCTTTCTCCTAATTGTTGCTCCATTTATCCAGCCCAGGGTTACATTTGATATCGTTGCTGCTTTGTCTGTGTCCTCTTCTCTCAGTCCAACTTATTTGCTAGATTTGGGAGAAAAGGGAGACCACATCATTAATTTCTGGAGAAGGGGAGAGTTCCTCTTTATTTTACCTATCTTTCATATGGTCTCTAATAAACAAAGAAAATACATTCCAAAGAAGAAAATGAAAATTTAATGTGGCAGTCCAGAGATTATGGAAGGAAGAGGCACTTTTAATGGCAAGAAAAGATTTACTGTGTTATGTGCTTTTGCTTTATTGCCAGTAGGAGACCTGCTAAAATTATTTGTGCTTCATCTCCAGCTAATTCTTAAGCCCAGTGGGGAACTGCCACTGAGTTAGAGGTCAAGTTTTGAGAAATAAAGCTCTGATATAGTGATCTAAACTCTGAAACCACCCTGTGCAAAAGTATCGAGCCATTTGTAAAATGATTTGATAACATCTAAGGACACCTTTATAAAGGAGGTTTCTATATTCCTCTAATTATAGAAGTGACCGTGCTGTACAACATATGTGTGAACTCTGCAGCCAACTGTCCTTCAAGTCCAATTTGTGTCGTTTTTCACTTGTCGAATTATAGCATTTGGGTTATCGATTGCTGGTTCTGTTCAGCTCTCAACATCCAAGTCATTTTCAGGGGTGCTGTTAGTATTTCCAGGTTTTGTGGTTGTGCCACATTTGCCCGTTTGTTTTTCCTCAGTGAATCTGCTGGAAAAATTTGGTCAAGGTAGAGAGGTCTCAGACGATAATGCCTATGCATTTCATAAAGTGAAGTAGCTGGGTGGAGAAGCTCTGCTTGGAAGGTCTGTAGTGTGGGCTCCCCTCAGCAAAGAACAGGGGAGAGGGTTTGTGTATCTTAACCATGAGCAGTGGATGCAGTTGGAGGCTGAGTCTTAGCACAGATGCACAACTTGTATTCCTTCTTGCTTGCTGGTGCCACAGGCTCATGCAGGACACCTTCTGCTGCATTGTGATTCCTTTCATACATATATAGGGTGTCCTTTTGCATTAAATTGAGTTGTATTTTGTTGTATATTTTTCTTTCTAGGCAGTACTCCAATAGGCATTTGTAGGATGCAATCAAAGTACAATGTACTTTGTGATAGTGTAAGAAGTAATCACACACGCACACACCAAAGAAAGAGGCTTTCAGAAGAGTGCTATGGTGTCAAATTAAGCAAGTGGAAGTCAAGAAATGCCAGAGGTAAGGCTGCTTCTTGCTGATTTAATATAGTTCTTTCACGTGTATGATTTATAATCCAGATGTTAGACTGACAGGTGCCTATTATGTGTATTCACCCTGACACCAGCTTATTTTGTGATTATAATGAGATAGTGCACAAGGACCAAATCCATGTTACAAGGTGAATGAGCTGTTACATGCAGAAATCTTCATTCAGCAGTTGTACTGTGCCATCACAGAATTTTTAATTTAAATATTAAGAAAGGTAGGGGGCAGGGAGGAGAAAGTGGGACAAAGTGCCATAATACAGCACTTGATGCAAACTGTCTCACATAAATCACGTGCAGGAGACTCCTTTGTATCCGCAGCAGGGACCAGACCTTTTCAGTTCGTGGGCAGCGTGTGAGTAGACCAGCAGCCAGGCTGAAGGAATGTGGGATTCTCACTTAGCTGGGTTTCTCACCTGCCAGCAGAGCATTGCTGAGAAGTCCTTACATTTTAAATTCTGGGTGGAAGCATACTCCCAGTCTTTCACTGATCTTCTTTTCCTGTCACTGACCTTCCCTCCCCAAGGTAGTCATTCCTGCATGTATCAGCATGTAGGAATTGTTTTGCAGAAGTGGTATAACATGGCCAGTTGTAGGTAACACCTCAACAGGGATGTGCTCCTGACACTAGGGGAGCAGCTATAGTTTATTATGCTGGTTTGTTGCTCCGAAGCATGATCATGCTCAGGCTTTTCCATAAAGTGATTTCCAAATTCTTACACATGAACTGGATAGCAGGGAAACACTGTTCTAACACTGACTCTCAAGGAGAAAAAAAAACACCTTCATGCATCTACTAACCTTTGAAAATCTCAGCCCCAAATATTCAAATTTGATTAAATTGCAAGTATTGAAATTATCATCTGAAAGTACGGTACTGCTTTAGTGGGATGTAATTCTGCCAGCTGTCAATACAGTAACATAAACTGATACATATAATTTGGTATTTCATTATATAAAACTTGCTGAAAGAGTTCCTCTGAGTCCTTCATGTTACAAATTTGCTTAAATTGAGTTCCTCCTCATGAATTGCAGGCTAGTGAATTCCAGTTATAAGAATTATGTGTGACATAAACCCTGTTCAATAATTGGTTTTAAGATTCAAATGGTGGTTCCCTGCCCTGGTGAAGGTTTCATATATCACATCTTCAGTGATGAGGGAGTCCATTTGACATTGTTTAGTCATTATTGGGAAAGATACTGCATCAAAACAAGAAGTTTAGAGTTTGTGATGCAGTACCCTTTTTGATATTCCAGATAAATAATTCCATTTTAATCTCACAGTAGGAAAACAACTGATTGAGATTTAATGTCATATACAAGGAGCTGCACAATGTGTTAGTTGTTTGTCAATCTGATGGAAGAGCAGAGGAGTTTGCTTCCTTTGATTCCAGACACGCTATATTTTATGACTGACTTTTCCTTGTTTTACTTATTCCAGATAAAATCTGTCATGATTATACATCAGAAAACATTTCATTATTCCATCCATGAGAAATAACTGTAGTCAGTACAGAAGCAACAGATTTGCTGCTTCTTGCAAGCTTTATGGAAGTGTGTTGTAATGGGATCGAGTAGCTTGGATCGATAGTTCTCTCTAGTAATACAATCCGCTGTCAGATAACTTCCAACAGCTTTACAGATTTAATGAACTCCCTGGGTTGATGATAAAAATATAATGTAAGGAGGAAGCTAAAACACCATCATGTATTAGATATAGCCCTAGGCAACATTTTATGACCATCTTTTCTTCAGTTGTGTATTTTTAATTATAAAGCCAGTATGCATCAAGCACTGTCCTGAAATTCTCCATCAGTGACATTCATCTTGCTCTTCTCAAGTCAAGGATAAGGAGACTTCATGTAGGGAACTAAATGAGAATTTCAAGCTCTGTGTTCACGATTCTTTGGTGGTAGTATTTCAACCTGTGAGCTGGAGGAGAAGCCATTTCTCCTTGTGCCCTCTTTGGGACCATTAAATTCTTTTGGAGGAACATCCTTTGCCTTCAGCCCCCTCTCTGCCCCATCTGTAGTAGGATATGAATTCCTTCTGCTGTTTTGGAACTGAGAAGTCACAGAAAGACATATAAATCTGTGATTATCCAGTCAGTAGGAAAAAGTATCAGAACTGCTACTAAAAATATTGTTTAGGAGTAACAAATAAGTTGAGTCTTAAGAAATTAGACCTATTATAAGGAGCGTATCTACTACGAAGAAGCAAGCTGCTTATCTAAGACACTACAGCTCTAAGAGTAACCTTAAGTGTGCCTAGGTTTGAGCACTCTGGCATAAGAGTTAAAGATTTTTTCCTATGATAGGAAGGTGGAAAGCTATATAAATATGTTGGAGAAGCATTAAAAAATATTTTCCTCCCTAGAAAAAGGTCGATAAAAAATTGCCAGTGCCATATAGTAAGGATTTCTTCTTTCAGATTTTCGTCCAAGTAAACAGGAACTCTCATGTAGGTCTTGGACATGACACAATACTATATATAAAAGCTAGGAAAAGCGAATATTCATCCTTCATTTCCTCCTTTGTGGTGGTGGGAGCGCAGCATCTACCTCAGTGCTGGTGCCCAGCCATAACTCAGTGCCAATGTCCTGGACATGCACTCTTGAAACAGGTGTTTCCCTGCCTAGCTGGACTTAATCCTTTTGACATGTTCAACTCCAGGGAGAAAGGTCCTTTCCCACTGAGTCGCCAGAAGAATCAAAGTTCAAGGTGCTGTTGGAGAATTCAGGTGCAGGTTGGTACTTGTGGTCAGGAGTTGGACCAACTGAGATCAGATTACCTCCTGGTAGTCAGCAGTAGACAAGGCAATCCAGGAGTCGTAGGGGCTTCCTGATTAAGATTCACATCTAACAGGAGGGCAGATGGAGTTATGGCCTTTTTAGAGCCAGCTTCGCAAGGAGCAGTAGATCACAAAAAGGGATTTGGCCCAACTGCTTAAAACCATGCCATGTCTCGTCTGTGCATCCCAAGCAAGACCCATCCCCATCACTGCAGCTCTGTGGCAAGGGGGACCTGTGGACCCCCACAGTGGGGACAGTTGTGCAGGAGCTGGCTGGTACTCTGCTCCATCCATCAGGCTGACAGTGGCCAAAAAAAAAAAAAAAAAGAAAAGGAAGAGTGTTTATGCAGTCTAATTTTTTGGCCTGTTTCAAAAGACCAAAGTGCTTCATGCACTGCCTTGTTAGAGGAACAATGTTTGTAAAAATGTTGACACTGCTTGCTGTAATAAGTATTGGTAACGTTAGTGGGGAAAAAAAGGCAAAATTTATGCAAACAATTTAGTTCTGTTAGAATTATTAAAAAGGGAAAATATCTCCAAAGCAATAAAGGCAAGAAATTCTATTTATGACAGTACCAGAATTCCTGGGGAAATGGTGCATTAAGTAAACAGGAATAACATTGTGTGTTTTGTTACCATGCTTTTTGCAGAGCAGAAGCTTTTAAACCAAACAGGGTCACACTGGCCCATAAAAGTGAATTCTTCTCTTTTGGCTTAGACATATTTCCTAGCGAAAAAACGTGGAAGCAGGAACAGACTATTGGAGTGAATATATAAACTAAATTTTTAAAGAGCAGGTGCACTTAATTCTCCTTACATTGTTTCTCCATATGATCCAAGCTCCAAGGGTTGGCAGATGTTTTTGTAAGAATTCTTTGTATGTTGGACAGACAGCATTTCATACATGCTGTCTTTTTTCTTAAGGAGCCTGACTGCAACTTGTACCACAATTTCCAGTGGAATTCATGCTTGTTCAGCTCTAGAATTCATCATGTTAGTGACCTGCTACATCCTAGAAGGAAGGAATATCTGATTGTATCATTGAACCCCACTGAGATTCCTTAGTGCTAACTGCATTTGATTGACCTTGAGAAATTTTGAGAGTTGACTGGTCTTTTGATTGGACTTAGTTTAAAGGGACATCCGGTTTTATTGCAAACGACTTGTTGTTTTTTAAACACCTTAGAGGAAATAAGCATATTCTTTTAAAAGAGGGAGAAGGAAAATGTGAGCTTAATGTAATAAACTGTTAGCTGTATACGGTCAGCTGAACGTAATTCGTTAATATGTCTTTTGGGAAATGATATTCCAGTATTTCAGTAGGAATAGAGAGGCTTCTGTCAAAAATGAGGGCTTTCCTTTTGGGACTGTTTGCTATTTACTTGCCCCACTAGCTTGGATGGGGAGTGACGTACCCTCCCTGACAAAGTTCCAACCAACAGAGAGATGTGAGTAGAGAATGAGAATAGCTGGCCACATCATAGCGGTTTAATACTGTCCATGATGGCAGGCAAATGGACGTACCATTCTCATGGACACAACATGAAGCAGTAAACCTTTTATTCTTCTCTTTAGCTCCTCTATCATCATCATTTTCTATATTGCGTTTTTATCAATTTTCTTTTTCTGTGTCACATAGGAATAATTTAGCAAGTTGGATAACATGGCCATCTGGTCGGCTTAAGTAAAGAAGCCTACAACCTTGTGCTTGCAGAAGGCTTTGATCCATTACACATCAAAATGTAAACTGTACTTGAAATGTTTTACAAAAAGTGTTTAAATAAGTATGTATATATAAACTGGTACGTAACAGCCCTGTGTCAAAGGAGAAAAGAAGTTGGAAAAGTCTCATTACAGCAGCATGTCAAGAAAAGTACCAGATTAAGCTCCATCCCTGGGAGTGTTCAAGGCCAGGCTGGATGGGGCTTTGAACAGCCTGGTCTTGTGGGAGGTGTCCCTACCCATGGCAGAGGGGCTGGAACTCGATCTTTAAGGTCCCTTCCAACTCTAACCATTCTGTGTGACTCGCTCAGTCTCATAGATTGCTACCATTTCCTAGTAAGAGCTTTACAGAAAGGCACAATTATTTAGGGCTCTCTGAAGAGTTATGTGGAATAACCCTTCCTAGCTTTAATGAGCAAACAGAAGACCCAAAGGGAGGAGACACAACTCTCAGGATTACTCTTGCCCCCATCAAGTTATCTGCTGTTGTGGTCCAGAGAGAAGCAGTTCTTGAGCTTTTACCAAATGAAACAAGAGCTCCTGGAAGTGTACAATATTTAATCCTGTTTGTAACATTCTTTTAATAGCTTCTTAAAGTACATTGATAGCAGAATGGCTCATTGGTCACTGTATCTGTGAGAAATACGTTTTCAACTAACACTAGTCATGGTATCAGCTTCGTTTACACAGAAGCAGGTATTTTTGATCTTGATTATCCCTCCAGAGTTCCTTTTGTGTGATCACTCACAGAATTAACATTTTTTTTCAGCTCAGAGGTCCCCAAAAGTCTGTTTTCTAGTTCTTCTCAGGGGAGATGAGCTTGCTTAAGGTGAGATTCAGTTATCTCATCCTACGTCTTATGTGATTGTAGTAGCTAAACTTTTTTCTCTTTTAACTCTTCTACAGCAGTAATTTTTTATAAAGCTTACCTTTGATCTTGGTGTGCTTTCACTCTTATGGTGTGTTCTGAAGCAAAGGCTTGGCACCAGCTGTCACAACCTAATGAACAACATCTCTGAAGATCAAATGCCAGCACAGAGCTCTGAATGTGGTGACTTGTTCCCAGCAAATGTCAACTCTTCTCTCTTGCTATGCAGCAAAAGCTATCTCCCAATATGCTAGTCCGCAGCCTAAAAATAAGACAGAACTTTTATAGGTGACAAGAAGCAATAATACTTAGTTGAGGTATTAATGGATGAAAATACCAGCTCCGTGTACAAAAAGTCTATGCTCTGCTGATATCAGCATTTATATGAGATAACATGCGTGTTTCTTTTAGATTATTTTCTTCTCGTAACCCTGAGGGTGTCTAAGAGAAGATTAAGACAAAAGAGATTTTTAGTGGCAAAGCAAAAATGCAATCTACCCCACCTTCCCAGAGTTTTTCACTGAGGAACATTTATGCCCCACTGCCCATGTCCAGTTATCCTCATAGAATAACTAAACCATGCAACTAAAAAGAGAATAATTTGGAATTTACAAAAGTGCAAGAGAAAGAAAAAGTTGCCATTAACAAAACTGCATAAAGTTTTAAAGCATCAAGCTTGGCTGGATTTCACTACACTGAACAGATTTGCTAATTGTATTTTATTGGTTCAATCTTGTTTTCTTAGCATGAAAAATTAACAATGGATCTGTTTGTTTCTTTCCCTGTTTGAAAGCAGGAGCTCTCTGAGGAGCTCTACCCAGACAAAGCCATATTAAATAGCACTTTATGAGAGTTGGATTGGATAAAATTTGGAGATGATTGATGACATGATTGTCTGTGGGATGTCTCAAGCTTTTAACTTTTCTGCTGGGAGTTCCATGCATAATGCTCCGGCTACATAGATCTCAACAAGGCAGCTCTAGAGAGCCACAGTGTTTATATGTCCCGTTTAACAAGACTGCTCATAGTGCACTGGAGATAAGTTTGCTAGAGCTGAGCCTTTATGGAAACATCTGTTACTCAGTTTTTGATTTTGTTTTGTTTTGTTCTTTAAATCAAAGTGTATAAGTGTATATACCATCACAAAGAATCAAATCCTCTTGATGTTTGATAGATCTGTCCCACAATAGAGTATTCTTATGTAAGCATCAACCCTGAGCATAAAGCAGGGAGGAAAACACAATATTCAGCGAAAGTGCCAAATTTCAAAATACTTGAGGTAGTAGCACATCTGAAGGTGCACCAGTGCCTATCTAGTTTTTACTTCACTTCAAGGAAGAAAGGTTTGTTGAGGGTAGCTGTTGCCTGCTGTAGTGCAGCAGAACAGGGTAGACACAGAAGCCTCAGCTTGGGCCAGACCACACTCAAAGCCGGCAGTGTATTTGTAGGAATCAGTCAGGGCTTCAGGCAAAATAAACTGGAACTCTTCCCTGGAAATACATTTGGAGGAACCAGTCTAGTACTCCTCACTAGAGAACACAGGTTCAAAAGAAAGCGTTCGCTGCTGTTGGATACAGCTCCTCACTGAAAAATCAGTGTACCTAATGCAGAATTGAAGGTAGGAGAATCAGAAATGTTGTAAGCTTCCAGCTTTGTTGAATTGTGAATATTTAAGAAATGAGGCTTTCATTACATAATTACATTTGCAAAGCATACTTTGCAGTTGACAGCCTAAAGACTATCCCCTTTGTATACCTTTTTGTCTTTCAGGACAATTATAATTACTGTAGAAAACCTTATTGTAGTGATTAGCGTTTTATCAACGGGTCTCAAAGCACTACCTAAAGGAGCTAAGAATCATTATCCCTGTTTTGTGTGTGAGGAAAGAGTCAAGAGATGATGAAGAGACTGGTAAAGGACAACGAGAAGAGTACAGCAATGGCCAAAATAGTAACAGAGCCAAGGACCAGCCTCATATATCATCAAGGAAGCTATTCTTTCCAAGTCTTTGCTTTTTAATGAGGTTTTCTCCCAAAGATTAATATTGAGGTTATATCGTTTAATTCTGTGTTTTTCACTCACATAAAGAACTGCAGAGCATGGGGTTGATATTTAATTCAGTACTTATGCATGTATTTAAACACTGAGCAACTGTCTCCCTTTGAAGTCCAGTGCTCTTTACCCAGAAGTTTGTGTGCTGAAGCAGACATTTGCTATATTAGACTCCTTAATGCAGAAGAACAAAATGTTCTATTGGATTCTTCCCTTTCCGTGAAGATGACGATGACAATAAAGAATAAAATAGCTTGGTTATTTACGCCAATGACAATTACAGGGTCAGATTTTTCTGACAACGATTTTTCCCTTCCCTTCACATGTGCTATTCTGTTTAAATCACAGCAGATGTTTCTAATCAATATGTCTCATCTCCAACTAGGTGCAGACTAAGCCACCTACTAGCCCTAGAGGGTCATTTGGGTAACTGTATCTTAATTGCGTTTCAGAGACATTTTTTCCTCTCTCTTGAGCGCAGGGGCAACTTGTGGTGACCAGTATCCAACCCTGCATGTCTCAGGAACTCCAGACTAGGTAGGAAGGGCCTTTTTGATTGTTAAAGGAGAGGGAACGTGCCTCCTCTTTCTGCATGCATGGTAAACTTATCAATAAAAGAGTACATCAGCTCGTCTTCACTAGACGTTACTCTAGCAGGTAATGTTGCTGAAGCCTGGGTGTGAAGAGGGATGAATCATTCAAGACAACACTGGTTTTATATGATGTTTCACAGCGCGCCCTCAGAATGGAGAGAGCTGACATGTTGTTTGAAAAGGTCACCTAAAACCTATAGGCATTTGGCAATTATTAATATTTATTACTTGTCTAAAGAAGTTTACGTGCAGGTACTTACTCCTTGAAGGTTGTGAGCTGTAGCAGATAAAACTGATAAAGTTCCTGTTCTTATCTGTTAGCAACTTTTTCCCCTTTCTCTTCCTTCTTAGACTTTTTTTCCGTGCATTTTTTTTTTTTCTAGTTTTGCTGAACGACTTGGAAGTGAGGGAAAATTATATTACTATTATTATTATTTGGAGCTACACAATTATACTATTAAGGTTAATGATGCCAGCAATTATAAGGCGTCTAGTTATTTGGAAGCTGTCAGTTGGGACAAATTGTTCTTTAATGTCTCTACACATGGATTACTTTGATGGGAATGTAGGAAATCGGTAGGTCAGTGCAATATTTCTTGTTGCTTTTTGCTGTCAGGAAGCTTTCCCTGCTGTCCTTGAAAAGTATTGTAGGAAAGTATAAACCACATTATACTACCCCTTATCTTTCTTGTGGGTATTAGTTACAAATATTCTCATTAACTCTCCATTAATGAATTATGGACCAGCTATTTATGGTGCAGAATTATAAATTGTCTAGGACTGTTTGTGCCCAGGGGTTTCTGGCTCTGAAATTTGCCTCCTTTTTACAAAACTGTTAGTTATAAAACATGCCTGGATTTCTAGACGATGAGTGCCTTTGTCGTGGATGCCTCCCAAATAAAATTTTCCTTCTCTGTAAGATTTTGCATTGCTTGAAAATTTTTTCCTCATCAAAAAAATAATTGCAGATACCAGACCAGTTGTTCAGCTGTGCTCATATGGAGACAGAAGTCCAGATGCAGCCAAGAGGGAGGAATATCTATAAGCTCAAAGTTTCACAATCACTTGTCTTGATAAAGTTCCTGGTATTTATAACCTTGATGGGAACACTGGTGTTTTCTGCCATTCCAAGCTCTGTTTTGAGTGTTCACTAGACATCCAATGAGCATTTGTCATGATACCTGCAGTGTATTTCCCTAGAAGACTGTCAGGTTTATTTTGGGCAATTAGATGTGGCAACATCAACATTTGGAGTATTGTTTGTATTCCTGGTACTTAGTAAAAAGAACAGCTGGTTAATACTGATAACGCATTGAAATGAACATGTATGGATGCACAAATACATACAGTTATATAGGGAATAGCTGGCATGGTTTTATGATGCTACTCTCATGCCAGCTAACAATTAAAGGTTAAAAAAGAATAAAGGTTTCATTTGTTTCCAGTCTCAAAGTGATAGAACTTAACAAAAGATCCATGTCTTGGTCTAGGGAACACTTCAGGTTAAAATGCTATATGCATGCTTAAAGTGAAGAACAGTGGAGTAGAAAGTACACAAAACTGCAGTGCAAAATGTTACCTGTAGCAGCAGTGGGGGGTAGATACTATCCTTTCCACTCCATGCAGTTTCCAGGAGAAAAGAAAATAAATCCACAACAAAACCCAAACCATATATTGCACTTTATTTTCAATGCAGGTGAAATACAGTGTTTTAAGTGGGAATGGAAATAGTGGTCGTGGAATTAGAGCAGCGCTGATGAACTGCTGGTGAGCTTCAGTGAGAGCCTACCCATAGCACCTAATCACAAAGACCTAGCTTAATGTACCTGCTGGTAGTAAATGGGGTATTTGCTGGAATTGCTCCATTTCTGTGTTCCTTTAAAGGTGTGAATATGTTTTATTGATTTATCCGACAAAGCAGGGAAACTGAAATGGAACGGAATCAAATGCAGAAAGATTTGGTGAAGTTCTTTTCATTAGTTTGCTTGTTTTACCCTGTTTCAGCTTCCCTGCCAGCCTTTCCTTTCCCTTTAAAGGCAAGCAAAATCTCACTGAGGAGTTTTATACTCAAAAAAGTAGTTTGTTTTAAGGAGTGTAAAACATCCTTTGGATTTTTTAGCTTTGTTGCCAATACAGATCCGATTTGCAAACAGCTCTCTGAACTAGCTCAAGTTTGAATTCTACAAGATGTGAAAATTCCTTCCAGTTTTAATGAGAAAGCTCAAAAGGGGTTTCTTCCCCAAAGGCTAGAAAATGTAAAATAACAATTCATTTTTGTTTTCCTACACAACTACATAGTTCGACATAAATATCCGATAAATATTGTTTATTTAGTCTTAGTATTTATTGCTCATGTGAAACAATTATCCAGGTTTTTGCAACAACTTTGAAATCTGTTTAGGAAAATAAATACTGTAATTAGAAATTAAAAGTCATGTTGTTCGGTATAATAGCTGCATTAGTTTTAAGCAATAAAATGGAGCTAAGCTTTGTTCTTTAATTACTATTATTATTATTTTCTTAATATGTATGTGCCCCATGCCTGTTTCCTATCTGGGGCAACACATTTGCAGAAGCTGGTCCTGAGACTGTCTCCAGCCAGTTTCGTGTGTCCACCATGGTGCAGAGTTCATAAAGAACCAGGTGACTGATTACACTGGTAGAACTAAAGGGTAAATGAGAAAACATTTAACTAACCACAGGAAACCTAATTATAATCAAAATTAAATTATGTTTTCTCCTAATTTCTGAAGTAATTTTGGCATGGGAATTATTTCTGCATCACTAGCTGTAATTGTTTCTTAAGTATGTATAAACCTTTTCACAGTTGCAAGTTGCAGCATCAGATGGAAGAATCATTTTGGGCAAAGGCTCAGTTGCAAATCTACTAGTTCTGGATACTGTAGTGGGGTGACTTCTCAGCCTGGTCCGTAATAGTACTTTTCCCAAGTGCACTTTTGAATTAAAATCTGTAGATGGATTTTGGATTTCCCAGCACAATGGGTTCACATCTGAACTTTGTGCCTTGGATGGCACTGTATTTTAGGTGCAGGAAAAATAGTCATGACTGTGACCCCTACCAAATGGATATCTATCAAGATATCCATTAGATATCCTAATGAAATCCTTTAGCTAGAGTGATATTTTCAATGAAGCAGAACTGAACTCTAGTCAGGTAGTAAAACAGAGGACTTTCTCTCCATGCTCAACACAGCACTAAAGATCAGTAAATCAGACATGGTGAACTTAGGGATAATTGTGTGTCATGGGTGCAGGACTTACTGGTGGACATTGACTGTGGGAGGCCTTTCCTAAATGGCTTCTGAGTTACTGCTCTCAAGACTGCGACGGTAAACTCTGCTCAACAGTGCTGAGCAAGCACACTATAAGGCAGATGAGCAATGCCACTCTGACATTTGGGCTCAAGACACCTCCTCTGAGCAGCTTGGTCAAGGCAATGTAGAAGGATCAACAAAAATAGATGGGATTTATGGAGGACATGTTAAGTCTCGTATTAGCCTCCTTTCCCCTGCCAACAGCAGCATCTCTTTTGTCTCAGCCAAAGCAAAGCCATAGTTTCTGGTTTTTTCAGGGAGTGAATACTCCATTGCCTAGAAATATAATTTCCTGGTGAGAGGGCTGGGGACCCACCAGCATCCTCTCCACCTCATTGTGTGGGAGAAGGAATTGCCTATCTACCTTTCCAAAAAGTGAGGAAGGTCTGCTGGGAAGTATTGCCGTTCTCTGTGCTCCCCTGACCACAGAGACACCTTTCATGCTGCAGTTCAGGAGGTTGTAGGGAGCCTGCTAGCAGGAACCCCAGTGGAAGCGAAGCTGCAAGAATACAGGCCACCAGCAGTTCCTATTCATGCAGGAAGCTGGGCATTGGTCGAGAAACGTATTGGACTCTGGCACCCTCAAGATGCTGCCTCAGTACCTCCCTGCATCTCAGGGGCTGTCCCTCAGCTTTCCAAGCAGAGGATAAAGCTCATCCCAGGAGAGCAAGAATCCTTGTCGATGGAGGGAACACAAATTCATGTAACGCTTTGCCTCTGCAAAAAGGTAAATGAAGTATTTAATTTAACTTTGTACTATTAGTCTGCTGCTTCTTTCTCTTTAATTGCTGTTTATTCAGATCTGAGGATGCTTTTCGTGAATTTGTGAATCCTCTTGGCAACAACTTCCAAAAATCTATAGACAGTGTGTAAGAGCAGACTGTGTCAGAGCGATAAACAAAAAAATCACTTGCCACATGCACCATTTATGTCAGAGGTTACTGAGGAGACTGAAAGTGCTTCATACCTTTATTGAACTTGGTGCCACTTTTATATTTCCTGGTTCTGTCTGTTAAGTTTCAGTGGAAGCCAAATTTCTTCTCTAAGGGGAGCGTGTGAAGTAGTTGCCAGTAATAAGACTAGAGCCAGAGGATGACAAGTGAGCTGAAGAAGCCCAGCAGCGACGCTTGTAAGAATAGTGTGTCACGGAGATCATTTTAAGGCCGTTATTGATTAGGGGAAGATGAATGTGTCCTTTAATGGTATTCTGTGGTGTATCATTGATCTTCATAGAGCCCTACCAAGCTGCCTTCAGGTGCTTCACTGAGAGCGCCATACGTCCTAGCCTGGGGCTGTGTGGTGATAAATGACACAGCACAGATTTGCTACCGGGTGCTTCCCTCTCCCTTCAGGCTCTTCACCAAAAGCCTGCTTGGCTGCACTTGGCCCAGCAGCGGGTTCCAGCTTCTCTTTGTTTTCACACATCTCTGGTAGGACTGATTAGTCTGCCGTGGTAACCGAGTAAAGCTTCTGAAATGTAGTTAAAAAGGAGTAGGAAAGAGGCTTGCCCCTTCTATACGATTAATTGCTTGGTAGTTACATTCTCGGTTTGTATTTGTTCTCACATCGGGAGGACTTGCTGCAAAACAAACATTGGGATTAGAGCTGTATCGATTGCCTGGATTGATGAGGGCTGATCCCCTATATCATGCTGCCCGCTTCTCTCCTGCTGAGGAGGCAGCGGGGTCTGTTCCTGAAGGCAGTCCCCAGCAAGCACGGCATCCAGCGCTAGGCACTCCACAAAATTTGTCAAACAGATTACAGGCGTCTATATTAAAATTTGGTATGTTTAAATAGAAGTCTGATTAAAGTATATTTTAAACTTTTCAAACCATAATTATTTCTGAACAGTCGTTTTCCTTTTATGAGGAATCCTCTTCTGTTTCGTGTGGCACGAATAAATAAACATTGTGCAGAATGGCTTCATGAAGAATCCATATTGCAGAATTAAAATAATGGGATCATACACACTTTTTCTTGTTAAGGCAGCTGGGTAACTCATACGATGCAATTTAATGATTCTTTATATGCAGTAAAAATTCATGCCAGCAGCTCGATAACCGATATGTTTTGTATCGTTTCCTGCCGTGACATAGAATGAGGCTGTTTCAGAAAATCTTCTAGTTGAGTGCTGTACATATGGAGAATATTAACTATGTATGTATTCTGAAGCTAGCTCTGTTTAAGAAAAATGTCAGATTTTTCCATAATTCTTGTAGTCTTCATTCTAATACATCAACAAGCCACCACGAATTACACAGATGCATTTGTTTGTATATATTTTGCAGTAATGTAGCTTTGAGACATACTCTTTCACAACAGAATGCATTTAGTATAAATACTTAACTAAAACTTCTCCTACATACGAAAGGTAATTAGGTGCTGAGCTCCCAGGGGTGTACTATTGAATTATAGTTAATGACTATGAAAGTATCAAGAAGACTTAAGAAGTATTAAACTGTTTTGGGCAGTCTGTATTCATACTCCAAGGGAACTTACTGCATTATCATTAATTATTTTGGGGTGTAAATGAAATTATGGAAGCGCTGAAAAAATGGTATGCCTTTCTCTTTTTTAATTTAAAACTGTAATCATAGATCTTAAGAAAAAAACCATAATCTTTATTTTTTAAAAAATACTCAATTCCCTTGGCTGATTGGTTTAAAAATTAAAAAAAAAATAAATGGTTAATTAAACCTTTTTCTTGTTGTTGAGAAAAGCAGCAATTATGCCATGGTTCAAGTGTGATTTAAGTATTTCAGCTCATCTTCAAGTGAGGATTAATTGCCATAGTGACTTTTGGTGGCTCATGGCAAACCATGCCTTTAATGCAATAAGGCCTAATCTTTTTTTATGGGATCAAAGATGTTACACTTATGTTTAATACACACTATGTAGGTGTAAAAGGATCTCCACGCAGTCTACTCCAGTGTGGCCCAGGCTGGAGCAGCACCTCCACAGTGCTGGTTCCTCACCAGTTATGGCTACCCTACAGGATTACTCTAACAGTGAGAGGTTGAGGCTCAAATTCAGTGACAGCATCACAGTCTGTGTTAGTTGTTTTATTAAATAAAAAAAAGATTTTTTTTTCTGGCTTTTGAAGCTAGTCATAATAGCAATGAAAGAAGGGACCTGTTTGTCTGATGGAGGCTTTCTGCATGTACTTCCAACCAACCTTGAAAAAAGACATCAGAGAGATAGCGATTGTGGTGTCCTTCTTTTGGGTTGTCTGTCCTGATGTTTGCCAGCCAGGTCTGACACTGCTTCAGCAAGGAGGTGAGGGGTGGAGGACCATGGCTGTGTTAACTGCTCTTGGCCATCACAACTTCAGCTGGGCACAGAAAGGATTGGCATTGCTCCCCGGCACAGACCCTGGCCAAGGGGCGAGCAGGGGTAGCCCATTCCTGACACAGCAATGGCAAGACAGGCCCATGATGCAGTGATACAGCCAGGGAGGCTTTGAAAGGGATTGCCTTGATCAGTGACTCATTGCTCTGGCATTCCTTCACTTGCCTCAGATGGCAAGAAGTTCTCTTTGGGGTCCACTAGTGGCCTTGGCCATTGGTGGCAGCGTGGGGTGACTTCCCAGCCTGTTCTACCATCTTGCTGTGCAGCTGCTTTGGGAGGAAGGAGTTTACTGTCCACCTGAGGGCTTTCTCTCTTCATCATTTCAGCCAAAGCACATGCAAAAGTACACATATTTCAGATTTTCCTTTGGATTTCTGTATTCCAAGGGGAAGAGGTTTTCAGTAAAGGTGAACTTGATGGCCTGGGAACAGTGTAGAAACCCATTTGGTATCTCCAGGTTTTAAACAATATCAGGAAACAAGAGGTATTCCTTCCCAGTACTTTTGGGTATAAATAAGGACTGTTGCAGTCAGGACTCTCTTCTGAACTTCTCTCATGTTTTTGTTCTATATGGATATTTTTTCTAAGAACGCCTCAACAATTCAAGCTGCAAATCTGCAGACTCTGGTACATAAGCTTTTCCTGGTGACATGTTTATTAATCTTAGTCATACTGCATCTCTCCAGGTGGGCAAGTTTGACATATTTGCATTATCAATCTAATCTCAAACCTTCTGACTTAAACAGACTGAATGTCTCCCTAGTATTTAAGCAAAAATACTTTATTTCTTGTAATTCTCTAAGTATGATGAGTTCTTATAATTATGAATTTTTCTACTCTCCTATCAGTAAATGACACGTTGAGGAAAAGCTCTGCTAAATTTTTGCACATTTGGCACGTGTTTCCTGACTGTTCTTATCTCTGACAAAATAAGTAAGTAGATAAATAAAATATTCAGCAGTCCAAGTTTGGCTCTTGCATCAGGTTGGCCTCCTGCACTCATAAGCTTCCCCCTGTTAGGTGACAGTTTAATTATCCTAACGGGCAGTTGTGATTACAGAGTGCAAGGTGACTTGTCAGGTATCTAGGCATAATCCCGTGTGCATTAGAGGGAAATGCAAGTATTGAATGTCAGTTCAGAAAGCTGAACCATGCTACACACCAAATGGTTTGCCAGGCCAGAACATGTGTCTATATGGTGGTTCCATCATATCCTTGAACTTTTTCATCTTGTGTCTTCTCCAGGCTGCCTGGTTTCACGCAAGGGGAAAGCAGAGCTCCTTACTTACAGAAGACCTGCATTGATTTGGCCTGAAGGCAGCACAGGGCTGAGAGGCTGGGTGGGCAGTAGAGAGTTGTCCACTAGTCTCCAGTGGTACTTGGTGCCCTTGGCTTCTGCGGATCCTCGAGGATCCCAGGATCTGCCAGTAAACCTACTGAGTTAAGGAGTGATGTCCTCCATGTGGCTTCAAAACTCAAGAGAGTTTTGCATTCTTGAGAGCTCTGCCTATTTTCTTTCAGCCTGTGTCTTGGTCTTACTGAATTTGGCTTTTGCTGGCTGTTCTTCATGCAGCACCAACAGCATTTTGAGAGATGGCAGGAACCAGCCTTTCAGAGGTCCAGCAGGATGTATTTTCTTTCACTGTGGAAAGGAGATTTTTCATCTCAGTGAAAGTCTTCAGCCCTAGAGCTGACAAAGAATAATCCCTACTCGCAGCAGGAACCCCTGTGCCTGCTTTCTGAACCAGCCAGTTCAGAAACAAACAGAAGGCACAGGTTATATGTTCAGCAGTGGTTTGTGAATTTTATAGAAGCATGGTAATTTCTGAAGTTACAATAATAGTACAATGTGTTTTAGGGTAGAAGGTAGACGTTGGTTGATCACAAAGCCTGTCAGGACTAGTATTGTCGGCATCTTTTTGGTTGACCAGCAGGACAAGCAGGGAACTGCAGGAAATCGGCCCTCAGCTCCTAAATATTGCAGTACTCCAACCAAGACCTAAGAAATCATCACGCAGCTCTGCAGAGCTCTCAGAGCTGTTGCTCACTCTCCATCACCCTGCTTCTTTCAGTCACCGAAATGCGAGGTGGATGTTTTCCTGATTCTCTTCCTGGTGGGGTTCTCAGCAGGCTGCTCGGCCAGACTGGACGTGGGTGAACCCTGTGCCTTAGGGGGATAGCTTTGCACAGCGAGAGGTGGTGTCTTCTGGGGACAACTCAGTCTGCACGTCTGTCTTCTGAAGCGTTGGTGATCTGGAAGGGTGCTATGCTCTTAGTTCCTGCCTCACCAGAAGATGCAATCGCTTTGCTTTCCTTTGCAGTGACTCAGTTGAGTAAAAATCTTTCACATCTGAGTACTTCTGAATCAGCCTGTACTTCTTCCCCCAGCAACAGACAGGATTTCTTTCTTCTTTTTATTTTTATTTTTCTTTGTTGAGGTCTTCCCAAGATGGACTTTCACCTGGGTGGTAGATGAAGTTGTGGAAGCAGCATCTATTCCAACATGCCCACAGCAGGCAGTAGGGCAACAAGACTGTACCTTGATCATTTATAGGTGTATTTTCAGATATGTTCCCTGCTCATATTTGAGACTAGATTTTCCAAGAGGTGCTAGATCCTTTGGAAAAGGATGGGGTGCCTGCTCTCAGCCAGGCGGTGATCCCACCACATGCTGGGGCTGGACTCCTGCAGCACCCAGCAGTGTCCCAGAGCTCAGAGCAGTGCTGTATCTGGTAAAAGGTGAAAAGGGTTTATCTCCAGCTAGAAGGGGAGTTGATGGGACCACAACAGAGCAGTGCTAGGTTTTACGTGCAGTGGTGTCATCTGCCCTTGGCTGTCTAACTTTGTGAGAGACACCAAGAGACAGAGACTGAGGGTAGCCACAAACCTCCTCCCTGGTCAGAGGCATTATCCACAAGGAGACCAGAATCTATTGAGGTGGTGACCAAGGTGATGGACTTCTTTGCATTGCCAGGCAATGATTTTCTCTCATTAGTCTGTGGTTATTGGGTTTTATAGTTTAGCAATACAGCCAGGTTTTACCTGTCAGTTTATAGATCAAATGCACACACAGAAGGGGCTTGAATTGGAACAAACTTTGGTGTTGGAAGCGTGGAGGGAACAGGATGGCTGGTCTGTTCTCCCCGAGTCTGCGATGAATAAAAGGCTTGGGGCAAGGAGGGGAAGTTGCTCATGCCAGCTCTGCTGTCTCAGCCAGCAATGCTAAGCTCCTAAGCTTTTCTTCTGGCGTTATATAAAAGCATACCCCTATGGCTGAGAATTATTAATATCCAGTTGTGTGGCTTCTGCATACCTGCAATGAAAGGGAATAGGATAAAAGCAGATAAATCACTTATCTGTGATTTTATCAGAAAAAAACAGTGCGAGCAGGTGTTCGTGCCAACATATTCTGGTCTGTGACCTTTAGTTTAAAGGATTTATTTTGCATTATTCCTTGCTTTACAGCTTTAAAGACATAGTAATGAGGTACTCTCTGTGCATCCTCCTACTCAGAGAAGCTATATTGAGAAGTACAGCTGCAGCCAGCGGGGTGTTAATCACCACTTACCGACAGGCAGGACTAACACAGGCTATTGGAGAGTGTGGTAATTTTCTATAGGACGTCTGCCCTCACCATCCTGTCTTCCATTAATAGGGTAGCAGTGGAAACGCTCAAGCATTAGCTATTTTACCGTGGAGAATAGATTTATGTAAACAAACATTATTCTGGGGTGAAATTAGAGCAGGTATTAAATTGATAAACGTGACTGCGAACAGTGACAACGATGAGAAGACAGGATAAATAGGTCGGTCTTCTGTGAGATGCAGAGTGCATCCCACAGCCTGGGATGGTGGGCCCCGTGAGCTGTGGGCTGCGAACCTTCACATGAGATTTCCCTGCCCTCCATCAAGTTGAAAATGGATTTACTGTCTTCCTGCCCCTTGCTGCTGGCCTTGACAATAGGGAGTTTCAGCGTCTTGTGTCATTTCAGACAACTATCATTAGAACGGTGATTATTCAAGACAATAATTAAATCCTCGTACCAGGGTCCCATCACACTGTTGTCTCCTGCAAATTATGTCATCTTCTGGCTCTTCACAATTTGCTTCCTTGTTCAGTTTTTAGGTTTTTTTAAAAAAGCTTCCATTAGGGATAACATTACAAGCACAAAGGACCGTATTAATTTTGGATCTCTATTACCTTTTCCAGCGTTACTCAAAATTTATATTGTCTTGAATACCAGGGGACCGACATGATGGATCCAAGTGACTAATCGCAGTAGGATAAAAGGTTATTACAACCCAAAGAATTATGAGTCTCATAAAATATTATTAAAAGTTAATGTGTTTGATTTTTCTCTTAAAATTATTCAAACAGTTTTACTATCTCTCGGTAGCTGACAATTTGCAAGAGGGTAATCAGAAAATATTCCAAGGAAAATGTGAATACATAGCTTTTGGATTGTTTCATTATGTGTTATTTTACATTTGTTATGACTTTTAAACTTAATTATCTCACAGGGTAGATAGTGATGCACTCAGTGATTTGCCAGACACCGAAATATTAAAATATAATGACTCATGGTGGAATACATGCATTTTTCAATATTTTCAGTGTTATTGCTTGTCTTTTAAAATATTTAGATCCAAAGAATGGATTGACACTTGCTCTCTCTTTGTTTTAATAGCTCTTTAAATAGGAAGATAAATCCCCATTTTAGAGTGGAACAAGGAAATGGCTGAAGAACATCTCACAGTGGTACTCTGGCTCCTCTTGGCATCTTCATAAAAACACCTCCCCAAGCCAATTCAATGAAACATTTGTTTCTCAAAAAAAACCCACCTAGAAGTCTAAGGAAACTTTGACAAATGATTTTTCTGTTCTGATGTTTTTGTTATTTGCATGTGTACTGGGTGTTCTGTTTTTCAGAGACTGCTCTTAATCTTTTTATGACCAAGTCCTTTGATTTGCCAGTTGGAAGATGGAGAAAAATAACCAACAAAACCGAGGCATTTAGCAAACTTCTTTTTTACAATTTTGTCTTTAAAGGGCAGGAAGAAATAGGTTAGGCAAGTTACATTTTCTTGTGTGTTTCAAACTTGACATGCAAATTTATCAGATGTGATAAGTATGAACAAAAAGAAGTGGAGTGGTGCCTGCCTTTTTGACTTCGTGTTGGTCTATGAGCAGTGCAAGGAAAATATGCTGGGTATGAATATTCAGTGTTTACTCACCTACTGTCTTTTCTTTAGTCAGAAATTTATGAAGTAGAAGCAGCTTTCTTTGTCTGTAAATAGTTGATGGTTTGGTTTTGGAGAGACACGTTGAAGGATCAGGAGTGACCAGAGACATAGGGAAGCTGGATGCAGTGTTTTTTTTCTCTCCTGCAGGCTCCTTGTGTGACTTTGAGATTACTTAATCTCTGTCTCTGAAAGCAAGGATGATAATATATTCCTCCTTGGATGGGATGACACATCCATTCCTTGGGCTTGAAACACTGCTATAGTTGGGTGCATACAAATACCCAGATAGGTCTGGCATGGGGGTTGATTTTAGCAGCACACAGTGTACCAGCAGAAGCTGCTGTTGAGTCTGTAGGTGTTGCATCCTCCTGCAGAAAATTTCCTCCATTTGCTCATGCTTTAATCCCTTTCCCTTTCACCAGAGCGAGTGTCCGTGCTGTGATTGAAGTAATTAATGTCAATCATTCCGTGGACAGAGAGGATGGCATACATAGGACCTAAGGGGAATTGCAGTTGCACAGTCCTTCAGCAGCAAGATTTCTCTCTGCTGGCTGAACGTTGATACTTGGGAATAGGCAGGTAAAAATAGATCCAGAGGACAGATAAAAGACTACTTTTACAGCAGCTGAAGGATATGACAGTTTAAAGCAATAGCTTTTTGCTTTGTGTAACAGCCCTGCTGTATTTGAGATGCTTATGGAGAAGGTATTGCTTTGGCTTGCCTCTCAGCCTGCAGGTTCTTGGCTCACTTATACTTACAGTTTATAGTTTGATGTGGAACTGAATCTGAAAAAAAAAAAAAGAAGGAAAGAAAGAAAAGAACAAGCTGTTTTAGAGAGAGGGTTGAATACCAGTGATGAGGGCAGGATTTCTTTTGGCTGAGTAGCACCTGAACCAGAGGAGAGCTGACCCACCTCCTCTAAACAAACTCCAATGTACAGATTTGTCTAGGGCCCATTCCTGACACGGAAGGCTTGCTCTCATGGTGGCCAGCATCACAAAGCTGTTGTGTTGGCCGTGTGAGAAGGAGATCCTGCTCCAGACTGTTTTTGGGTGTTTGCAGTGTTTAAAGGCCGTGTGATCACTTCTGTGTCGACTTAACTGTGCTTCAAAGCACGCTTTGTGCCAAGCATGGAGACTGTTGGTTATGGGTCAGCCTCACTGTTAGCAAGAGGATTTGTAATTCGTGGTAGCACGGAGGCTTATCATAGGGGCGGGCTGGACTCTGCTGAGATAAATTATGGTGCCAGCAGGCAGGAACTGATGCCAGTAATTAAACCCATTGCCTGCTCTCACCACTATTCAGCAAGAAAGAAAAGATTTTTGCATGTGGAAACTTGACAAGGAATTGTAAAATAAAATACAGGGGGAAAAGAAGTCCACTTTTTTGTTCTTTTTGGTTTCATTCAATTCTGTATCCTTTGAGGTATTTTTGAGGCAGTATACGCTCTGCTGAGCAGCGGAGTGTTGTTTGGCAGGTGTCACCAGGTGGCACTGCTTTCAAAATGTCATTGTGTGCTAGGAAATGCAGAGATTGGCATCTCTTTCCTGCTGACATTTTAATACACCTTTCTGATGAGGGCATTGCTGTGTGAGAGGCCAGAGAGTTTGCTCTTGGCCGATATCTTTGATTGAAGTTGCTCCCTGGGAACAGGGCATTGGGGTTTGGCTGAGTGTCTTGAAAGAAGGAATCGCCTGTGTGTTATTTATGACAATCTCTGCTCCAGGATGAGTGTCTAAATGTAAATTACTCAATTTGCCTTTAGAGTATATCCACTCTGATTTCTCCTCCACTGAGAAACCGGTCTGCAGGGCGCTGACATCTGCTAGCATTCAGAAAAGAAGCAACACATGTTCGTAGAAGTTAAAAATGGAAGAGACATATTGCGTTTTCTGACATTGCTTTTCCTTCTGCCAGTGCCAGTGTTTGTTCCCAGTGCTTGGGTCTGGACATGCCTAATACAACTCCAAGTGACTTAAGCTAGTACAGCTGCCATCGTTTCTCAGAGACAATAGTGCCTCCACCACCCAGATATCGGTTCTTTTTATTTAATTGACAGGTTTTCTTGTTATTGTCCCGTCTTTCCTTTATGCTTAGCCATTTACTTTTTACTTATCAATTTATTTCTCTGCTTTTTTTTGTATGCTTTAAATGACATAGTTTTAAATTGCATCATCCTTAAGGGACTCCATCTTACAACCAGTAACATTAAGGGAGGTCGTTCTTCCCCTCTACTCTTTGGGAGGGACTCTTTGTCAGGGAATGTAGTGACAGGACGACAGGTAATGGTTTTAAATTACAAGAAGGGAGATTTAGATTAGATACTAGGAAGAAGTTCTTTACTGTGAAGGTGGTGAGACACTGGAACAGGTTGCCCAGAGAAGCTGTGGATGCCCCATCCCTGGAAGTGTTCAAGGCCAGGCTGGTTGGGGCTTTGAGCAACCTGCTGTAGTGGGAGGTGTCCCTGCCCATGGCAGGGGGGTTGGAAGTTGATGATCTTTAAGGTCTCTTCCAACTCTGTGATTCTATATTGTTTTCATGCAGTTACTTGGCATTTTCCATCATTCATCGTCATAATTAATTAGTGCACTTGGTATCTTTTTTCTGAAAGTATTTCATCGTAGTATATTACACCAGATAACATTACATCCAACAACATTGATCAAAGTAGCACCCTTTACATGTTTCTCCTTGAAGTATTTCTAGACTTGACGTTAATTTCTATTTTTTTCACCATCATTTAATTACAAGTCTATATGACCATGTCAACAGCTGAGAAATGTTAGCATTTTTTTTCCTGGATTTATGGGACAGTACTAGATTTTACAGCAGTTCGTGTACATTGATTGCAGTCCTCATACCCACACTGTGGTGATTGAAATCCCTGCAAGTTCATGCTGCGCAGAAGTCATCTGCTTTCTACTGGAATCTAGATGCACATTTAGAAGCCTAATTTCCATCTTGTTTCTAAAACTCTTGGTGTCCGAGCTTACAATTTATGGGCAAAATTGCTATCACTTATCAAGATCTCTGCTCAGGGAACCCACCACTGCATTTCTCAAGGAAATCCTTCAATGTTATTTCTTGTTATCACAGGGGACCAAATAACCCCATGCTTACCACACATATGCCAAATGGCATCATAATGTCCTCTGCCAAGTGACAGCAATGAACACATCTTGGCAACAGCTCTGACACAAAAGAAGTTTGAACAATGAATTGGACCATCATTTATTTTGAATGATATGGTAATAAAGCAATGACTCAATGGATCACTGAGCAGCCACACTTATGAAGCTGGAGAACTTAGCACAACAGCGAAACAGGACAAGCAACACTCAACTTTTTAAATGCCAAAGAGATGACCGTATTTTAAAAGTCTGGATTTTGTAAAAGAAGTGGTGGAACCAAGTCATTTTTCCAGTAATGTAATGCATGTCATCTGGGGGAAATGCCTTTGCCAGCTGGTCATCAAGCACTATGACTGATTGCTGTGTTGTTCACCAGTTGCCGAAAAGAAAGAATCATCTACCAAGTGCAAGCAGTAACGTATTCAGTGTGGTGACCGTCAGCCATTGAGTTGCATTTGATGTAACCTTATTGACATCAAGAATAGGGTGATGGTGGCAAGCAAAAGTGCATGTAACTGTGTGAGCTTGACTGGATCATACCTTCAGAGACGAACTCATTCCATGACTTGCAGACAGCTGTCTTAGGAGGGGATAAATCATCTCCAAAGGTACCCACCTTTCTCAGTTGACTGCAGAGGTATCTGAAATGCCTAACTGAGACTAGATGTATAACATTGTCTTACCCTGTGAAACAGGCCTTACCCTAAAAGTCCTGTGAGGGGAGGTCAGTATCAGCAGAAGTCAAAAGGTTGTGTATAAAGGACATATTGAATTTGCTTATGCTACCTTTTTTATCCTAAAAGATAGGTTAGAAATAGGAAAGGCTAACATTTAGGAGTGAGCTCAGGAAAAAAAAAAAAAAAAAGGTGTTTGAATGCCTGTAGCAGTTACATGTTTTCTCTCTTCGATGAATGTCCCCATTCCCAGTGCCGAATTCCCAGGAGGAAGATTTTTATCCACATAATTAAATTAAAATAAAATGTCAACAGGGTAAGGAAAACCAGACACAGCTGTTATCAAACCATTGAGATCTGTGCTGCACCATAGTGCACTGGCACAGTGCATTCCCAATGCTTCCAGAGCAAGGACATTTAAGCCAAAAGCAGTTTACAGAGACCAGTTATTTCAGTGCTTTTCGGCAAAACACACACATGGCAATTCTGAGCTCACAACCGGGACGAGTGAGAGGAAACTTGGCTAACAGTCTATAGATCAGGGCGATGAGTACTTAGAAAAGATCTCACAAAAATCTGTATTTCAATTTACTGAAGGTTCGAGAAGAAAAGAGGAACTCAAGAGTTCAGTAGTGTCCTACAAACTTTAAAGACTAGAGGAAATGCAGGAATGCAAAGATTTTATGGAATTGTTGGCTCCAAAGAGTCTGCAAAACTTTGTCTGAAAAAGAGATATCTAGTTGTTGAAAAAGAAGAAATCAAGCATCACATACGATCTTTCTCATAATCATTGATACTGTATCTCAAAGTCATATAATCTTATTTTGAGCCTATTTCCATATTTTAAAGATAGAAACCCTCTGTTTTATCTGGATGTTTACCTCTCAGCTGTGGTGTCTCCTTCTCACAGACTCTTGAGGTCTGAAGCAGTCAGGCTTCAAACACAAATGAATGCAAAACATCTCCAGACCTGAAGCAATATTGCAATAATTATTTGCTCACCGGTATTTACATCATTTATTTGCAGTTTGAATGAGTAAATCCCTGTCAGAGAAAATAAAACTGTGATTACTTTAATTCAATTCATTACTTTAAGTCAACCTATCATCCGGCTAATTTACTGTGCTCACAACTGTACCTCTGCATAATGAATTAGATAATATTTTTTAAATGTCCACAAATAATTGAAGTCCTCCTTCAGCAAGGCAGTTAAAGCCTGTCTTTATACATCAAAGTACACAGGCCCATGTTTCACTTATGAGTTTTTAACTTACATCTTTAACTTAAATACAAGGTAGTAATGGCAACAAGATAGCCAACTGGTCCCCTGTACCATCTCATCAAACTGTTATTTTGTCTTCGAGTAAATTTGCTTGTGAAGTTGTGCTTATTAGTGAGTACGAAGTGGTAGACTGATTTTAAAATTGAATTTTCTACATAGACTAGATGTACTTCTTTTTAAATGATGTTACATTACTTGTTGATTGACTGACAATGTATTGCATCCATACATCCTCTGGATTAAAAAAAAAAAAAACAAAACAGAAAGGTTTGTATTATTTGTGGATGTATCAAATATTCCTTTTGTATTAGGCATTTTTCCCTGTCAGCTATTTGGAGATAGTTCTTGCACCCAAGGGTATATTTCTTGATGAGAAATCTGTGGACAAAAATAAGCCGTGCCATGTGAATATATTTCTTTTAATTGCCCATTACCCATGTCTTAGTTATTCCTAGCATCTGACACTAAGTGATGGCTCCAAAAACTCATTAATGCCTTATTAATGTCATTCATTGCCTTATTAAGATTTGTACTGGCTGAAAAATGCAATGAAAAATATGAGAGCCGTTTCCAAACAAAAAGTACAAAAGAGAACAGATCATTACTTAGTAATGATATTTTCATACCAATAACTGTTTCATCATCTTGGGCCATGCATGCTTGCCCTCAGTACACACAGCAAGACTATCAGGTACATAAATTACTAAATCTTCACAATGCTGTGTCATGGTTTAGGCTTTTTAGGTTATTGTTTCTCAAGTTCAGGATTCCAGATGGAATTCAAAAGAGATGGCCTGATTTCCAAAAGTGTCGATGTTTATTTAATAAAGTAGTTTGAGAGACCAAGCCTTAGGGTATGAGTACCAAGGCTAGGAGTCTCATAATCAAAACCTTGCCCGAGTCCACTCCCATGGGAAGCCTTAGTAGGGTTTCTAAAGGAATAGTAAGGCTTCCCCGGAGTCTCCAGTTGTGTTATTGTGGATGTGCAGTACAACTGGCTAATTTGGGGAGGCCTGGGACTGAGACCCTCTCTAGCAGCACAAGTCGGGGATGCCTTGCTGCAGGAGACCTACAGGTGTAAGTGAGTGCCACCAAATAGTAGTCATGGCTGCTTTTGTCAAAAGCTGGTGGTGGTGTCTGCAAAGTGGAAGATGTTTTTTCATCTTCTTCCTCAGCCTCTCCCATTGCCCGTGAGACAATTGCAGCTCCATGGCTCCTGCCTCTCCAAGGAAGGAGTTTGTCCCCAGTCTTTGGTCTGGTGCTGTTTCCTTTTAACCCCAAAGAAATCAAGATTCAAAGGGTAAAAGCATGAGGGTATGATTACAGCAGGGGTTGTAGGAAATGCTAAGCTGAAAAAATTAAGTCCAGTGCATCGCAAGGATAATTGTGATAGTAAAGGCAATAAGGAAAAGTGACGTTGTGTACTCTGAGCAGAGTCTGTGTGACACACTGTAAATAAAACCCTGAACTAGGTGCTTTCAGATGATGATGAAAAGAAATATTGAACAGGCATCTCACTTGCTGAGCACTGCCTGTTCCATGCACTGAACAAAGCAGGGGTCCCATGGAAAAAATAGTATTTTGTATAGCAAATAAATAGGGTATCATAATGGCAAAATAAAGCTGCACAAATAATATTATTTCTGGCATTTTATAACTCTGAGGACAATCTCCCACTTTGTAATAGAGTCCTTTATACACTTATTTTCTCATGGAATTGGCACAGTGTTGTTATTTAATATGTTGTACTCCTTTAAATTTTATGTGTGATATTCAGCTTTTAAGGAATTTAATACTTCAGTTGTGTCATTTACTTTCTTCTCTTTCATATTGTTTTAGTACACTGGAGCAAGGAAATGTATATTATGTGGAAAGAATTGCAGAGGTTAAGTAAGTTAGGACAGACGTACAGAAGCAGCGCTCAGGGCAGCAAAACTAGGCAGATGATCCTGGGGTGGCTGCATGCTCATAAATCCAAATTATCTCCTGCGCAGTTCTAGCAGGTGAGGTAGCGAGGCCATAGTTTGACAATGCAGTCGAGCTGGCGTTAGGTCTCCTAAATCACTCGCTCAAAAGCAGGGTGAACAAATGATGCAAATTACTGCTCCGGCATAAATTCACTGTATTAATTCAAGCTGTTCAGAAGCTGTCGATAAACTGGTTTTCTGCCAGAATAGGTAGTTTGACTCTACATCATTCTATGTCCCATCTGATATCATCTGTCCTCTCACTTCTGGCACATGTGAACACAGAAAACCGGAGCAAGCACCGTATCATGTGCAATAGCTAATTCGTATTGCCCATGTTGTGTCCCTGCCTGTGACAGTGGGATTTGGAACTAGATGATCTTTAAGATCCCTTCCAGTCCAAACCATTCTATGATTCTGTGTTTGCTGGGGGTCATATTTTCATTGCCAGGCCACCTAGACACATGCAGAGCTGGCACTGAGTAGCAGTGGAGTGTTCAGGAGCAGGGTAAACCATTTTTCAGCCTCCCCGAAGATCTCGGCTGCCCTCCATAAGATGCTCCTCTCCTGTGGGCTGAACATCGACGGTCGAGTCCTGTGTTCAGTCTGTTCCTATTTCTCTTTCAGAGCCGACGTGCTGTTTGATGTTGCCTCCTACCAACCCCTGGTAATAATATATTTTCTGGTAGTCTTTTTGTAGATGAATAGAAAGTGTTCATTTTTACAAGCGGTAGAGAAAGAACTGTCGTTTGTAACACCCACGTTGTGAGATCCATTTTTAAGAAAAGAGAAAACAGATTTCTTATTGAAGATGGGAGAACATTTTCTATGGCAAGCATGACATCCAAAGTCTGCTTTACATTTATGACTAAAGCTGTACAGATCTTTTTCCTTTTTTTTTTCCTTCTTGCTTTGAACTAACTCATTAACATGAGGTATTTCTCTCATCAATGTTAATAATAAAAAAATACCCACTTTGTGGAGGTAGCACAGGGCCAGCTAAACTGAGTCAGACTGAAGGTCCATCAAACCTCATCTTATTGTCTCCAACAGTGGAGATGTCCAAGGAAGACAAGAACAAGGCAAGCATATAATGATGATACCCCTGAATATACTCCCCTGATTAAAAAATTCAAGACTTGGGAATTTCTTGCTTAGTGGAGATACTTAATTTATATAATGGCTCTTGTTGGATTTGTCTTCCATGAACTAGTTGAGTAGCTTCTTGAACCCATTTTTAATATGACATTTTTTGTTCAGCTGTTTTTTACAGAACGTGATTTTTCTAAATCCTTTTTAGCAAGCCAAAGCCAAGTTTGGGCATGGTTTAACAGAAGAAAGTCGCATTGCAATATTATAGCTGCTAAGGGATGTCTAACACTGAAAGTTACACAGAGGTTTTCAAAATAGTTTCTGGCTCTCAGATTTATTAAGAGAACCTGAACTGACAGTAATGTGCAGGGATCTAAACTGAGCCCTTGAAGAGTTTGTGTATCTGGGATGCAGAAATTGGGTGGATCCTGTTTCAATGAGCTAAAATTAAAAAAATCCCAAACTGAACAAAAAAATCTCTGTCCTGGTAAATAGTAGGGGGAGAGGCACAAATGAGGCCAGCGCTGTGAAATGGCCTGTGGGGAAGCAGCCACGTGTCTGAACCAGGACATCTCTGGGGCAGACCTGCCCTCAACCTGCCTTCCTCAGTCAGTGGCACAGCCCCTGCTTCAACCCCAGCAAGCTGCAGGCACAGCACTGTGGCTGACAAGGGTTTAGAGTGACACCATCCCACTCCCACTCAGTTTTCCTCGGCAGCCACCTCAAGGTGCAGAGAAATGCGGTGCGGGAGCGAATGGGCTTAACTCTAGCTAGGAAAAAGTCGGTTTTCTTCTGTATCAACCCAGCACATGGAAAGGCTGTTTCCTCTGCAGCTCCTCCAGGCGTAAAGTTCTCCTGCTGCTGTAGGTGAACACAAATAATGAGGGGAAAAAGAAGAGAAGAAATGGAGGGGGAAAAAAAAAGACAAAAGAGTGGTACCAAAGAATGAGAGAGAAGCTCTCATTCTCAAGAAGAGGAAAAATGTAAGCATAGTAAATGTTCAGGGCTTATGGATTTAAGAATCTTATCCACAGATTCTTGCTAAGTGCTCCAAGGCATTTAGCATAAATTTTTCATTAAATCAGGTTTGTTTTTTTTTTTAATCCGAGGCTCAGTCTTTGAGTTATATATGTTTGTAGACCATTGGGTTATTCTATATATTCAGCTTGCTTGCCTTTTTACAATAAAGGCAGGCGTGTTTTAGGGTGAGACAGAGAATTGCATTTAAGACTAAAAAACTCTTTCAAGAAAACTGTATATTCTTCTCCCATTGTGTAGCATTTGTCATAAATAAAAAAAGAAGCAGCACTTAGGTTGGATCCAAGTGGTGATCGTCTTTATGAGCCTGTACCGTCCCTTCCAACCAACCCCTCCTCTTCACACAAGGTGGACCCGGTGTCTGCCAGGGACGGCTTTGGTCTGGGGAGGGATGCTGGGCTGGGAGAGGTAGATTTCTGACCTCTTGAGTGAAATGCCTCCCTGGGGGCTCTGGGGAGACTGTGCAGCCTGGTGGCCACTCGCTGCCCCCAGCCCTCACCTGTGGACCGCGCTGTTGGATGGCACTATGATGAAAAAAGAGAGTTACCAGTGCCTGCTCATCCAGCTCGCAGCAGTAGCCCAGTCACACTGCCAGGCTTTTCCCAGTAATGCTCAGGGAATACTAATGTGACCCCCCCTGCTGCACCTCTGAGGATCCCTGCTGCTTTTCTGAGTCTGATTTTTTTGATGACAAATCCCTGCCTGGGCTAATCCTTGTTCCTAGCAGTGAGAGCGGTGTAACTGGAAACAACGTGGAAAAACGTCTGAAGTGAGTTATTTTTGGAGCCGTGGTTTGCATGAGTATGCTTAATGCTGGTGTATTTATTAAGGCCATGGAGCAAATTAAAGTGTCAGGAATAAAGGTCTATGTGCATGCAAACTTCCTTTTCATCTAGGGAGAGCTGTAGTTTAGCCTGAACATACTGCAGCTGCTATCTCAAGATGGAGAGCAGAGATAGAGTGCTAAACAGCATTTGGTGAGACTATTGGGATGTATAGTTTTGTCATATATGAAAAATGATGCAATTACAAACAAAAATTTTGCCTTAGAAAAAGCCCTTTGAGAAAGAACATCTTCAAAGCAAAAAAAAAAAGCAAAACCAGATTAGTTTGTGCCCTTTTCTTTTTTTGACTGTTTTTACTGGGCAGGTAGCATATCTTCAGTTGCTCAGGAATCTATGATGAGATTTCTTTTCTAAATTCATAGGTATTAATTTACGTAAGATTATGTAATATTCAGTACACGTACCAAAAATAAGAATGACCCAGTCTAAGTAATCTGCTCTGTTAGATAAAAGATAGGAACGTTGAAATCACGATGACTATAGAAAAATGTTCCTGACATTGTGACATTTTAACCTGAATTTTGCTTTCCTGTTTGCATCACTGGTGGATCATGTTGGCAGTAATATCCTGTATGAAGCAGCAGGCAATTTATTGAGTCTATAAAGGAATCTTAATGAATGTTTCCTATTCAAATCTTCATGTTACTTAGGATACCCACCAGCAACTTTGCTCCTTGTTAATGCAGAAATATCTTTCATAACCCGGTTATAATCCCCTTTCCTTTAGAGCAAGATAGTTTGTGACCTGAAGAGCAGCCTGGCTCTTCAAAAGGAAGGGAAGAAATCCTCAACTTGGAAAGATAAAGATCCTTACCGTTAGGTGCTCCTAGACCTTAAGCTCAGTTTCAGGTGGGTTTTGTTTCTGCTGCCTGAATTCACATTCAGGGTCTGCGCAGATGTTCATTAATTTCCGTGAAAGATATACTTGAAAATAAAGTCCTGCACACTATTCCCCTGGCCTTTAGTTCAGAAGGATGCTAGATCACGTTGAGTCTCTATGTCAAATATCTCTGTGGGGAAAGACTGGAAAGCCTGACCTATTTCCATATGTGAGAGGGACATGGCAATAGTCTGCTGCACTAATATAAGAGGAGAAGGTTATTTTACAATAATAAAATCGCAAAAATGATAACCCATAGTTCAGAACAAAAAGAAATTCTTCCTTGTTTGTACAGACAAAATGGAAGAAGGGTGGGAAGATCAGCTCAGAGGCTGTGGTGGGTTTTTAATACGGTCTGGATGGTTTTGTGGCCCCTGACAACATTGCTATATAAATGAGTTGAGATAATAAAGCTAATCAAATGTCATGCTTCAAGTAGTCAGTACGTGGCCTGAAGGGATTGGGAAGTGCTTTTCCTCCGCTGTACAGATGTGCTTCATTGATTAGGATTTGTCCATTCCAGAGGAGGACTGAAGAGCCAAAGGCATCCCTGATGACTTGCTGCAGCCAGCAATTCATACGGAGTCCCATCAGCACCTCGAGTATTTTCTTTTACCTGAGTGCACAAGTATTGCAGGAGCCTGGACTCTGTCATCCACATCGGTTAAACATGACCATGTCTCATGGCAGTATTGCCGGGTGATCGTGAAAACTCTGCTTAAAAGTTTGCACTGGTGATCAAGGTGCAGAGATTTACTTGAATGACTTAGAGGATTAGTGGGTTTGCACCATATCAGCAAGGCTGAATTGACATAGCCACTTGCTAGTGTTCCTGAAATGTAAAGAATCCCTCATAAAAATCCGTGGTTTGAAGCCCGGGTTTCTTTATCTCATCTTACTACCTTCTTTCCCAGAGCACAGCAGCCACAGCCGATTGCTGTACAGTGCAGTGCACAGCCTGGCATGTGTGTCAGAGCCTTGATTTGTTAAGATTTGAGCTCAGAAGAAGGAGATAGTCCAATAACTTTTAGATATTCCAAGGTCAAAGGTATGGTAAATAATAAAAACCTCACAGAGCTACAATTGAGTTAAGAAGATGAGGACATGTAACACTGTCTCCTTAAAACATTCAGAATATTAAAGGAAATAACAAGGTATCCCAAACAAGATTTGTTTCTCATATCTGCTGGGAGTTGAGAGGACAGTGCAAATAACTTTAATGCTATTTGTACCTTTACTGTGGTGCCTACAGGATGCATTTACACAGGGCTGAAATCACTAACGGTGGCTTAATTTGGGTTTACCCTACAGGTTAGAATATAACATAGAGCCAGACTGCATCCTGGAGGCTGCCTCACCATGGCAGTGTGAGCTGACTCTGTGCACGTGTGTTTCTTTCTTTGATTAAAAAGTCTCATTTTGGTTGATTAATGTCATTGCTGATTATTGATTATTTGGCTGATTAAAATTCTTTGCATGCCAGGTATATAGTGGAAATTGTACATAAAATCTGGTTCCCTTTCAAAATGAAATCTTTTGTTGTATAGAATTCTATCATAAGCTCAGTTCTAGTTGGTAAAAACTTTTTTTTTCTAAGATAAGTGTCTGTAGGCAAAACCTTTTTGTCATAAATTTTTGCAAAAGCAAGTTAAGGTTTTGCTGAGATTTGGGGAAGATAAGAGGGCCCCCTTGTGGAGGTTATATATGTGTACATGTATATAAACAGCCTAAACTGACAGAAAAATCTATTAGGTCAACGGAGGAGAAAGATGACAATTTTGCTTGTAGCTCTGAGTTGTATAATTCATAGCAAAAATTACCAAGTATTTTAGTAGAAAAATGAAGTTCAGTGTAAAATGGGAAGCCAGTGGTGTGGTTTATAAGTATTCAATTGAAGTACCCTGTCATCTGCTTGCTTAATGTCTTAACAGACATTTTTAAAAAGTTAAAAATTGTGTAGCTACATCACAAGAGGAGGAATATGCAGGGAAGTTAACATTTTTGTCTTACAACTGAGCAATTTTCTTAGGTTTTGTGAATTGTTTCAGTGAATGAATAGGAAAGATTACTCTTACAGTGTTTGCATTAGTAGAATCACCTGAAATTCTTTAATATCCACATTGTCATATTGTTTACCTTATGGGAGGCAAGTCTCAAAAGTTACGACCAAATCTACGTATTTTAGAAACTCAGCATATAGGACAATAAAATGTTTGTGATGCCTGGATTTTATGATAATCATTTATAATTTATGGTCATTATGCTTGATGTCAGAATTAATAAAGACTTGAAGCAAAACTTAGAGAGAATAGATTGATGTACTTTCAAGGGGATATCAATTGCTTGGCCTTTTTATTGTTAATTGCTTTATTAATTGAGCAGAATTACTGTACTGATTCAAAGTGAGTCGCAGTGAAAAATCCCACAGAACTTTCATCTGAGCATTCCAGATTTGGACGACACCATCTGTAACAGAGCTATTAGCTGGAAATCAGAGGCAGCATGGTTAGGGAGGGAACTGTGGTATGAGCTCTAGCCTTGTGGCACAAACTGGTTTCCAGTGAAGGCATCCAGCTCTAGAGGACCACTGGGGATGCTTGTGCTGCTTGTCTGTCATAGGCAGAGAATTAAATGGAGTGGCAACAACTCCTTCAAAAATGAGGAAGGGGATGAAAGTAAACATCCTAGTTGAATTTAACATAAATATTTTTGCTTTGTTTCAGACATAACAAAATCTGACTGAAGAAATATAAACTTCAGAAGATTTAAGGATGTGTCTTCCTTTTATTTGTCTTTTCAGGGGTTCTTTGAAATTGAATTTTCCCAATAAGGAGTATTCTTGTTGGCAGCCAGAACTTCTGTGATAAGTGATTTCTCATAATTCTGCATGAACATACGTAGGTTTGGGGGTTTTTATTTATAACCATTATGAAAGGCCTTATGTTTTTCATTTTACTGAATAGACAGGAGCTCTGCATCCCCATCTCTGCTTTGGAGCTGCATGCTTGCTCCATAACCCGCTCTGGGGAGACTCCTGCTGAAGCAGGGACTTGCTCAAACCTTGCTGGCAGCTGCTCAGAGACTGCAGCCTGGTAGCAAGGAAGGTTTTGTGGCTTGTCCTGTGTTCAAAAGGGATTATTTTATGAATTCTGTTGTGCTGAACTTTTTCCCATGACTATAGGCACCAGAGTTGATCAGAAAGGTCCCTTCCCAACCTGGTTTCTGTAAGCCTTAGCGGCTAAGTTGGCAAAACAAGCTCAAACTGCAGGTCCCTCTTGCTGTGCTGTCTCTGGGTTTGCTCTTCTCTTGTGCCTTGCCTGTCATTACCTTTCTTTTCTCTGGCCAGCCCTTGTTTTCTGCTGCTGCCTGATGCTGCAGGTCATCCCCTTAGCTCGTCTCTCCTGTGCTCGCAACATCTCTCTGAGAAAGGCAGAGGTCAGATTCCTCCCCACACTGGGGGAGGCAGGTTGTAACAGTAGCGCAACATCCTTATTTCGTTATCCCTTCTGTGCAGTGGCATAGCAGAGACAGAGACAGGAGGAACAACATTTTTGAGGAAAGATGTCACATGTGCCCCAGATTTTTGCAGTTCTTTTGAGACACAGCAATGATCTGTGCCCAAGAGGGATGAGATAGCACGGGGGCGATGTGAGCAATGGATTCCTCCTTTGCCAGTCCTGGCCACAAAGGATTTATTCTTCTCTCTGGCAGAAAAGGTGTGCATGGTCCTGCATACAGTATCCTTAAAGAATCTAATGGACACTACATGTATTTATTGTTTTTTAATAGTATTTGCTCCTATGTGTGCTGACACACTGTCTCTTGCAAGGCAGAAGGTTTTTATTATGCATGTGCTTCACTAAAATTCCAAATTCTTATTATTTGATTTATTTTTGCATTTTATATTTATATTTTTTTTTCAGCAAGGGGTTTGCTACTTCACTCCTTTCAATTTAAAGAACACTTAGAACAACTGAGCTTGATACAATTTAGGCAAAGAACAAAAATCTCTGGAGGGAACTTTGTTAGATTGGTGTCTCATCAAGAAATGATTTACAATTTGTATCATGGTTGTTTGATGGAAAGTGGCAGATTTGTTTTTCCATCAAATTGCCTAATCGTACATTTCTATTCCAGACCGCTTCGCTCTCAAATAAATTGTCATTTCCCCATCTTAACTATTCTCTGTGTTCTCAGCACACAGCAAAGCTGGGGCTGCAATTCTCAGCCTTTGGGCTGAGACACGTAAATACCCAGCATCTGTCTCTGATAGCAGAAGGGAAATTTACCTTCTATAAAGTATTCCATAGAAAGGCACCTGCGAAGTTACTATAGAAGGCAGAAAACATGAGCCTTAGCATAAGAATTTGCTGGTGGACGAGGTGGTAAAAAAACAGGATATGCACCAAGAGGACCTTTCTGGTTTAAAGGAAAGTTATTAATGAATTTCCTCAGGGCTGGTCTTACCTGATCCTATTTCATGTTTTCCTTAACGATGTTGGCACAAAAAGCTGAAGTATGCTAATGGCATTTACTTAATGACCTTGAGGATTTCAGTAGAAAAGGTGGAACAAAGTTTGGTAACGCAAAGCGCAAGATCATACATCTGAGGTCAGCAGAACAAGATTTCCTCTATAAACCAAGTGCTTATTAGCTGAAACGGGGAGCAGACCTCTGTATATTAGCCAGTAACACAAGTGAGTCTGAGTTTCCAGAGTCACATGGCCACATAAAAAAACGAATGCAATGTGAGGGTGTATCAGGGAATACATTGCCAGTGGAGATCGAAAGTATTTATTGTACAAGGCACCCGTGAAGCCTCGTGTGAAATTTGCCCAATTCTAGCCATGCATAGTGAAATGTGAAGTTGTGCAAGGTCAAATGCCAGGAAAAAACCACTTGGATGGTCAGGAACTAGAACCAATCCCAGGAGCTTCTAGCATGTCTTGCTTTCGTGAGCCTCTTATCAAAGGCTAGCATGGAATGCTGAGATGTTGGAAAACTCAGGGTGCATCTCTGAGTGAAGTGACTCAAAGTGTGACTCAAGGCTCTGGGGGGATATCAGTGTGATTAATTCTGTCTTGTCTTATCAGAAGAGACAATAACAACTAGTTCAGCTCTGTAAAACGAAAGTCAAGAGGTGTGATTGCTCTCTGATCTCCAACTTAAATGGCATTTCTCCTTCTCTGATGTTACATTTATAAATCCTCTTAATCTCTTTAAAGTGTTAACCCAAGAACAGCTGGATGTGGGTAGGCCAAGACCAGGTTAAGTATGGGAATAAGACTCATGTTCCTAACCATGAGAAGCAACCCTCACCTTCTCTTTTCAAGGGGAACAATGGCAGGACAAGGGTATTTCAAAAGGGGCTAGGAAGTTTTATGAAGGAGATAATAAAGTACTGTTATCTGTGTGCAGGGAAGGGCACTCTGATGGATCTGGGAGCCTTCTTTTGCTAGATAAATCAGCAGACCATGTTTTCTGGGTACCTGAGCATCCTTAGCTCTTACTCCTGTCTGTTTTCTTCACTGGCAATGAGGCTGAGTCTATCTAGATGTTTAAATATGGAGTTAGATGCCTAACTTTATGCTCTGTGTTTGAAAATTTGTGCCCAAATCCTAAGACAACACACAGGAAAAACATGCGTTAGCTCAGAAAGCTCACACATATTCATAATCCCTTTGTGTGTGTTTTCTAAAATATTGGCATTAAAATTATGGGTAGCTACATCATTTCATTAGTCAAGGAGCTGCTCAAGATCCAGACTTGATACCTGTGAACAGAATTAATTTCTTTAGGAACATGTAGTTGCTGCGCTGTCCTCTCCAATTTCTAGAGACTCTATACTGTCATTGAAATAAATATTCATGAAGTAGCTCAATAACTCAAGGTGTGCAGATTCAGAGTGTTAAAGTCCTACTTAAAATCATATACAAGAAAACCCACCCCAGTCTCGTAAAAGACAAAGTGCATTCTTTGTCTTGGGTAGCCAGGAAAGAACAAGGTAGGACAGGTATTATCTAGTTGGCAGTTTGGGTTTGGTTTGATGTCTTTTCTGGGAGGGCTGTACATTTGGTGACAGAAGACTGTGCGCTGTCACACAGAACGGCAGATCCCTTTGGGCCAGAAGGGACCTCAGGAGGTTTCTAGCCCAACTCCCTGCTCAGAGCAGGGTCACCACTGAGCACAGATGAGGTTGCTCGGGGCTCTGCTCTGTCCAGTTGGGTTTTAATAACTTCCAAGGATGGAGGGTGCACAGCTTTTTCAGGTAAAGCTTTCCCAGTGCTTAAATATTCTCATAGTGAAAATTTTCCTGTGTATATCCTCCTCTTTTTCAATTTATGACTGTTGTCTCTCCTTATCCTACCATGTGAAGAATCTGGCTCCATCTTCTCTATGATCTTCTCTTATGCACTGGCAGGCTGCTGTTTGGTCCTCACCTCACATCTTAGACTTGTCTTTGAAATACTTCATTAAAATCTGCATTCTCACAAATTCATATTCTCCTATTTCAAGAAAAAAGGTGTCAGCACTCCCAGTTTCCTTTTGCAGCAGTAGGTTCTTAGATCCATTTCATCAATGAATTTGAAGGGAGTGTGTCAAGGTGATGTGTAAAAAATGTGTTTTTTTTTCCACTGGTTATACATCACTTAAAAAAAACTACAAAACAGCAGATTCTGACTCTAAAAGCCTACAGGATTTTAAAATAAAGTTTTCAATTTGTGTAGTCCCAGGCCCATTATCTTAATTCCTGAAGTATTTAAGAAAAAAAAAAATAGTCTCCACAAATGCATTTTTTTCTGAATTTTTGAAGTACTGATGTACCGATGTAGCACTGTAATTTGAAAGTCATCTTTCTTCTACATAATACAAATCTAAACCAGTGCTAGGTTCAAATAGCTTACCTAGTATCACACTCTTCTCAGAGGCTCGTATAGATCTACACCATTATTGAATTTACCCTAGCTTCACTTCAAGGAAAATTAGACTCTTTAGGTGGAAAAATTCCAACCGTACATGCAGCATTTGTGTTGCCACAGGTTCACTCTCTGTCTTCTACTTTTCGGGATTACCCTAAATCACTGCTGTTAGAAGTTGTTTGATGTTACGGAATAAGTGATCTCTAAAGACACTCTTTGTCATCTGTCATTCTTTAATCAGGTGTGGGACANGTGACAGTTCTGTGATTCTGTGGTATCATCTTTGCAAAAGTTTATGGGCTAGCAAGTGTTTATCTGACTTGGTGGATAAGCTGTATGATGCTTCCTGCAGTCAGATGGAAATGCATGTGATTTGTGCACTGTTTCACTGAAGTACAGTTGTTCTGAATAAGAAGCATACAGTCAGTTCTTTTTCTGTTGGGCAGATTATCTGTAAATTAAGCATCATCTCCTGCAATATTCTGCACAATAATGCTGCCAGCCATGAGCTGATAAGTCTGCATTATGCTAGGATGACTTTGACTGGTTCAGATCACCCCAGCAATGTTTCTTTGCTTTCTCTCTCCCCCACCATCCTTGTTGCATGCTCCTATTCCCTAATTGCTTGTGTATTGCATTATCCTTCTTTTTGTTACCCTCTTCACCGTTACCCGTACTGACAATACTTGGCTGGAAGATAGGTTGCTGATCAGTGGTTAACTTTATTACTGCCTCTGAAAACTTGGGCTTCAGGATAAAACTGGGAAGCATAAGGTTTTTGTTCACATAATGCAGATCCTTCTTAACCCTTTGTCTTGCCACAACCTTTGTCATTAGCAGAAGTGTGCTGCCAGGCTGGTTTTGCTGGGTATTTCAGACCTTTCCTCAGGAGCACACTCATTTCCAGGATTAAAGCTGCTAACTTCTTGTCTCGACTTGGGTCATAAACTTGACCAGAGCTTTTATTTTCCTTGCTACCAGGAAGAATCAGAATGTGGATGGTTTTATGTTGCACTTGGGCTTTTCAGTTGGTTTGATTCTTCTTTCTCCTGACTGTTAATGGCTTCCAAAATATTCTCTGGTGACTCTTTTTCTCCACCTCAAACACTCCTCTGTCTCTGCATCAGCTGCTATGGGTGTGCTGTTCTCCTTTCATGAAGCTCATCAATCCCTGCTCATAAGGTCCTGCCTTTGAAAGGAGAGGGAATAGCTTGGTTTTTCTCTCCTCTGATCCTCTGTGAGAGCTGCATGAGCTCTCCTTGTGTCGGCTGCTCCTCACAAGAGTGGGAGCAACAGAGAAGATGCCATTCATCCTTCTTCCCCAGGAGGCCCTAGAGGATGTTTCTGTTCTCGATGTGTGGTGATCCTTCCTGTATTTAGTAAATCTCCCTCAGCTGGGACGTCTGTTCCATGGTGATAGAAGAGGCAAAATGCCCTGGTTTGGGATCACCTCCACTAATATCAGAGTCTGCTCCTCTGAAATTAATTTCTAAACCAGAGCAATACCATTGAAGGATTAATGTAAGATTAGAGTATTTATATTAAAATACTTTCTAATATGAAAGAAATACATGTTCTAAGGTTATAACTAGAAGTTCAATTTAGCTCTTGTATTAATTAAAGGTTTCCTTTGCCTAATGCTAATGAAGAGACTGGATTTTATGCTAGTGGGACTAGAGCCACCCGAATTCCCAAGTGCTTTTTAATTCTAACTTAAACAGTAGTGTGTAAACCACACTCCACCACGGTGCTTGTTTGGATCCTTGCATGGATCGTCAGACCCATGCCCTGACCATCATTGTGCTTAGTATTTGTCAAAAAAATCAGCTGTCCCATAGTGGTGACTTAAATACCTTATTAATTGCACTACATTATGCTCAAAAGGAGGCGGTTTAATCTGGGGAAGTTGTGTAAAGTTTCCTTTCAGGAGGAGCTAATGTTGTGACTAGTGGGGTGGTGTTCTTTGAAATACAATCTGAAGTGTTTGTGCATGTCTGTATGTTTATATAGACAGTCACAAGATACAATGGCAAATACACACTGTGCATTTACTGTAGTTTCTCTTTCAGTGACACCTGCAGCTTATGGCCAGATTCCCCTGTAAATGTTTACACACAAATGTGCACGCAGATACTCATAGATAGAGATATAGATGTAGCTACAGGTATAATTTGTATGGTTTTTAATTCATTTTGAATGCTTTCTGTAAAACATCTTCTGACTGACGTGCCAGCATATTCTGCTTGGCTAGCCTTTAAGCACCAAAGCTGTCTGTGAGAGCACTTTGAGTAATCGACGATATGGGAGTCTGTTGAAATGAAGCCAATAAGTCTGAGACGAGTTTGCTTTGTCAAACAGGGTAACAGAAGTTATCACTTAATTCTTTGGTGAGCATTTCCCACAGCGGGTGGCTGTGGAGTTTGACATAGCCATGTAAGGCCGAGCATGGGAGATACAAGGGGGGCATTTACTCCAATGAGAACAAGTGCAGGTCTGTATTCAGAGTAGCTCAGGATGCTCAGGACGTACCTGAATTGATGCTGTTTTACTGAACAGTGAAGAAAAGAGAGCCTGAAAGCCATCCTCATTTTCAGATTTTTATGAACTACTTTTTCTCCTTTGAGCCAACTCCTCAGCCGTTCCTAGGGTGATTGCACACAGCGTATTAGGCACGGAGAGCTCTGACATGCTGCTATCTTTAATCCATAAATGTCGACATTTAAAAAATATTTCCTAAGATAATTTTTGTAATTTTCTAACTGAAATGTGCGTGACCTATGTATTTTCACTGACGTCATTATTCCAGAGACACGACAGCCTTTTCCCTGGAAGAAACTTTTTTGCCACAGCTGCTGCGCAGCAGCAACCCCAGTCTTCTGCATAGCGTCATCTGGACAGTGGCCTGGATCAGATGGAAAAAATTCTTAGGGTCTTCCAACTTCAGCTTGGTTAAAAGGGTGACAGAGAGTCATGAACAGGAGGTTAAGCAGAAGGTTGTAAACTGTGAATGCGGTGGGGATGGCTGCACTCTTGCTTATTAGTGCCTTGGAAACTAAATGTGTGTCAGGCTGCTGTGAAAGGTTGTCAGCCAGATGAAGAAGCCATTCAGTTGATAACACCAGAAGGCAACGCTCTGAAAGATGCACAAACCAGAAGCAAATTAAACAGGACAGTGAAAACGGCTGCAGAAGTCAGGTAGCCACAAGGAGGAGTGCCAGCAGACGAGCGAAAGTTTCTCAGCCAGGCTGCATAAGGGAAGCTGCGGATGTTACACAAAGACATGCTGTTCTCATTTCCCTGCATTTGCTTTGTACCCCTGTTTATTGCACGTCAAACACATTTGCATATCTAGGGACGAAATGGAAATGATTGATGCAAAGGAGGTATTTCTGTTAATTGTTGTTGCTCTGAGTCATGCCTGACTAGGACTGCTGGAGATGGGTGAGGAAAGACAGGACTATTATTAGAGGTACAAATAATTGTCAGGAGCGACTCTTAAACCCGTCTGTTACCACCTGTCAACATCCCAAATTATCTGATGAGGAGGGGGGCAGCAGTACAAGGACTAAGCCGATGCCACGACTCTGTCAGTGCAGATGTTGGCAACTGTCTCTGAATNTCATTTCTGCTCCCTTGGAGCTTTAATCATTTTCTGTTACAACCCCATCAGTGCCTGCTGGGTGTTGCAACAACCCTCGGAGCTGATGGGTGTTTGAGAGTTTCACTGCTTTACCTGCACAACACTAGTGAAATGCATCCACTTTTCGTCTTAATGTGCTCTCATACGTGCAAGGTAGAGCCAAGATGAGATGAGCATCCCATTTGAGGAGGGAAAGCTGTGCTTGAAGTGCTTAGAGATGGTGCTTTTCACAGTGAGACTGTACTGCAGAGCACACAAGAGGATTTCTGGCCCTTCATGCTCTGCAGGAGTAGTGAAGAGGGATTTTAGAAATATCTGCCTATGGATGGTTGTATGATCCTTGGGTTCAGTACCAATGTGGGCTCTGTAAGTGACTGAAGTAGATCAAAACAGCTGAAGTGCCATTTGATTGTGTGTGAGTAGCAGCCAGAAAACCCAAGCTCCAGATTATTTTGGAAATACCATCCTTCAGAATATCATCTGACGCTAACACAAATCCTGGCTCCCAGTGCAAGAGATAATGAAAATACACTCGTGGCACTCCCTAGTTTATATCCTTCCACCTGTAACCCTTCTGTTGTGCAATAATCCATGAAATAACTTAGATAGTAGTTCAAGAAATGACCCTGTAGCAGGACATTGTCTGTAGTTTGGCCTCATAATGTTGTTCCAGAAAATATAGTATAGATCCTCTAGGGGGAGAACTCAGAATTAATAAGGACAAAGCATTCAGCTTTTTTTTTTTTTTTTTGCTTTTGCTTTGTTTGCACTGGGGAAAAATACCTGCATTTTTAGCAATATGTGAGAAAATACCTGTTTTTATGAGAAACCTGAGGTTTATGGAGAAGCTACAGGGAATCTTTAGTGGCAGAAAATGGGTAGTATCTGGGAAAAAAGGAAAAAAAAAGCAATTGTCTTGGAGACTGTTAGCAATTTTGAGATTGTTTGTTCAGCTGGAGTTAGCTCATGTATGAGATGGCCCTCACAAAGTGTTAGTTTGTTTACAGGGTTACATGTCTGCAGCAAGCTTGCCTCCTGCTTCCTTGCTTCATCATTCTCTGAGCTTAAGAAAGTACTGAGAAGAGACTTTTCTTAAGAAATCTTAGGGCTCATGATTTATTAATGCATTGTTTGCAGTCAGATGAGTCATGCAAACTCATGAGCCTATTTTAGCACCAGACTGTGCGTTAATTTTAGTCATGAATCTTTTGCTCGTTATTCTAGCTGACAGAAATCATAAGTATTTTGGCTTTTCTTTGTCTTTGTGATATCATCCTGTAATTCAGGTGAGTTTTTGTTGAATAAAACATTGCCCAGTAAAAAACTCAATCTGTGAAAGCCTGCTTGAAGCATACTCAATTGCAGTCCATTTCAGATTGCCAGAAATAGATGTACAAACTGAATTTAATAGCTAAAAGATGAAGTGACAATGAAAGCTCTGCAGTTATTTGCTCTATTTCAAATCAATATTTCTCGGTGTCTCTTTTGTATTCCTGACAGGTGAGGCTGAATAATGATAATCTTTATATCAACAAGTGCTTTTGTACTACACAATTATAACTAATTTCAATCAAGCACTTGTCTAAAATTAAGTCATGTGAATGGATTTTGGGTCTCTCATTATCTTCACTCCAACCCATTTAATGATATGGGTCTTCTTAAGTAGGTGGCTCATGCCAGTCTTCCACATGGTGGTGTTTTTAGCACTTGCAGCATCCACATGAAATTGCTCATCCTCCTTTTATATTCTGACCAAATGCTGCAAGAATTATCATCTTGTGCATCTTGATAGACATGCATGTCTCAGGCCAGAAGAGAAGTGGCAAGATTATATAAATTTCCTTTTCCCACTGTTTCAGATATTACTCATGGTTAGCATTTCAAAGTAAAGGGGAGTACACTTCAGTTAATTAGCTTTTGCATAAAGTAACTAGCACTGAACAGTGGAGAGGTCAAAGTAATTCCATTTCTCTGATAGCTGCTTATTTCCTTTGATCTCTATCTCTTTTTTCCAATTTACCTTGTATTTCATGCACAGTATTTATGAAGCTTTAAGCTTTTTACTGTCTCAGAAGCAGTCACTTAAAGTGTCTACATTACCCTGGAAAAAATGAAAGGGGTGGTGGTGGTGGCTGGTAATCATTGGAGAATAGGAAAACTGAAATCCCCTGAATCTTAAAATTGTGTTTAATGATATGTTTCAGGAATTTCTATTACATCACGATGCTGAGGGATCCGGTGTCACGGTATTTGAGTGAATGGAAGCATGTCCAGAGGGGTGCAACGTGGAAAACTTCCCTTCATATGTGCGATGGAAGAAGCCCAACACCAGACGAGCTGCCTACCTGTTACGAAGGAGATGACTGGTCTGGAGTCAGTTTGCAGGAATTCATGGATTGTAGCTACAACTTGGCCAACAACCGCCAGGTGCGCATGCTGGCAGACCTCAGCCTGGTGGGATGCTACAACTTGACTTTCATGAATGAGAGTGAAAGAAATATGATTCTTCTCCAAAGCGCCAAGAACAATCTGAAAAACATGGCCTTCTTCGGGCTCACAGAATTTCAGAGGAAAACGCAGTATCTCTTTGAGAGGACATTCAACCTGAAATTCATTTCCCCCTTCACCCAATTCAACGTTACACGGGCCTCCAATGTGGACATCGGTAAGGATGTGCGGCAACGGATAGAGGAGCTGAATTTCTTGGACGTGCAGCTTTACGAATACGCGAAGGACTTGTTCTTGCAACGCTTCCAGTACTCCAAGCAAGAAGAGCACCAGAAGAACCGGCTAAAGAGGCGAGAGGAGCGGCGGCTGCTGCGGGAGCAGAGGGCTCACCAGTGGCCAAGGGGAGAGGGAGCAGAAGTCACTGTTACTGAAGATTATAACAGTCAGGTGGCGAGGTGGTGACGCTCCTCCGTCTTGACTAACCACTGAGAGGATCAGAGAGTCTGTGCGACTTGGCTACCTGGGAATTAGCCAAGCAATGCCTACCACTTTGGTAAATGAGACTGCTTCTGACAACTACCCTTCCTTGTCTCTGTTTTTCTTGGTTTCTGCCAGTGAGGAGAATGTATTTTTTTCTCAGTCGGCATTAATTAGTGTTATTAAATGGCAGTAGAATAGATTCCTGTCCAAAAAGACTTCCTTCAAAGCCCTAAGCTATGAGGATGGTTTGAAGAGAGTGTAAACAGATGTACCCTATACAATCTAAGCTACCAAAACTTGTGCAGATGTGAATGAAAAAATGAAAAAAAAAAATCTGTTTTGGTTCCTCTGTGATGTGAGAGCTGGTTTATTTCATACTGTCCTTTGCAACTGTAGTGCATAGCTTTCTAGTGAATGAAGTGGAGGAAAGCATATTGCTCTTCAAACTTCTACATGCTGTGTTTTGATTAAGGGAAGAATTTGCTGAGGTGATTAAAAGAGACCTAGGAAATGTGGGATTGGGTCATTGCTTGTTCTATTCTTCTAGCCAGCAATCAGAGATGATTTATAAGTGAAGCAATGGGAGGATTTAGCTTATTTCTCTGCAGACATTGAGAGCACCAACCCCAGCCAGGTAAGCAGCCATCTCTCTGAGTGTGCATGGCAAAAGGAAAGCCTTGAGAAATTAAGTCCATGAGGCAGCTGGGCACACATTGCAAAGATTATCTGTCTGGAGGCAATGAAATCAGCCTTTGCATTCACAAAAGGTGAAGAGGGGCCAAGAAAACTACAGCAAAGAGGAAAGAGAGAGCAGGAACAGCTTAAATATTAGTGTGACGTTTTCCAGATTTGCTGTAAAAGCCTGGAGACATATTGTCTGTGAAGGTAGGCAGGTTTATGATATTGTCTGTTAAAATACATTGATGCCAAGTGAATACCATTCAAATTGGTTTTCTGTCTACCTACAGTAGTGGCTAGAAAAAAAAATCAGCTTTTGTTTTTATAGGATACATAATGGATATGTGGAAAGTCTTGATATTTATTACTCTGTATGAAAATTCTTTGTAAATTTATTGTTTTCACGATGAGAGATCTGTATCTGGTTTTCTTCCTTGTCTAGAAAAAGATTCAATGGGTTCTTCCTCCACATGTTACATCCTTGTGGCTAAACTGCATCTGTTTATGCCAAGATTTTATGTTTTTCCATTCGTAATAGTGAAATTTTTAAGTGAGGGTCCTGTGCACCGTAGATCTTTTGAGAGAGTTTTTTTCCTTCTTCTTCTAGAATAAATGTAAAGCATTAGGAGGAAATTTCTCTAAGTGCCTCAACGTGGCTGCTAAATCAAGATGCTGAAAGTATATTATTGCATGCATGAATGGCTTTTACCTTACAGATTTGGTAATTAGAAATACCGGAGTACCTGATGCAGATGCACATTTCTCATTTATTTTCGAAATTCAAAGTTTTTATCGAGTCAGTAAAAAAAATAATGTTACAGAAAAAAGGGGCTGAATTTGCAAATTTGTCCCTTCATTTCCAAATTTATTTTTTTTTTAGAGCATGCTGGATTTTCTTTTCTTCAGACAATGCTATTGCTATTTATCTATGCACAATATGAAAATATGATCTAACTATCTTGTTGAAAGTTAATGCATACGATAATACATTAAACATGGAATATCATAACAGCTATTAAGTAGTGAAGAGGGCCACCAGGATGATGCCTCATTAGCAATGTAGTTTATTAGCAGTATGCTGCTTTTTGCCTAATTGTCAGTGTGCTACTCTTGGGGTGAGCAGAGGTGGGGTTTAGTCCCTAATACCTCTTCCACTGGTGGATCATGTGCATCTCCTCCCACCTCTGTGTACAGAAGGGAAAAATGTGGGATGGCAGATTGTTATTCTGCTGGGCAAGCGTGGGATGTTTGCCTTAGAGAAGAGCAAGCGGCTCTCTAGACTCCTTGGACACTTGCCTGGATCCCTGTTGCCTGGAAGTGGCACTCAGACACCTCATTCACATATGGATACCTACCGTCAGAGGTGAAATTAAATTGAAATTTTTATGGTCTAGGACTGAAGCTCGCTCTGAGTGTCCTGTCTGTGGGATGGCAAGGCCATGAAGAGTTTATCCTGACCAATATTATTGCACTTTTAGGCACAGTGCAGGTAATTTGCAGCGAGCTGCCATCTTGCCCACTGGACTTCAGGCCCTGGCCCTGACCCTGCAAAGGAAAGGAGTTCTCTGGCTGGTGATGCAGAGATGACATAGAGCTGCTGCATAGAATCGTAGAGTGGTTAGAGTTGGAAGGGACCTTAAAGATCATCAAATTCCAACCCCCCTGCCATGGGCAGGGACACCTCCCACTAAACAAAGTTGCTCAAAGCCCCATCCAACCTGGCCTTGAACACTTCCAGGGATGGGGCAGCCACAGCTTCTCTGGGCAGGCTGTTCCAGTGTCTCACCACCCTCACAGTAAAGAACTTCTGCCTAATATCTAATCTAAATCTCCCCCTTTCCGTTTAAAACTGTTCCCCCTTGTCCTATCACTACACTGCCTGACAAAGGGTCCCTCTCCATCTCTCCTGTAGGCTCCCTTTAGGTACTGGAAGGCTGCTGTAAAGTCTCCCTGGAGGCTTCTCTTCTCCAGGCTGAACAACTCCAGCTGTCTCAGCCTGTCCTCATAGGAGAGGTGCTCCAGCCCTCTGATTTTAGGAGCCCTTCCTCCTAAGCATGACAAAAGGATCCCCTTCCTTGTGTCCCTGCCTCTTCCCCCAGCAGGACACCTCTCTGTACCTCTCACAGCAATGGGGGCCTCATTTTTGATTTAGAAAATGCAGCGGTAACTTTTCAGGGAAGAGGAAAGAGAGCTCAGAAATTGTTCCCTGCAGCCTCACCAGTGACTGTAAGCATCAGTTTCAGATGTCTAAGCATACCAGCCGTTTTCCAGACTATTCCTTCTGCCTGACAACAAAACAAAGCCTAATGAGGAAAATCAGAGCAGTCTTTGGGAGGTTTACATTAGCTTTAATAGTTTGGCAATACCTTAATCTGATGCCTAGCCTTTTCGTCAGTCATTTCCCAGGAGACGAGATGAGGGTCCTGAGGAGCTGCTAATGTGCTGTAGTATCTATGTTAACGGGATTTGCCTTAACGCTTGGGATTTAGTTAAAATTGAAGTTAGTTTGTTGGGGTTTCATTTGTCCCTGGAGCCTGTGTAGCAGATAGTCCTGGTTGTGGAGCAGCAGCAAAGGAGGGGGAGCAGCCAGCAGCTGAGATCTTGCCCATTGCCCCTGGGACTGAAGGACCCCAGCACCTCCTTCCACACCTCCAGCAGTAGATCCAGCAAGCACACTGCACCAAAAACACTGGTTTTCTTAGCAGAATTTCCTGGCACACGACAAATAAAGCAGTTTGGAAATACTTTCAGGCTGACTTCTAAGACGCAGGCTTGCAGCTTTTTTTCCTCGTGGGCACTGTGCCTGAAATAATGTAACGCAAAAGCAAAATAAAGGCCCTGGTTCATATCTCTCTTACTCCAGGTTTTCCTTCCTGTGACAGCATGGACTTCGCTGTAATTACACTGGCTGGTATAAGATCAGAGCACAGCATGTTTCTTTTAAAACCTTTGTGAGCAACAGCGCTATAGGATTTCTGTCCATCATCCTGGCATTATTTTGTTGCTTAAACAAGGCAATTTGGCTTCTGCTTCTGTGGTGCTGAAACAAATCTCATTCTTTTGTAATGGAGATGTACTTGCTAATCTGTCTCATCACATCCTCAGCACTGGCTGCCTTTTCCAGTTATAACTCACTGTAGGCTTGGAGCAGACAGAGAAACATGCTTTGTCATTAAAACTTGTTCCTGGTAATTCGATGTCTAGTCCAAGAACTCAGTCTAGTGCCTCTGGGACATACTTTATTAAGGAATCAAAGTTTATCCTTTCTCCCCCACTCATCAGTGCTAACAATAAAAACCCTTTTCACCATGAAGAAAGAGAAAACCACTGTTTCTGATGCTGGCTATTCTTCAGCGCAGTTGTGTTAACAGGGAGGCTGTGACAGCCTTGCTAGGGCTTTTACCCAACATGCAGTAGTTCTTTGCAGTTCACTAAAACCAGAAGTACTGAACGAAAAAAGGGAATGGAAGTCAGATCTAGAGCCAAACTTCCTAACTGCAGCAGATTCATGCAACCAAACCAAATAGCAGGTCACATCACTTTTGCATCTGCAGATGTTTCAGATTTTACATCCACTGCTGACCCAGGAGGTTTCTCACATTAGCTTTCTTGTTATTACGTACATCCTTCTGTAGTAGTGGGTTCTTATTTCCCACCCGCAGTCTTGTATCAGTTATGAATTTATGTTGTAAAACCTATCTCACAGAAACTACTTTTTTTCCCCCTCCGTTGCTGCTCCCCTGGTATATGTGGAATTATTCTTTTTGGTCTGGGATAAAGAATATCTTGTTTCCAAGCTGGTGGAGTTCCTCTGTACGAGATGAATAAATACAATAAATTCATTCTGCTGGAGCAGATTGCTGTATCCTCCCTACATGCATACTCGGAAAAGGTACTCAGTTTGCACTGAAACACTTTGTTCAGTTTGATTCTTGTAATAAATTCTTTGTTGCTGTTTTGTGGAGGGAATGGATTCCATAGCCTACAATGTCCTTGGCTTTCTTCTTGGCCATATCAATAGCTCTGTGATTTCAAATAAATGTTGGCAGTGAAAAATAAATCAATCAAGAGTTCCCGTCAGTTGCCATATTTAAGATGAAAGGGTAAATTAATAGGCTGTAAATTACTTTATTCTTTAGGAATTTTTCTTCTGTTTATGTGCAATAATGTGTGTGAACTCTGCTACTAAGAGATTGTATTGTGAGTAACCATATCTGCTTTTATTCCTATTTACAAGGTAGTTTGTAGACCTAGGGATTTTCATTGATGTAAAGCACAACTTAATGAATTATTTAATGTGTTTAACCATTGTGGTGTCAAAAGCAATTGTTTTCATATATTTATTTGTTGGTGGTTTTCTGTAAAATGATGCTCATTAAGAAGTCTTTTAAAAATGAAGGAGTTTCGTTGAATATTGTTGGGTCCATGAATTACTTATGAGCAGCAAATAAACATTGTTTGCGTTTTTGAAACACTAAAGGTTCCATCTTATCTACGTGGCCGTAAAAATGACTTAAAATGCTTCCTTCAGGCTGGTTTTAACCATTAGTAAAGATCCACTGTGGCCATAATTATGTGGGGGTGGGTTTTAGCAAAATGTACATGGAGGAAAAGCTTGTTAATATAACTTACTATTTAATTATGTTGGAGCCCAATATCAAATCTTTTTATTCCAGTTGACTTTGGTGGGCTTTATCTCAGATTGAGTTAAGACAAGGAGACTCAAGACTTGAATAGTCACCAACACTAATTCAAGTGACCCCAGTGTCATAATTTCCATACTTGGATTGAATTAAGACTTCGTTATGCGAATAGTGATAGTTTAATTCATTGGACTTCATTTCTACTTTAGCAGCACTGAGTATCAGTCTCATGAGCCTCTGTTGGGGAAGAAAGAGAAGCTGCAGTCTGTTGCCCCACCATCAGTCTCCTGTATGTGTCCTTGTATCTTTTGAGGGTGGGTGGACCTCAGGAGGAACTGTTTGCTTGTTCAGCTGTACTATTTCACGTAAGTGCGTGAATACAGTGAACTAGGACAGGGATGGGAGCGTGGAGGACCATGGATAGACTTGAGGAAGGAGGAAGCCTGACCTCTCTTTTGCAGAGTAACTGAAGCCCTCCGTTAGGTCTGCTCCTTACAAGAGTAGTCCAGCCCCCTGTTCTATCAGACTAAAACTTCTTCACATTTCCCAGTTTTCCCAACAGCAAGCCTTGCAGACATGCTACATCCCTGGAGATGAGTCTGGTTAAAAGAGAAGGCCACACTGAATGGTAGAAAAATACGTAGTCTGCATGAGAACTCTTGGAACACAACAAACACAGCTTCTGATGACAGTAGCAGAAGAAAGGAAGCTCTCAAAGGTTCTGGTTAGTTTTGTTTTCTTAGTTTCTTAGTCTTCACAGTACCTTAGACAAACAGCTACTGTTTAAAAATGCACCATTGCAAGCAGGGGCTGTTTGAGCCTAGAGTAATTGGTACCTCTCTAGAATTTATTTTCATATCAATCTCTCATTTTTTTCTATTTCTACAGCTCCATTCACTTCAACGTTGAATTAATCTGTACTGCTGGTTTGCTCCTGAAGTCTTCATGTATGTGTACGTGTATGTGCCTGGACTCTTAATATATCAGAGACCTTTAAGACTAGGTTAATAACCATGAAGAACTAGGTAAAATTATACATATACCTTGCAAGAGGACTGTGTTAGATAACCTTTTATAGCCTTTTTCAGTGCTGTTAATGAAATCCCCACTGCAAGTTTCTATTCTCATGCCACCCCTACCTATGCGAGGATATAACATTTTAGGGAAGCAAAATGGTTGGAGGACTTTGTAATCCTGAGATTTCTGTAGACTGTGGTAGTAGTAGCTCTGTTTGCTTGGTTGCTGGTGTGAAACAAGCGCGTTCCTGGAAGACAGATGTCATAGAATTATAGAATGTCATAGTATTCTTTGAAACCAAACGCTTAGAGGCTGATGTCTGAGCAGACATGAAGGCTGGATCCTGACAGTGATTGCCAGATGGCACAGGGAGTTCATGCTACTGGGAAGCAATTCAGGCTGCTAAAGAGAGTCATCCAGTGCTGTTTATGGTGCCCCAAAGTTGCCTGCCTGCCCTCTAACTGCTGCCTCCAAAGAATTCAGGTCTCAGAATAGATGCTTTGTCGTATCTATAAACCCTGTGCAGATGTCTCAGATACCTACAGATCGCTCTGCAACAGTCTCTCTCCTAGAGACTTGTAGTTAGGAATCCAAGTAGTTTCCACAGTGTATGTACTATCTGGGGGCAAGCTGAGAGTCTATCATCATTACCAGTTTTAAGCACAAAATTAAATGCACTGAAGGACAGTGTGAGTGATGGAGGAGAAAAATGAATGTTGTTACATTTCTGGGTCCTGCACTGGTGAAACATAACTGTCCTTTTCTGGTGAAAGCAGTTATGAAGCAGGGGCAGCAAGATGGTAAATGAAATAAATGTCTGTATTGCTGATAAATATTACTGTATAGCAGAAGGAGAAATGGATTTTGCTACCAGAAGACAGATAGTATTTTTTCCACATATATGGTTACATTTCCAGAAATGCATCAGAAAATTTTACTGTAATGTGCAGTTTATGGCAGAGTTAAAAGCAAGAGTGAGACTCAGCATCCCTGGACTGTATTATGTATGTTTGGAGAAAGGCTTTGGTTTTTAAGATTTCATTCACATTCGTTTCTATTTCAGCTAGGGAGGCTATACAAGGTGTGACACATTTGAGCATTTGCTAAGAAATTTGTGAGTGTGCCCCTAAAATTACGAATATGAGCAAGTGAGATTAGAGAACATGAAGGTCAGTCGAACTTATAAATCCTACTGTCCTGTAAAAGCCCGGAGTGCTGAGAATGTCCAACGGTGAGAATAAATAAGGCCTCCCCTCCTCAGCCAAAGGGGCTACTGCAGGAGTCTGTCTACTCCTGGGTAAGCAGCTCACTTTCATACTGAGTGAGATTCATCTCAGGTAAGTAGAGGTAAGTTTTCTCGAAACATGTTGAGTGAGATTCCCTTCAGGTAAGTAGAGATCATCTGGCAGCCAACTTTCTCCTGCAAGCCCTGTGGACCTCCTTACAGGCGATGGAAGCAAATACACTTTCAGGGCACATGCCTCTGGCCTGCTTTAGACATTTGCAATGGCATGAGAAGAATCTCATCCCAGAAATGGCTCCTTCCCCTTTCTGTTTGTAAATGGGGAAAAGAAACACCCCTGAATGTACTTTAGAGGTGGAGGTAAAGCCTCAGCTGTGAAAGAGTACAGGAGGGCAGCACTTCACTTCTGGAAAGTGCGCTTGACATGGAAGTAAGACTTCCAAGTGTGTAGGTCTAGAGATGTTTGAAGATGCAACAATACCAGAGGGGGAGAATTAAGGACCAAGAGAGGTGATCTGGGGACCCTCTGTGCAAAGGTGATGATCAAAACCACAGTAATGAGTGAGGTAGAGAAGAAATAGGAGGGAAGTGGGGAGGCATGCGAGCATGAGAGACAGAGACACACAGTGCAACAGGCAAGCGTGGGTGTAAAGATCCCCAGAAAAACCTGCTCAGCTATGCAAATTTCAAGGAAATAATTGGCAGTCAATTTTGTTGGATTTCTGTCTTACTCAGAAATCTTTCTACAGAGTATTTAATGTATCCTCAGGCCCAGCATCTTGAGGCAGGGTCTGCAGGGTCATACAAAACCACCCGAACTCTGCTAAAAGTAGGCAAGGTCACCCAGCAACCCCTCTGGGATTTCACTTCCATGGCGCCACATCCAAGTAACAAATAAGCAGCCCCTTATTGCCACACACACACACACACTGGGGCCAAGCGAGGCCTCCCTTTGTCTACAGCAAGTTTAGAGTTAGGTTTGCTTGCTTCAATCGTGAGATTGGATATTTGGGGCTGTTGATGTTTGTGATAATGTCACAGCGACAGAAGTGAAAAAGTTTCTGACTAACAGGAAGCAGGGATACGCACGCTAATAAATGGCTGGATGTTAAATCGGAAAAAGAAAACAGCCCAAGGTGAAATCCATCAGCAACAGACCAAAAAAACCCCTTTATCATTACTATAATTAACGTTGCAATCTAATTGGCCTGCAGATGCATGGTGATTTGGTCAGGACAGGGTTTTAGCAAAGAGGTCACGTGAAAAATTGCTGCACAGCTCCAGGTGTGGTCCAGGGCACTCCTCATGAGTGACTGAAGGTTAAAATGTGTGTGCAGATGCTTGTGTCTGCATGCCATGCCCATGTGCACACACACGTGTCTGTCAAAATGCAGCCCCTGGCCACTTGCATACAGTTTGGATTGATTCCTACATGCTAGATCCATATGCTTTGGATTCCTAGTCAGATAGAGCCCAGGCATGCTTCTGCCTTTATTTTGGGGATGTTTTTATATGAGGACCAGATTCAGAGAAATGGTCCTCCATCCAGCACAAACTTCTGAGAGCAGGAGCTTTTCCTCACCTGCAGTATTGCCAGCAGCTCAGCAACAGCTTTCTAGATTGAGAGCGTCCATCCATGAGATGGAGCCGCCTGGTCTTTCTGTTCTGTCTTGACTCTTTTCAAATGCTTGCTGGTGGTAGCAAATGGTTATGCAGAACATTTCTAAGACAGTAGTCATTTCAGAGATGAAGCTAGAATAAGAAATACTAATCCCTTCCCCAGTCCTCTACCATTCTTGGACAGTGCTGTAGGGATTCGTGTCAATGCTCTCAGACACTAATGGTTCTTCCAGCAAATCTTTTCCGCTGCATCAAGGTGCATTTACGAACCACTGAGCAAGTCTGCATCCCAAATTAGCTTTTTCGGACCATGGCTGGTCTTGCAGCTTTCCTCGCTTTCTCTGCCTCACTCTCTGAGTCCCTTTGACTTCTGAACTATCCATGAACTAGGAGCTGTTCTTATCTTCTTCTTCCCAGGTCAATACCGGAGGGGACATAGCGATACCCTTGCTACCTGCAAGGGTCTTGCTCTCCATGCAAAGAAAACAAGAACAGATAGGTTAAATGGTAACTACAGCCACCCCAGCTGTAGTGAGTCAAGACTTGGAGATGTGCCCTTGGAACTGACCATCTAAATTGTACAGCCATAGGCTTACTGTGCTGTATGTTTGTGAGAATTAAGCATCAAATAAATGAGTTGCAATTTATGAAAGGCTTAGATAAACAATCATCGGATATTTCACCTTCTGTTTGGATCAACTGGGCAGCTAACTCAGCAGATCATGGGCTGAATTTAAATTTATCCTGGGTCTGAGCCAGACATGTCTTTGCCAGATTTTGTTTTAAAGAAGCATCTTTATTGATAAACTCCAAGGAGAATTTATCAGTCAACATTGACCATGCCACATTTAAACCTATTTAAATAAATCACAAAATGGAATACATATCTGAAGGAATTAATATGTAGGAAATATGTATTTCTGACACTGCTGGGTCAAATGTGCACTTGTGTTGAGTCATAATGGTCCCAGGCTTGGGAAATAAAGGCACTAGTAGAGGGTGACTCATCTCCTGAAACACCTACCTATTCCAGAACATACTAATCTGCCTTTCTATTTCTGTGTACTACAAAAGGGGAGAAACTGAAAGAAAACTAATGCAGATAAATTTTATCAGTAGGCTCTTGATTTTTCTGCTTTGATGCCATTCTAACTGGATGAACCTAAGCTTACAGTGACCTTTTCAACGTAACTGAGAATTCTTCCCAGCTCATTTCCCTCTGCCAGCAACATCCTATGAACAAAACGGTAAAGATTTACATTAAAAACAGGTTTTGGAAGAGTTGAACTAGGGCCAACTAAACCTGCACCCTCTCTCTGAGGGTGACCCAGGTGGCTTCTTGTAAGAGCAGGAAAGCATACATACATGATCAGTTGTCTCCTAGCTGCCAATTATTTTCAGACCAAGGACTTCTTGACCAAATTTAGCATCTCTGAATTTAATAGAGTTATTCATGGCCTTTTTTTCTTCTTTGAATATGCCCTTAAACTCATATCAACTTCTGGTACCTTTCAGGTTAACTGTGATGAAAGTTTCACGAACATAACAGGAAACTTTTGATTGCTTCGAGTTAAACATCTTCTAGCTTCATTTAAGCACACCAATTTCTTACATCAGAAGAGACACTGGACAAGTCCCTGCTCATTTTCAGGCAGCTCCTGATTTCATGGCTCTCTGTCATTTGTGCCTGTACCAGGCAGGCGAGCATAAGACTGTGTCCACATAATTGATTATCCTGATTGAGCCTGCCTGGAGCATTTTTTGTTCTGCTACATCTTTCTTTGGAGGTGGGAGGACAAGGGCTGTCTACAGTACTCAATACACAAACGCACCAAGGATTTGTGTGGTGAATACAAGTGATATCTTCCATGTAATTTACTGTTCCTTTCATAACATTTCCTCTAAAACACTTCTGTATTTTTCTGACCGGTTTTGAGCACAAATCTGACGTGTCCATAAATTTATCTATTCTAATGGCAAGATCATAGAATCATAGAAGATCTCATTTCTAAGTAGCATCAGTCAACTCAGAACTCAGCAGTGTGTGGAAAGTTGAGACTGTTTTTTTTGTCCCCCTACATGCCTCACTTGAAATTTATCTATCATCTAAGCTGAATTTCACCTGTCATTTTATTGCTAGCGTTCCGTGTCGTTACAGTCCTCTGCAATACACACTCAACCCTTGTCTTCAGTACCCTGAATAATTTAGCGGCTATTCTCCGGCACAGCTTAGTGTCCCCAGAGTTCATTCTGCAACCTGCCTCGGTGGTGAGGGAGCAGAACTTGAGGCATGCTGGCATAACATCCCAGTAGCAGATATAAGGGCTTCATTTGCCTTCCCAACCGTTTTGATGAAAGTGCTGAGATGTATGCTGCCATTCTGCTGCTCTCGCCATGCAGCTGAAAAATCAGTTTTTATTAGTGCTGAAATTGCTTTTCACACAGGTTGCCATAAACAGAAAGGTATTGCTTTTTTGTTTCATTCTTTTAGCACGAAGTCATACTGAAAGGGTGTTTAATACCCTTTCTCATCTGTATTCTCAGGTTCTTTAAAAACTTCTGAAATTACATCGCTGCTTCCCTCTTTCACAGGCAAATTTTGGCAAACGGAAATTTCTGTCTTTCCAGTGCATAAGCAGCTCCCGTCTTCGCTTGGTCTGTCTGCTGTAAGGCTATAAACAAAGGCATATTGAGTGAGCTGGCAGTGAAATTACAGCAAGCTGAAAAGGTCAGAATCTTAAATCATAGATCAGATAAGACAAAGAATTTCAGATATCTCACAGCAAATAAGGTACGGAGAATGTGATGAACACTGAGTATAACACAGCATGAAATCATGTATGGAAAAATGTGAAGTGCTATAAACTTCCTTTTCTGATTTAATTTCCTCCAATGGCATTTAGAAATTCTAGCAAAAATGCATTGATAGCCGCATTATTATTTACACGCAGTAGGAAGCCAGGCTGAGCTACATGCAGAGATTGTCAAGAGGCGGGGCGATGCTTTTAGTTCTGCAAAAATCTCATTAATTGTGTTTTGGTATGGAAGCTCAAAAATCAAACTTGCCACCCTAGCAGCCGCCAGAAAGTTATAATTACAATGATTTAATGCTTATATTTCGGTATCATGCAAGAATTCAGGCTCTATTACTTCTCTGGTTGTCTGCAGTAGGGAGACGTGGGTGAGGAGACACCCACTCTAGAAGCCATAAAAAGTGAGATTAACCGAGATACCTTTCCACAGCCCAGCCTGTATCATCTGAAGTGTTTTTTCTCCTGGAGAGTGCAGAAATAACAGATTAAGAGAAGAAAAGCAGCAGCTGAAGTTAACCTAGACATTTTTGTCCATGAGTTGAGTCACTGGAGAGCGGCAGGAAATGGGGGTGAGCAAGAGATGGCCGGAGAGAGGAGCTACTGCAGAAGGAGTTAGGTGACTTTCTGGGTGAAAACATGCCTCTTGCTTTACCCTTTTCACTGCAGAGGCAGCATCCATCTGGTTCCCCTCTGCTGGCAGGATGGCCCCAGGATCAGGCTGGTTTACAGCAGATGCAAGCTGGTGAAGAAGCAGGCTAATAGATTTTGGCAGTATTGTGGAGTGTATTTTCTTCAGCTTTTTCCTGTAAAGCTCAAGGACAAGAACTTTAACGTTTCTTCTTAAAATATAAGACTTAGCTTCTTATTTATGAGCTGCTTCTGAAAGTGAAAACGTCTCGTAGCCTCACTTCAATATCCCAATGTTTGGCCTAGCCTATAAATAATACAGCACTATGAGGAGATGCATTTCCACACCAAGGCTGTAAATAAGCAGCAAATATTGATACTCACTCTCTTTTAAAGCAGACAGGAAAAGCTCCCTGCCCATGTGTATGGGGTGACTCTGGAGACAGGATGGGGGAAGAAAGACGTCCTTCTGCTTGGTAGGAATTTGGGGTTCTGGTAGCTTCATGCATCTAGTACACTCATTTGGCTTTTACCAAAATCCCAGGTAAGCAACCTCAAGGTTTTAAGGTGTGCAATGATTTATTTGATTTTGCTTCTCAGTGGAGAGTTAATTAAAGACTGTTAATTAGCTGTGAGCAAAACAACCTGCCTGAAGCCCTGAGTACCTTCTCACCCCTCGATGGGGAGGCCTTGGTACAGCAGATAAGGAATGCAGCGTGGAAGTTGTTACACGTTGTGCCTTTGTGCCACCCATCAGGGGAGTCCCTTTGAGGTTTTTGAAGTATGCCCCAATATATCAGCCAAACTCAGAATTAAAATAAATCTGTCTGAGACAATGTCTGCCTTCACGCAGCTTTACTGATGGGAAGAAAGATGTGCTGCAGGGTTGTTTTTCTGTGCTCTTCCCTGCACACTAAGAACTTCTTCAGGGCATATGTCATTCACAAGCACCAAATTACGATGGACCTTTCCTGCAACCCACCCACTTTCTGGTTTGACTTTACAATTCATCATAGCAAAACAGTCCCAGAGAAGGGAACGAAAGGGGTCTGGACCTGCTTTTGGGGAGGAAGTTCCAGTGACACAAGGCAGGGAGGAAGGAAGCTGAGAAGGGCCGGTGGGACACCAGGTCAAATGTGTAGGAGGCAGGCAAAGTCAGACTCTTCAGGAAGCAAATATTTGCAATAAGCAAAAGCTAACACTACTCAGTACTTTCAGCCATGTGGATTAAAAAAAGGCAGGTAGACAGCAGGAATTGCTGGAGCCTGGTGACATCAATTATTGGCTTCCTAATTCCACTGGGAAAATGTTGTCAGAGAGGTCTGTAGAACCAGCAACGTGGTCTTCAAGTGCAGCAATCAAACCAGAATCATCTCAGGGACCAGGAATGGTATTTTCTAGGCTGGAATTAGTCAGTAAGCTCTCTGCCGATTCTCTGTTCTCAATGCCCTCCCTTTTATGGCGAAAGTTGTTAAAACCCAAAAAACCTTTGTTCAAATACTTAAACCTGTGAAGACTCCCACTGTTGTCAGAAATAGTGTAATTAGAGTGCATGGTCATGTAGCTTTCAACTTTACCTCTCAGATATTAGTAAAATGGCTGTACCTCTGATTAAAAAAAATAAAATCCAAGTGACCAAGGCTGCTCTCTGTCCATGCAGAGAGCTTCCCACGGAGCAATTACTATTTAAACTCTGTGTTAACTGTCATGCCAGGAGGCCAGAAGAAAATCTTTAGTCCCTGAGAAAATTATCAGGGACTTAGAAAATGCAGGAGAGACCCCCTTTCTCTCTGCTCATCAAAAAAGCAAGATAAATCCCAAGGACCTGTGTGTGTTAACTCCATCGTTGCTGCAGCAACATGGGATGCAGGAGCAGTTGCATGAATTTCTCCCTCAGATTTGCTCTCTGTGCCCTGCCAACTTGCAAGAGCTGTAACCTTTCCTCTGGGACAAGGATTTGTCAGCTGTTGTTTTTAATCTGCTTCGTTAGTGGGAAGACCATTAACAAATTATACGCTGCAATGTGTCAGTAAGTTTACATGAGAAGTCATCTGTTTGTGAGAGTCACAGGAGTCCCACGCGGCACTTCCAAGGACTGCAAACAAACAGCGAAACAAAATCCCAGCCCCTCCCAGCAAACCCACGCTAAAGCAAGCAACAGCAAACAGCCCAAGGTCTGCATCCTAAGACACTGCTTTAGCTAGTCCCCATCCTTCCCTGCATTCATTTACTGCATCTGTGCTGGGCTAAAACCCAACCCTAATCCTGCCCCTCTGCAAGCGGCTGCATGACCTGGCCCTGGCGCTGTGTCAGGTTGCTCATGTGGAACAGGATCAGGGCATGGTGGTGTATTTTTATATTATGCTTGATCTCCCCTAATAGGGGCGAGGCCAGGTTTTCTCTCCCCAGCCTGCATGCCCTGGACTCTCAGCCTCCCCCACACCAGAGCCTGTGGTCATGTGGCCACCAGGGGGATGGCCAACACTGTAAGACCTGGAGATGGGGCTCAAGCTGACCCCCACTCCCTCTGTGGATGCTGCCTGACACCAGGGAAAAAGGGCAGGGAGGAAATTGAGGGGGATCTCTTCCATTAACATCTTGCAGTGAGGCTGCAGCAAGCACAAACCCTGCTGGTCTCCAAGTGTATTTGTATTGATCGTAGCACAATGGCTCTGGGTGTTAATGAAGCCCAGGTTTGCTCAAGATCACCTTTGCTCAAGGTGAGGCTCCGTGAGGCCCTGGGCAGCCTGTTTTAGTCGAGGACGTGCCTGTGTCTGTGTGGAGATTGGACTAGATGACCCTTGGAGGTTCCTTCCGGCCTGGATGATTCTGTGATTCTAGGAACTGGTGAATAAGGACACTGATTAATAAGGAAAAGCAAGCAGGAGAGGGTTAAAAGCTTCTGCCCAAGCGAGGATGGATTTTTGGTTATCCCCCTTTTTTGAATTCTGAGTATGGAAATACATTAACTTCCAGTGTCTGGGTTTGATTAGATAGATATCTAAGCTCTGTCTTTTCCCTGGGATATATCACTAAAATGGTATTTCCTTTTTAATTTACTCTACACATGACACCTTGTCTTCTTGCTCAACTTGCAAGATATTTTTCCAAGCTCTCTGGGTGACTATTTACCTGTTGGAACATTTACAATGATGCTCCAGTGTGGGCAGCTGCTCTTGGCAGCTTTCCTTTTGGACCCAGTGAGCCAGACTTTGAACTTTTTCAGCTTGAAAAGGTCAGGCCATTACAGAAACTGACAATTTTTAATTTGGTAACTTCTGTGGGGAGCTGAACAAATAAATTAGTGTGAGACTGACTGCTTTAACCAAGCTGCATTTGTCATTTGGGGAAAGAAGTAAATTAATTCCAATAAACAAAAAGAAATCCTTGATGCCCTTCTGACAACACTGGGATCTGAGGGAGGAGGGAAAGAAATTTAGCTTATTAATTGTTTAAGTCTTTGGCAAACTCCCAAAGTTTATCTTTTCTGTTTGGCTAACGCTAATGTTTTGCCATTGTGTAGACAGAGGAGACTCTCAGCCATTAACAACACCTTTGCAGAGAGGTGGGCTGGTGGGACATTGCATGTGTTGGGACATTGCACAGGCACCCTCTCAGGAACAGTTACAGCAGTTTGGGTGACTCGTGGCCTCAACATCTCAAGCAGGAGGCAAAAACCTGGTGCAGAGAAAGCTGCCCAGGTGTCATCACGGTCACAACACCAGAAGGTTATGGGAAAACTCGCACCAGAAGCATGGTCCCTTGTAGACAAACCCTAAGGTTTGGAGGTGGTTGTTTGATTGTCTGTTTTCTCTTGAGGGTCTGGTAGAGCATGCCTAATTGAGTTTGTGAACACCGTATCTTTCTGCTGAACTACACGGGCCAGGACATGCTTGTGCCATCCTGCCTGCTGTGACTGTGGCACTCAACCCTCCTGTGTAGTCCTCAGGTACAGGTCAAGGTGCAGCACAGGCCAGGAACTACCCTCAAAAGTAGCTTATACAAGGCCTCCATCTTTCATTTCCTCATATTTTCCTTTGGTTCTGTTAAAAGCAGGAGCAGAGATTGGCCATGGTCATTGACCCATTCTGAGTCCAGCTGGGGAGCAGCATCTTGCTTTTGTGGAGGGGAAGAGCAGAGAGAGGGCCAGGAGAGCTGCTGTAAACCTGTGCAGATCCCTCCTAGTGCAGCTGTGAGCATCTGGAGGTGGAGGTAGAGGCTTACTGCTCGGTTCCTCTAAGTTCTCCAGACTTCTTAGAGACATCAGGCTCAAGGGAAGCCATGCTGGTTACCCCTTTTCCTGCCACTGAGAGGTAGATATATCCTTCTCAGAGGTGACAAGTCCTGCTGCTGGTGGATTGTCTGAGACAAGTGAAACAAGACAACACATTTGCAAAATGCCTTCATTTGCAATAAGCGTCATGGGCTTTATTTAGACAGATGCCATCACAGAATTTGTTCTACCTTTTGTTTTAAAATAAAATCTCATGTAAAGGAGATGAAAATCAGTACTTCGGTTGTAGGATCTTTAATGGCTATGGTTGTATAACTGGGATGTGCCACTGGTGTCTCTGTGAACTTTTGTACCTTAAGCACAGAGGAATAGACCTCTGCTAGAAGGGCCAATGCCAAGGCAGCACACCAGGTCAAATGCAGAATATTTCCTTAACTACCAGCCACTGGCACAACAGGTTTTGTGGTATTTGTATACCTTACTTCTTTGCAAATGTGATGGGATGATGAAATGAGATTAAAATGTATAAATGTAGGTTGTAAATCATTCTGACTCAAGGATATTCAAGCCTATGGGTCTTTCTTCCCGAAAGGCTGGCATGGCCATCTGTTCAGCTGAGGGGAGAGTCGAGGTGAAAGGGAACAAGGCAGGTGAATAGCAACCTTCTCTGCTCCATTATCAGCTGAGTTGGGGGACTATGAAGGAGACAATAACCTCTTAGATCCTCATCTCAACAAAGAAGAATTTTTGGTACCTGTGTTTCCTAGAAAGAATGGTTGGCTGAAGTCTGTGGATGTGTTTGGGTTGCCATCTTCAATTCACCTCCATGCAGGGAGAGGTTTCTTGGTTCCGATCTCATGTTCTTTTTGCTACAGAGATCTTACTTTTAATCTTTGTTTGCTTTCAAGTTGAAATAAATTATCTGACGCAAAGAGACACACTGTCTTACACACACGCTGGTGTTTCAAGGTCGATGCTTGGTATGCAGCTTTCACACTTAAGCACTGTTTTGGAGAGCTCACTCCATCTCCAAGGATGTCCCTTAAGCACTAGCAAGCACAAGATCCAGCCCTGTGTGTGGGTCAGTCTAATGTGAGATAGACCTCAAAAACAGCAAGAAAAACGCTACCATTCTTTTCCATGAGGACAGGCTTGTATCTGAAGAGCTTGACTCTCCCTCCCCTAGCAAACATTAAGATCTGAATCATCTTGTCTTATGTTTGCAAACTATACCCTAGGTGCCAATTTACTACATGGATCCATCTGTTGCAGTCACCATCTCTGAGTCTCTGCTGAGACACAGAAAACACAAGTGAGACGATAGCTCTGTAACCTGGTGCTGGCTGAACCTAAGCCACCAGCTGCATAATGGTTTTGAAACAGGACACGAGACCATCTTTGGTACTGAGAAAGGTCAAGGGCTGGTCTCGGCCGTGCAGGTCCAGTGCAATGACTCTGCACCTGCTGCTTGGAGAGGTCCATCATCTAATGATTCTGCTGACACAGGGTGGTTGGGAGGTCAACTATGTGGGGAGAAAACTGTCGGAAGCAGAAAAGATTGCAGGGGTGAGGAGAGAATGTTAAAGTAAGATGTGGAGTTTTTTTTTAATCTACGTAGCTTAATTCAGTTTCTGTTTTGTTAGGAATGGAAGCCACAATAGGTTTAAGGCCTCCCAAGCCTATATTTGGGTTAATACAGAAGCTTTTATTTAGCATAAAATGGCCCTTACTGGAACTGCTATTTTAAAACAGAGCATTTAATGTTTTCCTTAAACTGGAAATGAGACCTTGTGTCTTGTGCTCCAACTGGCTGGATATATCACAAAGTTTTTAAGCTCTATTCTGTAAATCAGCATTCAAATTCATGCAATCTGCCAAGCAGGTAATAAATATGAAGGAGGTTTTGCAGGAAAACTATGGCAAGTTGAATTCTTTAGCTCCTGTAATTGATATGACCTGTCTTAAGAAATAATAAACACCATGTTTTTAGGGAGCAGAAGTCTGAAGACCAAAAAGTCCTTGGAAGGAGAACCACTAGGGGAACAACAACTTAAAACACAGGATGTACTGCCTTTCATATCACTAGATGGTCAACACAAACACACACATACTGTTTTTGAATATAGATCACTTGAGCTGAAAAGGCCTTCCCTAGTGTCGGAGCCCTGCACGTGGTGATGCCTAGCCTAGGTGTTCAGTTTGTTAGCCACTGATGAAATGATGGTAAGTGAACGTGGTGGCATTTTCTGTTGATGATTTCTGACAAGATGAGAGAGTTGCTCTCCCATCCGTACTTATCTGAGCTTCAAACTCAGGGCTTGATGTACAGTTCATCTGATGAAAGCATTTTGTGTAAGAGGTAGTTTAGCATGTCCAAGCTATAGAAATGGGCTATTACTGTTTTCATTTGCACAGTAGTTATCTACTCATTGTAGTTCATAGATCTTCCTCTGTGGCCAGATCTCGAATGCACCTCACACACATGGCATTAGAGACTCTCCAGCACGCTGTAGTGAAAGGTCATTTTGGGGATGATTCAGTTCCTGGGTCTACAACAGCCACTTTGTGGGAGCACGTTGAAGTGGTCCTTCAAAGTCCTAGCAGACATCTGAATTAATAGTGCAAGCAGGAATAGCCACAACCATTAATCATAGATAACGGCAGGTAAAGTTTTGTAAGGGAAGGTCCCAGCTCGGTGGGTTGAAGATCCAACAGAACATGAGATGGTGGTACAAGAGAAGAATGGGTGGGCAGCAATTGCACAAATAACATCTGTGCATGGCTTGCACTTTGGTCCCATGGGAGACTGGGATTACCCAGCTGTTCCCTCTGCCCAGACCAGGACGACTTTGCCTGTGCAACTCATTAGGATCTGCTTCTGGAATGTACCCGCCCCTGAACTATCCCCAGGCAGTGGCTGGGAGAAATTCAGATTGGATCTGAGCTGGGGAGCACATTAACAAGGCAATGGCACTTTGGTTTGGCCCTGGCCCACTTTAGACCACTCGTGTAGACATAGTCCAGCTGCTTCCTCCGTTCCTCTACAGCTTGTAAAGCTTGCCCAGTCTAAGTCAATGGGGGCTGGCAGACACCATAGATGTTTGCTCTAGACCTTGAAGAGCTGGTGAAAGCAGTGGATGGTGTGGGACGCCCCTCAAAAGATACATCATACTGACCAGGTGCCTGTTCTGAAGAGGACAGTGTTTGAGGACAAAGATTTCCACTCCTGCCTGGAGTTTCTGCAACTACAGTTCAGCAACAGTCACAAAGAGCAGTCGTGATTGAGGGGTCTGGGTCAGAACCCCATAAACCAGATTGATAAGGAAAGAGAGAGCAAAGCTGTCTTCCTTCAGCTGCCAGGCATCTCTCTGACCGGCCACTAAATGAGTTTGACTAGAGCATGGTGGGGCTGCTGCATTTAAGGAGTTCAGATTTCCTTAGATCAGGTGATAAAGCAGAAGAGCTGAAAGTCCCTCAGCTTAACTGCTCTTCTCCTGTTGGGCATGCTCTCCATTTGTTTCTCTGTTCCCCGGGGGCTCACCTTGCTGTCTGCACCCCGTCTGAGACCCAAGACCTCCCTGCTGAGAGACCCATCACCCTGTCCCCTATCTGGAGAGCCTGGAGGTGCGGCAGAAAGCCATTGGCAGGCTGTCGATTTTCACTGTCACAGACTGTCTAAACCTTGTGATCTCTGCTCCTAGCAGTGAACTCAAAAATGTAATGTGCTTTATCTTCCCTGCCTTTACAAGTGTTGTCATCCTCTGACTGAAACGGATCTTTAAATAATGAATGCACTGTCACGTCTCATGCTTTTTTAGCTATGAACTCTGAGACTGCAACAATATAAAACTCTCCATCTCTCAAAAACATGGCTAATAAGTTTTTGCTCTGATTTGATACCACTTGCCCTGGCCGTGGCTTTCCCAGTCTGAACATGCTAAATGCTGCATGATGTAGGGATTGGAGGTGGTGGTGGTCTTAGGGTGTCCTTCTCTATTATCCCTTTTAGGGAAAGAAACCAGCAGAAGCAGAAAAGACCTGTGTCATGGAGATTTCTAGTGAGTGGTAAACGAGGGTGCAAAGGTGATGTGAGATCTGCGTAACCTGCATATGTCAATTTAGTTGAGGTATGTAATGGCCATTTTACTCACTGGCAATTTCATATTAAATATGCACAAGCAGTGTAAGTGCTACTAATGGAGAAGCGTTTTCAGTGATGGGTTACTTCTTTTTTTGAAGAAGTTGCATTGCACTCAGCCGAGACTAATGTACTTGGGCTCAACTACGCCTTTAAAACGTGTCTAATCATGAGGTTTTATGCTGGGTGCAAACCATAAACAATTTACAAAGAAAAATGCCTACAAACCTTCAGTGCGGCTTCGTACAAGAGAAGGCAGGCACGTTCCCCTTGGGCTGAGCCATGCAGGGATCCAAACCCACCAGGTGGCAAGAGGTTTGGCCAAACACCAGAGAGGTAAGTGGGGATATGTAAGCTCCTGACTTGGGAAGGTACCTTTGGAGATGGGGTTCTGGTAAATTATCATTGAAAGATACTTTTGGTGCTATTTGACATTAAAATAAAACCAAACTGCAGGATAGTCTCACCCAGCCAAGCTATGCAGTAGTTTTCGGGTGGGTGTACATCAGTCCTGTGGCTCCCACTCACCATCGAAGTGAGGAGGAACGGCTGAGCTGAAGGGATACCAGGTGAGATTCCAGCACAAGAGGAGAGCTGAGTGTGCACAGCAGCAGGGAACCTAAAGGAGAGATGTGAGGGACTTTTTATCAGGGTGTGTAGCAATAGGATGAGGGGTAATGGTTTTAAACTGAAAGAAGGCAGGTTTATATTAGATACTAGGAAGAAATTCTTTCCTGTGAGTGTGGTGAGGCACTGGAACAGGTTGTCCAGAGAAGTTGTGGGTGCTCCATCCCTGGAAGTGTTCAAGGCCAGGCTGGATGGGGCTTTGAGCAACCTGCTCTAGCGGGAGGTGTCTCTGCCCATGGCAGGGGGATTGGAACTAGATGACTTTCAAGATCAACCTGAAGCACTCTGTGATACTGTGATTCTATTTCTGTACCTGCCTGTCTGTATTTCAGGCAGCTTGCTGCTCCCGCCATGCCCCCACATCCCCAGTGAAAAGCTGGACCATGCCACCCCAAAAAAGGAAGCAAGGGCAACCAGAGCACGTCTTTCAAACCTGCATCAGACTTTTCTTCTTGACAAAGTAAGAAAGGGAGTTTTTCTGCCTTTCTATGTTGTGCTTGCCATTTCAGGGGGACACCCAGCTGCTCAATTCCTCCCTTAGCCGTAGCTGTAAGGAAGTGAACTCGCATTCTACATTTTCAGTAGGACTGGTGGGACAATTGCCTTTTATTTTCTGCTTTTTTGCCATTTACATGTGATGATCATGTTGGGAACTCACAGTTAGTATAGATTTAAGTATGATGAGATATGAAATGCTGACAATCATAACACTGTAAATCCTTAAAAACAAGCCTACTCATTTAAAGCTGTATCTATGTCTATACATTGTGATAGGTAAACTGCGGAAAATATATACGGTAGAAATGTTTATGACCAGAGCTGTAGTTTGATCATGCTGCTGCCACTTTTAAATTTATATTTGGCTACTGCAAATTCTTGCTCTAAATACTGGCTACAATAATCTGCATTCTTATTAACAGCTTGGTTTAAGAAAAGAGGGAAGTGTGGGAGGTAAAGGATTAAAGAACAGTATATGCATGCTTCAGATACCTCTTCTTAGCAAAAGCTTGCTTAAATGAAAAAACAACAACAAGCCCTTATATCCCCAGGGGGAGCTGGCTAGAAGCTGGAAAGGGAAAAAATCTCATGCAGCTGGTGGGTGAAGGGCTAAGACATCAGGTGAAGCTGTTTGCAGTGAGCTGGGAAGGATTTAGAAAACAATCTATGCTTTTGATAAACAGACACACCATCACAAGGGAAGATAATATGCCAGAAGAAAATTAGCTTAGGAGATATCTCCTAAGGACACACGTGGACTGCTTGTGGAGGGGGTGCTGTTGCCTGTAGTGAGGGAACCCGGAGGTCCCTGCTCCTGTGCCTACCCCAGCGGTGTGCTGCTGCCAGGCCCTGCCGCACTCTTGAGGTTTCACCCAGGGATTTTTCACACAGTAAAATGGCACTGTGAGCCTTCCTCCTTCCCACTCCTCCTTCTGGAAGTCAGGCCTGTGCCTGCACCCTGCTAATGCACAGCCAGCTTGGTGTTGAGGCAATTGATCCCCCAAACATTCCCTTGTTTATGGTGATCAAGGTCACCTTTTAAGTATCATGACCTACTTTTTATACTGTGTCTCCCCCACCACCCCAAGCTCTTGTAGCGGTTCTCCTAACTTTTTTTTTTTTTTTTTAAAGTATTATTTCAAAAGTGAACCAACCATTAAAGTCACCAGCTTTTAATTTCAACTCAAATGCAGGTCTCAGATTTGGAGGAGTACCAGGCACTCTCATCTGGGCAAATGTTGTCCATTACCAAGAAGGACTTGATGGAAATAAAGTGTATAAAATTTATCCTGGTGTTTTCAATGGCAAAGGTCTTTTTTTTCCCCCATAAATGCCAGAAACACAGCTCTAGCTATATCTGCATTGCATGCTGGGGCTGCGATCTGGCCCAGCAGAGCTCTCAGCCTCTAATTGCTGTATCCAAATTAAGAGACAGCCAGACCCCACGTCTCAGCTGGGAGGCAGCCACTAACGGCAAAGAGGCACTAAAGCACTTAAACCTTCTCTGAGCCGTGCCTAATTGTGCAAAGGCTCCTTTCCTGGCCATACTCACGGAGTTTAAATGAACACCTCTTGTCGTTGTACTGGAACAGAAGGTATTTACACTGACAGGAGGAAAGAGGAGCTTCACACCTGAACAGAGACAGCTTCTTAAGCCCCTCAGGTTTCTGTAGTAGCCGTACAGCCTTTCCAGGCTTTCTCCCAGGCTTTCTCCATGCAATATCTGAGACAATAGCATAAATCACTGTTAACACTTGACTTTGCGGCACAACAGGCTAAAAGCTCTTACAGTCAGACACAGATGAGAAGCAGTTTAAGAAACTCTTCTTTACCCCCTTGTATTGAAAGTGGGAGCCAGTCTACCTAAACTGGGATTAGAGACTGGTGCTAAATGCAAGTCTAAGCAGCCACTCCCCCCAGGATAAGCAGGGTCTTGGTTCTGCAGGATATGTGGAGGGTGTCACCCTCTCCAAAATACCCTGCAACCAAGGGGATGGGACAATTCCTGGCCAATGATATTTTTAAAACTGAGAGAGCCCAGCTTCCCCTCCCCTCCTCTTTGGAAAGTGGTAACTAGCTAACTGTCCATACTATTTCTCATTACAGAAGATGGCCCTGTTGCATTAGGTGCTTCTGCTTAGAAAAGCGTAAGCAAACCAGGTCATAAGAGGACAGAAATGCTTAGTAGTTCCTCTTACTTGGGCTGGAGCAACCTCTGGATGTCTTCACAGCAGACCAAATCTTATTGCACTGGAAATAGAGATGCGTAGGGCACAATATCTTTCCCTCCAGGCATTTGTGCAAGATATGCTAGGTCCAACATTGGGTTACATTCCCAGTAGCCACCAATCCTCTCCATCTAAGTTTCATTATTACTCCATATTTCACTTGTGAATGGGAGTCAGTTTCTTCTTACCAAGTATCCTCTGACTTCAGGGACTGTGAGGTTTCCAAGCCACATCCTAAGGGTTGCCACACTCTAGAGGTGGACGGTTAATCATACAGGCAGCAGTGAGATTTCAGTCTGAGGAAGAGGAGACTGAGGGGAGACCTTATTGCTCTCTACAACTACCTGAANCCCCCCCATTGGTTGGACTAGATGATCTCAAAAGGTCCCTTCCAACCTAGGTGATTCTGTGATTCTGTGATTCTGTGATTCTGAGATTAAAGAAAAGCAATAGTTTAGACTCAGTGATGTGCCATATAGACATATGATATATGAACATACAGAAGTGGTAACTTTGTAGCACAGAGGAATAGTAGCTTTGTGACAAAATTAAGGACTTCTATTTAAATGAAAGCTTTATCGTTGGGTATATTTCCAGTTCCTTCTAAAATTGTATTGTTCTTCAGTATCTGTCTTTTAATGAAACACATATGAAAATGGAAGACCATACACTAAGGCTGATGACTGGAGAATTATTATTTCAGTTCCAGGAAAATGCTTTCAAGTCCCCATCATCCTCAAGGAGCTGAGAAATTCAAGTCTCCTTGGTAGGTGGGTCCTTATTGTGATGTTCGATGGGGAACAGCTGCCTTGTTGCTTCTACTCCATTTTCTCCCAATTAATTGTAAACCTGTGCAATCTAGTTCTTGCTTGTGCTTTTCAGGAAGGCTCCCTGTTGAGAGCACTCATGAGGGGAGAAAAAGGCAATTTGGGCTGAAAGACTTAAAATCAGCTGTGAGCCAAACTACTGACATGAGTGGGAGTGGAGTGAATTCAACACTCAAGAAAGCAACCACCATCTCACAGACTCTGAAAGAACAGTTCATCTGTGAAAGAATGAGTAATAATTCTGGTTATATCACTGGCTGCCCTTGGGGAAAACTAAATCTATCCTTATTCTTATATCATTGCTTCTAAGTTTGCTTTTCAATTACACTTCTTGCATTTATTTAGTATTTATTTATTTAGTAAAACACCAGTGCCTTCCTCAGAATTGGCTGTGGAAATTGAGGAAGCCAGTCACTCCAGTAGCTCCAGCAAGGAGCCACTTGGGGTCCTGCTTGCTGATGCTGCTAAGCCCTGTCAGCATCCTGCTCCCTGTGTCTCTGTGCTTTTGCTGGAGCTGGACAGAGAGAAAAGAGGGAAACCTTGTAAAATGCCTGTATTTGTGGGCATCATGGTTTAACCCCAGCTGGCAGCCGCTCACTCTCCTCCCAGGTAGGATGGGGGAGAGAATTGGAAGAATACAAGTGAGAAAACTCATGAGTTGAGATAAAGACAGTTTAATAGGTAGAGCAAAAGCTGCCCACACAAGCAAAGTGAAACTAGGCATTCATTTACTGCTTCCCGTCATCGGGCAGGTGTTCAGTTGTCTCCAGGACAGCAGGGCTCCATCACACATAATGGTTGCTTGGGAAGACAAACGTCACGACTGAAAGCCCCTGCCTTTGCTTTTTCTTCCCTCAGCTTTATATATTAAGCATGACATCATATGGTATGAAATATCCCTTTAGTTAGTTGGGGTCAACTGTCCTGGCTGTGTCCCCTCTCAGCTTCTTGTGCCCTCCCATTCTATTCACTAGTAGGGCAGCGTAAGGAGCAGAAAAGGCATTGACTGCTTAGCGACAACTGAAAATGTCAGTGTGTTATTGGGCACTATTTCCCATCCCAAATCCAAAACATAGCACTATGCCAGCTGCTAGTAAGAAAGTTCACTCTATCCCAAGTGAAACCATGACAATGGGGCAAATCAGTCTTATTCCATTTGTGTTTTTGGAGAGCAACCCCATCTCCTGAGGTGTGATTAACACACAGATGTTCACTGTAACAACTTATTGCCTTGCTGCCTAAGCAGGTTTATGAAGAAACAGGTTTTGGAATGAGCTGAGGTCTGTTTGCTTGGAGTATGGCATTATCACTGAGAGCTAAGCACGCATGCACCTTGCTCCAACATGAAGGAAGGTGTGATCACCCTTGTTCCTTTTAGGGGACTTAAACTGTGGAACGGGATCTTGAAAAGAAGTAGTGATTTGCCTGAGTAACCACTGGATGTCATAATATTCCACAATGCTGCCGTAGCCTCATCTGTCAGGCAGCAGGAGTGAACGTGGTTTTAAAAGGGCATTATGTTGCTGAAACTTGTTATGTTAAAGCTGCAAGGGTAAGCTGAGCTCTGTGGTCTTAAAATAGCACAGGGATAAGTATGGAGAAGTGTGACTAGAGGTCTGGAAAAAAAAACCCAACAATAGACTTGTGCTTTATTAGGACAAATGGGGAGGGTAGAGTGATCTGTAGGCTGGGGGGGTGCCTGCTGCTGCCCTCTGCTGCAGGGACGAGGAAGCATGTGTGGAATGGAGCTCCTTATCGAGGTCTCACACCCGCTCTTCAAGGCTGCTCCGTCTCTCCCATGTCCCCTTTGGAAGCCGGGGACTGCTGGTCAGTACTTTGTAGCAGGGTGTCACTTGCACCTTAAAGCACATACCAACCTGTCAACCACCTCTGCTTGCTCAAACACCCCAGATATCACTTTAATATTGAAAAGAATAGACTCAAACCTCACATGTGCCAACTGGTGAGACTTGAGAGGACTGCAAAGCCCTCAAGGACAGTGCCCACACTGGCTGGAGCATGGGAAGTGTTTGTATATGCTGGGAAAGAGAGAGGTGGCTTGTTCCTACTGATGATGCTCACAGCATACACCTTAGGAAGTGTACCACCCAGCCTGTCTCCCATCTCATACCCCTTGTGCTTTGGCAGCACTGACCTTTTCCATAACTGTTTTTTTTCCAACCACCTCCTCCCCCCCCCCCCCCCCCCCCCGCAGTGTCTCAGACACACATACGCACAGAATCTCAGCTGCACATTGCATATGGACCAGTGGTGTGTGCCTTGTGGGGCAAACCTCAGCAATTCAGACTCTGAGAAGTGATTTCTTCCACAGCTGAAAGCGAAAAAAGCCCTAAGTGAAGGCAGCAAAACCATGAGGCAAGAATGTTGGGAAGAGGGAGAAGCAGGGCACTTGCAATGGGACACGTGATGCCTGCTGAGACCCAGCCAGTCAAGTCTGGTCCAAGCTCTGCTCTTGTTACCCGTCACAGAAGCAGCACCAACATGCACAGCTGTCCAGGCAGCTCCTTAGATTTACCAGTTTAATCAGTACACAATGCCCTCACCCCGCTGGGGAGCAGAGCTGGGCACACACTGGTGCAAGTGCAGCTTGGCTCGTAGGAGGCCAGTGCAGTTCAGGGGAGGCACCAGAGCAACAAGAAGACTCACCTTTGGTTGTTGATTTTGGTTCCTCCAGCAATTTTAAAACTAAGAAGGGGCTGTGTATTACTCACCATAAAAACTGTATCAAGAGATTTCTGCATCAAGCCTGTAACTTCTTGTTGAGCTATGACATGGCCTTTAAAAAGGCATCCAGCCTTGATTTAAACAGCTTGAGTACTGGGGAATTGACCGTGTCTGTGCACCTCATTTTGAATTTCAATTAATTTAGTTTCTGTTTCCTGCCCAGAGGCTGTACTTGCTATGCATTTGTTTGTTGGATTAAAGAATTTTCTATTAGCAGTGACTTCATCATGAAGCTACACCTAAAATAGGACTAACCCAACACAGCCCCTTCTTCGTTAAGCTGAATATGTTGGACATCAGGGTTTTCTCAGACAGTTTGCCCCCGTAACTTTGATTTGAAACTTGTGTTTAACATCCATTTGAAGTATGGGACACCCAAAGTGGACACTGCTCTCTGGTACCAATCCCAATGATGCTACTTGCGGGAGTGGCACTGCCGTCTTGGGTACAGCAGAAATCCCCATCCTCATTGCCTGCGGACTTTCTGAGCTCACTCCCATGCCTCTCCACAAGCAGATGGGCCCATTTCATGTCTCGTCACTGCTTTTTGATGCTGATGGGGGAAGACTTTAGCCCTTTCCCTGATGTTCTGTATATCTTTAATCCTCTCCCTATATTCAAACTCTGGGTGAGCTGCTTCAGTTGACTCCAACAGCAGAAAGGTACACAGATTGGGCTTTTTTCTGAGGCATTTTTCTGCAGTTAGGTGAGGGAAAGTGTCTCATGGGGTCTATCACTCACTGGCACAAGGCAAGCAACAGAAGCAAATGGCAGGGAGAGGATAGAGGAGAGTCTCTGTCACTGGAGACATTTGAAACCTGGCTGGACGTGTTCCTGTCCAACCTGCTCTAGGTGGACCTGCTTTGGCAGGGGGGTTGGAGTAGATGATCTCCAGAGGCCCCTTCCAATCCCATATCATTCTGTGATTCTGTGAGAGTTAGGAGCAGACAGGTGCCCTCTTGGTGCCTGTGCATGGGCCGAGCTGGTCCTTGTGGGGGAAGCCTGCTTCTTCCTAAGCTCTTAAGCGTTGGAGATATGAGCTTGTGAGCAGTGATGCTAGGCCTTAATATGATACTACTTTTCCATGGTGATGTGATCCTGAAGGTAAGTCTTACCTGATGATCCTTGTGAAACAGCTGTGTGAGCATTTCTAGGAAAGAAAAGGAGCTGATCTTTTTGTTAAAAGCCCTTTAAAATGGGTTGTGAATCCTTATTTTGCAAATGCATGTTCTGTTTGTCCTGACTCCCTCACCCGCCACAGCTGCTATGGAGTTAACAGTTCCATCCCCATACCCAGAGGAGAAAAAGCAGTGACAGCACATCACACTGACAAGTCACTATCTATAGGGACTTGCCCAAAGATTTTTGCAAAGATGGGCCTATCCCCTTTTATACATATGCAAAGAAATTAAACTGACTTGTTCTGTGGCTCAGCAGTGGAGTCAGAACAGGGTCCAGCTGATGCTGTGGAAGAACTTACCTTTCACTAGCTCGTTTTTCCACCACAAGCTGCAAAAACTTACAGCGAGATGTTTATAATCAGCCAGGATTTTGTATTGAGCCAGGTACAACCTTGGGCAGCTGTAACAAAACCAACTCCTTTTCTAGCTTATAAATGCTGAGAAACTTCTCAGGCATCCTCTTGCGGGAGAGGATAACGCAGTGGATGCATTGTCATCATCAGGTATTCAGAAAGCGTCGCACCTGGATCCTGTCTTTACAGAGCCCTCAGTGCTTTAGATAAGACAGTGATAAAAAAGATGAGTGTATGTTTTTGTGTGTATAAAAGCCTGGCTTTCAGGGCATTAAATCTGCCTCCTTGTGAAGAATTTCTTAAGAACTCTATGTCAGTTTATTATTCTCCGCTTCATCTCTGGATACTTGGTGACTGACTGCTTCCACCTATTTGTTCCAGGATGATGGCAGCTTTATTTAGGTGATAATAGGAGCGCTGTGCTGTTTTATGAGGCTGTAATCCAATTCCCAAGTGGATGAATACTGTTCAAGGCCGTGTAGTTTATCCCGACTATCCAAGGAACTGAATTACTGACCAGAAAAATAGCGGTGGTCCTGCTCATGTTGTTATGCTCCAATTCTCCAGTATTTGTGCTAAATAAATGGTAAAAGTATTTATCATATGAGAAGAAAGAGCAGAGAAAGAAGATGAGAATGACAGTGAGGAGCAGGCTGGAAGGAGGAGCTGGGGATATTTTGTTGTTTGCTTCTTAATTATTTCAGTAATTTCTTGAGGGTATTCCCCAACTTTCAGACAAAGATCGCACCTACAGCTAAAGTCCCCTTTATGAGCTATCTTCCATATTTACATCAGTGTAGTTGTAGCCTCTGTTTAGACCACAAATCTTCTTGTTTGGGCAGTCTCATGCTGCTCACTCATTCTTACCCAAGTATTTCAGTCCGTACCAGTGAACCTGGTATCGGTTTGTCCTAGTGCTTTTATTGTGACCTTTTTGGTCAGTCCCCAAATTCCGATTCTTACAGAAAGAAGAACCTGATGTCTCTGATGCAGTCAGTAGAAGTAAGCCTGACCATGGTACTCTAGTGTTGTGCTGGAGGGGGGCTGCTTGCCTGGGCACTGGATCTGCTGTTGACTTATCTTCTGCTGGTGGCTCATTAGTACCTTTCAGATGAGCATTAGTCTCCCAAATGCTTGGCTAGGAATGCTTTAGAGGATTTTTTTTTTTTTTAATTAAGCAATTAGTCCAGGAGCTAATTAAACTTAGCATTTAGTTTTCTAGAGTAGCACATGAATCATGAATGTGAAGATAGGATTCATTTATCTCTTGGTGACAGATCTATGTAACTGACATGCAATTTTAGGGGCAGATGCAGGTGCTTATTCAAATAGTAGTCACGGATAGAAGATATGTACATTAATTATCCTATGACAGCTGCAACCAGATTTAAGAAAACATTTCTCTGCCTTGAATAAGGTAAATAAACTCTCCTGCGTGGAGGGGCACAGTACTTTTCACAGGCCTGAGAAGCTGATAACCAGCGCCACTGGTAATTGCAAAGCACATGGGAGGACTAAGTCCCGATGAAGCTGTTTAAAGGGATGAAAGAAGATGTTGGCACAAGCTGGGAGCTGTCCTGGATCAGTATTCATCACTACTCTGGTCCTTTCTCCATTGACCTTGCCACCAAGTCAGTAGTTATACTCAAATATACTGTATCACTGGTGAGGCAAGGGCTGGCAGTGGTGGCCCTAGTCAGCACCAGAGTCATTAGTCTGCATCAGAAACCCCTCTGCCAGACAACTGAGGGTGACAACCATGTGGTAATATTTATAGAGATACATACTTTGTGACAAATGACCACTGCCTAAGAAATGAAAGCTGAATAATAAGTAAATCTTCATCTAAAAATAGAAGTTAAAAGGATCACATGGGTCTACAAGCAAATGATAAAGGTAAATCTGAAAATAAGGGGTTCTAGGGAAAAAGAAGATGTTCTTGGTCCATAAATTTTGGGCGTAAGGGAGAAATGAAGAAGCTGGTTAGGAGCTGGCTGGTGGTTGTCATGGCAGCTGGGAATGGCAGGATGACACTGCAGACCCTCTCCCCCGGCATAGTCCGTGAGCTATGCCTGTTTGCAAGAGTTAATTAGGCTGAAATGCCCTTGGTCTCACCAGACTGAGCCCAATGTGTATTTCGAGGGTGATGTAGTCACCCCCAGTTTAGCTTCCCTGTATATATAATAGACTGGAACAGGTTGCCCCAAGAAGCTGTGGCTGCGCCATCCCTGGAAGTGTTTAAGGTCAAGTTATATGGGGCTTTGAGCAACCTGGTCTAATGAAAGATGTTGGATTAGATTGACTTTGAAGGCCCCTTCCAACCCAAACCATTCTATGATTCCCTGGTGTGATCTGTGTGCAGGTGTGTAACCTGTGGATGTCGAGGTGCCTGGAAGTGAAACTCCATGGGTGCTTCATACCAGCTGGCTTAGGAGGAAACGAATCCCCTCAGGCATGCCTGCATCCTCCCACTAAAAGGACCAAGTAGATGAGCTCAGGCCATGGGTCAGACCTGTGGATGGATAAAGAAAGGACCCTTCCTCCCTTAGCCTTCAAGGGTACTTGCCTTACTCCTCAGAAAGAGGGACTTAATGTTTTGGCCACTGATGTTCCATTCTCTGAGATGTAGGCACACATTAGGTCCCATCCTGACCAGATGAATTTCTGTGTGTGGTTGCAATGAACTCCAAGATCAACTGGATTGGATTGCAGAGGGGTGTCTGCAGCCTTTGATCTCTCAGGAGTCCTCAGGGTGAAGGAAAAGCACAAAACTCTTAGGGGAACAACACTGTAAGCAAGACAGGACAGTTTATCAGAAGGACCTGTATTTATGAGCCCTTTGGGGGGGGTCTGAATAAACTTAGATTATGAAGAGCTAGGGTAGATTATTTGGAAACAGATCCTACGAGTGGATAAGGGGCTCTCTAATCTCCTCCTAATTTGTTGCTGTATTTGCTAGGCATGTCTCTGTAAATTTTAAAGGACAAAGGTAATGTTGATTGGACAATGCAAAAACAGCTGGATCAACAAGATATGGTGAAGGCTTCATGACATGAGGAATAAGTCACATCCATCCCTCTATGGCTCTCTCCTCCATGTTAATCTCACCGTGTTTGTTTAAGGCATTATATTGCATTATCCTTGTGTAAATGGAGGGTATTTTTGTATTATATCCTGTGACGTGGGCATTGCTTGGGTGCAACCGAGACAAATTTTCAGATGTGCCAGTTTTTAACTACACTTGTAGTTTAGAGATCACTAAGTGTTAGGGACAAGCATTAATGCTTTTCAGTTGGGGAGCAGGTTCCACAGGTGGTGAAGATGTCTCTCCAGCGGCTGTCATCCTGCAGGCTGCCACTCACTTTAATCTCCCTGTCACCTGTATTTCTCAGGCACTTGGCAGTCCCTCAATTTCACTGCTGAAAATTATGTGCCTCAGAAGTTTCATGAAGAAATTTAATAGTTTGGTTACATTACAGGGAGGATGCTCCCATAAATTTTATTTCTGAATTTCCTTAATATTTTTTTTAATATCCCATTTAGGGCATCAGTCACAGTGTGTCCCATCTCAGAGCTATGGCAAATTAAAGAGGTCTAATGAGAAATCCTTTCTGGACAAGCTCCTGTCAGGGCCATTCAGAAAAGTTCTCCAGCAAGCTCGGGAAATTTGCAGAGGCAGAGAGCAGTGATACTTCAAATGTGCAAAAACTGGACTCGGGCATATGCCAGCACTCTAAACAGCTCCTCCAGCTCTTAGCTCTGGTGTATTGTGGATGTACCTGCACCTATATTGACACACAGGAGCCTTTTGTTTCGTCTCTTGTCATGGCTCCCCGTCTGTTTATTTTCTTAATTTTTTTTTTCTCATAGCTTTTCATACTTCTTTTAAATCCTGTAAGATTTTGGGTTTTTTTTTAATTCTTGTCTTCTTGTAACTCACCAGGCTCTTTGTTTTTAGTGCTAGAAAGGATGCCTGTCACCCTTCCCAGTTCCCTTCTTGATACTCTCTGATGTCCAAAGCCAAATCTTAGCACAAATCTGTACAGTGGCCAGCCCCCTGTCTTGGCCTGCCCTGCACACCTCCACGTAGCGGAGTCCCATCAGCACCCGGTTTGCACAAGCGAATCAACCCCTTAAAGGGCGTGTATTTCCCTGTGGGTGGGTGCAGCGGAGGTGGGATGCTCCCTGAGGGATGGGGATGGAGGCAGAGAGTGGGGCATTCCAACTCTCATGTACTACATATTTGAGTTCAGCCTTGTCCTCAGAGGTTTTTACACTTATTCTCGCTTCGTCACAATTCCATCTGTTCTATATATTCTCTCAATAGATAGAATACATATAGAGGAGACACATCGGATATTCTATATTCTTCTTTTCTGCATAGCTGTAGCCTCTCATTTAACAAGGCACATGAATATAATCCAGACTTCTTAAACTGGGTTACCTGAAGATAATGATGATCCAGAGGACATTGTAAAACTTCACCAAAGTGCCCTGTGGGTATACTTTAAAAAACTGTCATAAAATCAAAACCTACACATCTTTTTTTTTTTTGCCAAACTTTTAATATAGAAATAACAATCGACCTACAGATGAGACACCATGGACCAGGTCTGTCGTGTCAAAGCCTGGGTGCTGCAGTCAGAAGCATGGACGCTGCTGAATCCCTGCGCAGGCACTTCTGAGGCACAGTTCAGACTGGGGGGACTAATTGGACCCTCCAAGTTCCCATTTCTCCTTGCTGATTATAAAAGCACCATAGACGGATACCTCGGAACTAGGTCTGTATGTTGTCTGAAGTTAGTTGAGGAAGTTTTACTGAGAAGGATTGCTAAGAAAAAAATGAAAATTTAAAATTAAACAAAAATGAATGACAGAGAGACGCTTTTTTTTTTTTTTCCAGAAGAGAAAACCACGTTCCTTTATAGTAAGTGGAGCAAAATTAGTCACCTTAAGAGGGTGATACAGCTCAATGTAACATAAGATATATATATATTTAAAACAGGTCAGATAAGAATGCTCTTTGTATTCTAAGCACATGAGTAAGCTTAAACTTCTCGGACAGTGAGCCACATTCAATTTTGTAGTGCAGAAATGAGCCACATAATCATCTTGAAACACCAACATCTTAACAGCAAAATTTACAGCAAATTTTACACGAGCAAATACCCCAGACTTGAATAGCCTATCCCTGAATACACATCCAAATCCGTTTTAGTACAGAACATTATAATTTATCACACGGGCAAATACAGCTTGTTTCCATGGCACAAAAAAAA
>VXBW01000790.1:671356-697135 GCA_013400375.1 Thinocorus orbignyianus | reverse complement strand
AAAAAAAAAAAAAGCTAAATAGCCAGGTGCTACTGATATTAAATATAAATAAAGCATCATACTTAAAGACTGGTCTTCCACTTCATAGTAAAACTTCATTAATTTGTATAAAACAGAAAATTATGTCTGAAAAATTATAATGTTTATTTAACCCAGTGTGTCACCACAAACTTTTGAAAACTGCTTAAAATTTTGTGCATTGCCACAATTACTTCTGTAGCAATTGCTTCTTGTCCTGAAAAGTGATTTCTGTTCATCCAGTTTCTGTCCCCGCTGTCATGCTATTTTTATTCCACAGGAGAGAAAAGGAATGAGTAATACATATATTCATATCCAAAGGAAGGGGCTTAAACACAGCACAGCACTGTTATGTTAAAAGAGTTTTATTTTTGCATTAGGTGCTGCTTCCCTGGGCATGTGTATCTGCATATGTGTGTTTATGTGTCTCTATACGCACAAATGATAAGTAGCTACATCATTTACATTTTTATGGCTGAAGCCCTTAATTGAATTTTCATAATGCCAGGAGGGCCCATTCGGGATTCAGATCCTGCTGTGCAAATACTCACCAAGACATCTGCCCCAAAGAGCTTGTAACTCTAAGAGGATAAAATGTGGCAGGGGGAATAATTAGGAGGAGATAAAGTGACCCTCTCTGGTTTGATGGGAGGGTCAGTCAGCTCCAGGACCAGAACAAGCATTCCTACTTGCCCAGCACTGATTTATTGGTGAACCAGCAGCACCGACCCAGGTTTGTACTGGGCTCACTGCCAGATTGTCCCTCCCCCTCATGCTGGTGGGTAGCAGGATGTCCCCAGCCTCATCTTAGCTGCACAGCAACTCAGATGCTCTTCAGCAGCTACTGCCAGAGAAGACCCCTCATGACATAAATCAGCCCTGGTTTTCCGCATGCTCACTTGCTAGGAATCCTGCCTGAGACTCATGTAAAGAAAAGATTTTGCTGTTGTTGGACTTATTTTGGAGGCAGGAAGGGGAAATAAAATGTTTCATAGAATGCTTTGGGTTGGAAGGGACCTTAAAGATCATCTTCTTGTTTCCCTATTACAGGCTTTTTTCTCCATCAGACATAAAAGGAAGGGCAGGTACAAGGAAGATCCTGAACACCTACTTCTGTCCCCAGGGAGACATTGCTGTCAGCCAGGAACCCCAAAGGAGTGGTGAACTCTGGCACATCTCCCAAAATGCTCTCCCAAAATGCCAGCGTCTCCATGCCTAAAGTCCAGGCCTTCATCTCCAACATGTAACCATAGCCAGGCAGAGAAGGAGGGAGGTTGTCTTGAGCACATGAAAAGCGAGGCACAGGGACAGCCCTGAACACCCAGCTCTCTCTAGAGCCAAATGCCAGTGCCAACCTGAAAATCGGGGGCCTGCATTTGCTCAGAATGAGAAGGTTTGGTTTGCCCTGGTGACTCCTGCAGAAGTTTTCTGGCTGTGTTGGTACTGATTGCCAGCTCTGCTGGTTTTGGGATAAGCCAGACCACAGCGGCTGATGTACCCAGCTGATGTCCCCCAGTTCAGCCCAGCTGTGGGTAGTGGAGGAGAAACAGTGGTACAAATGCAGCCATTTGGCCTTTGGTGTTGCTTCCGAGTTTCCATATCTCTGGTGAGAAATTGCCAAAGTGACCAGGAGAGCAAGTTAAACAGACTGCTTTCTTCAGCCTGCTCACATCATTTCTGAAGAGCCATAGGAACTGCACCTGTTGTGGCTGGGATAGGCAGTAATGAGAATAAAAGCTGCAAATTGCTGTGATTATCCACTGTACCGCCATTGACAGGTTTCTGTAAAATTCAGCAGCACCTAAGGACCTGATTTCCTTCTGCTATACAAAACTGCGACTGACTTTGGCATTGCCATCATCCCTGTGATGCTGACCCAAGATGCTGCAGAAGTCTGGGAAAGCTTTAGATAACAGATTCAAAAGTTCGACATAATTTTTGGCTAATGCCTGAACCCTTGTTTCATGCTACCAGCCTAGTGCATGTGCTTTCTTGCAAGTTAAGTCATCCTTGTCTCCGTTCCTCAGGGTTTGCATATGCAAACTCACAAGCAGCCACTGAGGTTAATGTGTGGGTAGGTGGTTTTATAAAGTGGAAATCTGCTGATGGATCTGTGGGAATATTCTAGCTGACTATTTGCATTGGATTTGTACATATACAGAAAAAGAGGTTAGTGACAGTCATTGTTTTAAAATGGTATTTTTAATTGAGTCTCAGGTTTACTCTTTGGGAGTAGACACAGTTGATTAATAGACTGGCAGACGCTGCTTCTCCTCCACCACTGCTGCAAGACCAAAGAGTATTTTATATGTTCATCCTTACATCGTTATACTTCTAAACCAAATGTAACCATCTGACTTGGTTTTGTGGCTTGCTCCACAAACTCTCTGTGTGCAGTGCCTCCCCACAGGTGTGCTGTCCTTGCGGACCCAAATCTTCTGCTCCTTGTGGGGTCTGCTGACATATCCCAGGCTGCCAGAGAAAGAAGAAAACAGTATTAAAGAAAGAAAAGGAAGAGTTGTGTGTATCATATTTGTCCAGAGGAGGTGTGAGTCTCATCAAAGATGAGATGGGTTTCACTGTCACTCTCACACACACCCACGTATTGGTCTGTACCTACTGTGTCCTCCCTCTAGTCCTGCTTTACGGTAGCTAAGTCTTTTGTGAGGACCAAGCTGGTGGGTCTACCCAAGGGGTTAAAATGTTACCTTCTGCACTTCCAGAGGTGGATCTGTGGCCTTAGACCAGTCAGAAGTCTTGAGGGGAGCAGAGCCCTTGCTCTCACACTGCAGCAAAGATGCCAAGGATCCAAAAGATCAGCAGTAGGTGAGATTCTCTCTTCACCTAAAGAGCTCATCCACAGTTTGAGGATGGGTAATGGTCACAGAGGGGATCATGCTGCGTTGTGCAGAAGTTTTAAAGCTTGCATCAGCTAATACCCGGGGACAGGTTAAAATGAAATGTGCTATTTCTGTAGGAAAATGGCTTCCTACTCTGCTTTCAGCCAGAACCTTTCTTCTACCCTGTCCTAGACAAACGTTCTTCTCCCTTTCCCTGTTCTGCTCTTCCTATGTCAGGAATGGTTTCATACCTCCTCTCATTCCCTTGTCAAGTCTATAGCTTGCTGTTGCCTGTTTTGGTTGCCTAGCTGGCCCTGAGAGAAGCAGTGAGTGGGCTCCTTATGCCACAGAGAAGTCACAGGCTCTCTGCCAATGACTGAGGTATGTGCTTATTGGGAATGGTGGTATGGTGGTCTTGGTCTGGTGGTTATTTGAAGAGCAGGCCATGCATAGAGGGACTGGATGAGGAGAAGGGTCACACGAGAGCCTTAAAACAGCATGTGTTACCACTGATTAATGAACATTTCAGAGTGGAGAGCAAAAGTAATGAAACATGAAATAAGGCTGTTATAAAAATGTATTGGAGAATACTTTTGGTCATACTTTTGGACTCTGAATATTATGTTGCTAATAGTTTTGTGTTGCTGTTGGCTGGATGCCTCAGCTGGTCCTGGGACCTCTCTAGATGGTAACTGCAAGTACCATACATGTTTTCCTGTAAGTCTTTTTTTTTTTTTTTCCCCCTGTAAGACATGCTTTATTACCTGTCAGATGTGTTATTACCTACAGCTGTTCCTTATGTGGTGTGACCAAGCAGACCTTCACTGAGTAAAGAAAAAGCTGGGCATGAGCCGGCAATGTGCACTCTTGGGCCAATCATTTCCTGGGCTGCATCAGAAGAAGCATGGCCAGCAGGTGGAGGGAAATGATTATGCCCCTCCACTCCTGTCTCTTGAGACCCTGCCTGGAGTACTGTGTCCAGCTCTGGAGTCCTCAGCACAGAAAGAACATGGACCTGTTGCAGCAGATCCAGAAGAGGGCCACGAAAATGATCAGAGGGCTGGGAGCACCTCTCCTATGAGGACAGGATGAGAGAGTTGGAGTTGTTCAGCCTGGAGAAGAAAAGGATCCAGGGTGACCTGATTGTGGCCTTTTAATACTTACAGGGGGGGTTATAAGATACTAAAAGTATCTTTAAGTAACGATAGGAGAAGGGCTTATGGTTTTAAAGTAAAAGAGGGTAGATTCGGACTAGATATAAAGAAGAAATTTTTTACAATGAGGGTGGTGAAACAGGGGAACATGTTGCCCAGTGAGGTGGTAGATGCTCCATCCCTGGAAACTTTGACGGTTAGGTTGGATGGAGCTCTAAGCAACCTGATCTAGTTGAAGATGTTCCTGCTCATTTCAGGATGTTGGACTAGATGGCCTTTAAAGGACCCTTCCAACCCAAACCGATCTCTGACACTATGATTCTATGGATCTGGCACATTCATGCATCCATTCACTTCTCACCTCTGGACTAAATTTAATACAGAAATCACAGTTAGAATTATGAAAAATCTTTATAGAAGTGGTCCTGTATTATTGCACCGTTAATCTTCAGATGATCACTGAAGGCACTGAACAAGGTCTTATTGTTCAATTCCCTCTTAAGCCCCCTCTGGAGAGTGATCTATCTCACCCTGGGCCTCAGCTGTGTAAGGGCAGGCATGAACATTTGGGTCTGTGTCTGATCTACTTACCTTTTATGGTCAATGGAGAGAAACAGGCACTTCTAGGTCGTGATTCATTTTGTCCAAATGTGGGCATCAAGAATAATTAGGTGAGTCACACTCTAAAACTGCTTATTTTTTTCTGTTATAATGGAAAATTATAAAGGGAGGACCAGGTGATTAGCTTATATGCTTACACCTGCCCTGTCAGTGTCTCCAGGGAGCTGAGATGAACCTCCTACAGATCTAAGACAAGTGTGATGTATTGCCCTCTGGAGGTTTTTACCCCTCTCCATTGCTTAGGAAACAAGTCAAAGGCGGGCACCCAGCTCAGACTAGGCACTTAACTTCTAACTTACTAAAACGAAATTAAATTAAATTACTCCCACCTTGAATCTGTATCTGCCGCTAATAAGCAACTATGTTTTTGTAAACTGTTGGCCATTCTCCAAAAGAGGTATCAAGGATTCAGGGAGCAATTCACAGAAATTTCTGAGCAGTTTCACAGTTAATTTTTTAGTATTTTATTTAAAGCTTTTTATTTAAAATAATAAGTTCTCTCCTTTGATGATCAATTTGTAACTCCACAGAACAGATTGGTGGTCCTTTGGTGTTGGCAGGGTTAATCTGAGTACTCTGATGGCAAGGAGGTTGTGCCTGCTGGTTGAGGGCAGGTTTGGACCCTTCCTCCATAGTTCTTTCATGGCATCAATCCCTGCTACTTCGAGTTCTTGTTTGTCAGAAACTTGAGGAGTGAGAAGATCGCCTGCTGGAAGTTTTCTCCTGTCACTACATAGAGCAGCAAATTTCCAAAAGTATTTAATGCTGCCAAAGGTTTAGATATAATAAGCATAAGAAAGATTCTGTTCTTCAAGTGGCAGCTAACTGGTCGTACTCGGAGCTCCAGCCGAATCCCTCGGAAGATGTGGAAGGGGAGGAAGCACACGTAGAAGACAACCAAGAGGACAACGGCGAGTCTGCGAGCCTTTTGTTTGTGGCAAGCCTGCGTGTGGGGCCCGGTCGCCAAAGCGTAAATAATGAACACGTAGCAAAGAGTCACTGTCAGCAAGGGCAAGAAGAAGGCAAATATTGTCAGCAGCCAGTTATACCACCGACTAGTGTCAATGTCCTCAGCAGCAGCCAGGTCCGGGCAGATTGTCTTATTCTGCGTATGCCTCGCGGAAATCAAGATGCCCAAGGGACTGATGGCCACCAGGGAAATCATCCAAACTGCTACGCAAGTCACCACTGCCCATCTCCGTTTTTGAACGAAAAAGCATTTAATTGGGTGGACGATTACAAGAAACCGGAAGACACTGAAACAGCTAAGGAAGATAATACCACTGTACATGTTGAAGTAGAAACATAAGTGAATAAACTTGCACAGGAAGTCTCCAAAAATCCAGTTATTTCCATTAGCAGAGTAGTGTATAAAGAAAGGAAGTGTGGCTACATATAACAGGTCAGTGATAGCCAGGTTTAACATAATGATGGTGCTGCTTTTCCAGGGCCTCATCTTGATAAAGTAAACAAAAATTGCCACGATGTTCCCTGGGAAGCAGACCAGGAAGATCAGGCTGTAAAGGACGGAGAGATAGGATTTCACCTGTAAGAAATCTTCATCTTTGCAGCTTGTCAAGGGGTCTGTGCAGCCTGGCAGAGCAGTAAAATTGCTGGTACGTTCAGATGTCATTTTTGCAGAAATCTTCTTAAAGCTTTACAAAAATCAGATGTTTAGTTTTAATGGATTTGTTGGGACAAATGCATTAAGTTAAATCTTTTGTCACTGGGGCACACCTTGTATGTTTGACAAAGCATAGTGGAGGGAGGGGACAAGGATTTGCTAACACACCCTGCTCTGACCTAGGTAACCCCACTCAATTGTTTAATTCCTTCTCCTTTAGGTTTAATTTTGATACTGAATAATTTTACTGTTGCTTTATTTATCCGCCTACATTTGCTTATCTGCAAACCTTCAGAAGTAGGAAGCACACATTTAGGGAGCTAGAGAGAATTTGGACCTAGATTTTGCAAAACTGTGAATTAGTCTTAGCCATTCAGAGAGAGCTGTATCATACCTACCATACCTATATCTTATCTTCATTAATCTGAACTAACCAGTATTTTGTGCTCATGAAACTAGACATGCTGTTCTGTCTTTGTTAAAACTAAAAGATGTCAGGTTCAGATACAGACTTGAGGGCGTGGTGCTCCTGTAACCTGCCAATTGTAGCTTGTTCCCTGAATATGATCTTATTTTCTTGGGGTCATCAGAGTATAAAACTTTTATGAATGCTTACTTTAAAAAAAAAAAAAATTAAAAAAATCAAGCTTCATAATGGCATAAAACTGATTTAAATGATTAAAGACTGTTTCTCAAAGCACAGAGGGAAGGTGGAAAGCACAGATACCGAATGAAGGCACTGAACTTGCTTCCCATTTTGTGCAAATTAGAACTAGATAGACCTGTCTCTGAAGTCTCTTATCTGCCACGGCAAATTTGGCCATGAACAGTGAGTTCAAGACATAACCTTTCTTGCTAGCATTTTAACCTGAAAGAATGGTAGCCAGGGATGAAAATCATCTCAGCTAACTTCAGATATCAAAGTTTAGATGCTTAAAGTGGAGCTAGTCATCCTAAGCCCCCCTTCATCATCAAGGGAGAGCTGTAAGTTCCTCCAGGACATTATATATCTTCCTCTTTTTGGCATACCTACCACTTTCCATTGACAACAAAAGCAGCCTAAGGTGACTATTTCAGACCTGCATGTCTAACCTTCAGATGTCTCAAGGGAGGCAAGAGACTGTGAGTCTTCAGCATCCCAGGTGAGTACCACTCCTCCAGATCCTAACCTAGTCCATCTGAAAAAATATTTTAAAGTAACTTCATAAAATGCTTTACGGTATGCTAGAAAGCCCAAATTCCTCTCTCATCCCACAAACACAGTCTGTAAGTAAACTAATGTTACATTGGACATCCAGGATGAAGTCATTACATTAAAAAAGAAAAAAGAAGACTGAAGTGTTCCTTATTGTGGGCCTGAAAATTCTGTGTACAGGATTAGGTTAACAGCATTTAGCCTGTTACTTGTTTGAATGTTTCTGCATTATTCTAATGAGCAGTACAACATGATAATTTTTTTTTTTTTTCTGAAAAAGCCAGTCATAAAAGCTGAGGAAAAAACAAGAATTATTTCATCATAACTACTCAGAAAGACGGGTATCACTTTGCTACTTAGGAGCACTTCAGGGAGAAATCTAAACAGTCTCCCCATAATTTAGTTAAAACACTAATGCTTTTCAACATGAATGTTAGCTCTGGTATAGCAGCTTTGCAGTCAAAGATTCATTAGGTAAAGGCAATGAAACTTGTTTTAGACAAATCCAGATTTACATTCAGACAAAAGCCAGGGATATATACATTTTCTCCCTTTTCTGCTGCTTGGTGATACCACTGTCATTCACTTTTATGCCTCTCATTGGCATACTTCAAGTTTGACAAAATTTCCTAGAATATTTGATTCATCCCCAGTTTAGTTTTCCTGTACTGCTGATTGGTTTTTCACTGAACCCTCCAAACTGAAAATGGAGAAATACTGCTTACCTGAAAACTTGCAATTCTGCTTTTCCCTTTGATATTGCTTTGAGCAAAAAGTACTGCAAATGAAATGGACTTATGTGTTACTTACAGTGAAACAGGTTTTAGTACAGCTTTGCAACCGTATACATTCACTCCCTGGCAGATTGAGACTCCACGTGGCTGTAAATTAGGAGACGGGCTCAGGTATCAGCACTTAGACCTGGGTGTTGGTATGAGATCTCTTTTGCCCTCTGTAATTCATGCTGTCTTGTTTTCAGTGGGCAGATCATGCTTTTCTGGCAGCAGTTCTGTGTGCTGAGGAACACCTGTAGTATTCAAATAGCAGTGGGTTGCATTTAAATTAGTGTGTCTGTGTGCATGCATGTGTTTATAAAAGAGAAAATTAAATTAATTCTGCATTTCCTGTGAGGCTAAACCTGATCACCAAAGTGAGTAAGACATGTTACCATTTCATGATCAGGTGAAAAACGTTATGACATACTGTCTTCATTAAAAACAAATGTCTAACGAAGTGCAACTTTTCATCTCATGTAAGAAATGAAGGTTTCTTCTGGATTGAGGTGCTTTTCAAGAACTGTGGTAAACCTGACGCTTATTTTTGGTGAATAAATTATCCACAATTACTGTTGGCTGGTTATTACCGGGATAGCTGAAGTTGCAAACTTGTTTTCTTTTGAGTCTTTGTTTTCAGGCTTCATGATTCTCAAGAGCTGCAATTTTCCATGCTTCTTGAACCAAAAGACTATTCTTGAATAAAAATCTCATTATCATCCTTAGCTCGAGGAACAAGATGAAAAGAGATTATTATTTTAAAAGAAAGAAAAAAAAGTCGTAGTATCTTAAATTTCAAAACTGCTGGCTTCAGTGTCTCAGCTTGCAACTTCATTGAGGGCCAGCAGTCTTTTGGCCTTGGTGCATTTTATAGGTCCTACTTGCAGATGAGGCCAATGATCATGTTTTAAATGAGAAAGCTTTAGTTTCTGAACACTATGTCTGTTAGTGTAGTTACAGAGAACCAGACAGATAGGAATATTGTTTGGAAGACTCTCTTGACTCTCCTTGAGTTTCTGTATCGTAGGCACAAGCTGGAAAAAGGCTATCTGTTTTGCTAATCATTCTGCAGGGAAAGAGTGATAACGGGGACAATCAGGACTGGGGCAGCAGTAATGTCTGACAACTAGCACATTATCTATCTGTTACCATTAGGATGAGGGCATCATTTCTGTTCTCATCTGACCAAGCTTTTCTCTAGGTCAATGCCCAGAGCACTTTTAAAAAATGTCTGAAGTTTCTCAGTAATTGTGAAATACACTGTCGTGTACCAGCTCAGGGATCAGCAACTGTTTAAATAGCTATTACCCTGTTCCTAGACACTGCATGTGTCATTAGAAACCATTTGTATGAGACTGTAGTGTTATAAGCACAGGGGGAGCTAATTATAGTTAGGGATCATTTAATGCATCCACTACTTAATCCATTATACCCCTGAGCAAGAGAAAACCTGTGCAGCAATGGCTGGTATTTATCCTTCCTTAGCGGTGACAGTGCCTTCTGTGAAGCAGAAATGGGCTTTCCCGGCACCGTAACCCAGTACTGCCCAGGATTTGGGGCACTGGAGTCTCAAGCAGGCACCGAGGTCACCTCTGAGGATCTGATTATGGGCAGGGAAACAAAATAAAACACCCAGTTTCAGACCAATTTCAAGAGAGGGTGACTAATAGAAGGTCATTCCTGCAGAGCTGCTCTGTATAGAGACCGAGCTGTGGTCCTTAGCGTAGCCAAATCTTGTCTCATCATCAGCCATAGAGCCCATGTGGCTCCTGCCTCCCCCCAGCCTCCCTGCACCCTTCACCAGGGGTTCAGCAACTACTCATTGCACATGGAGCTTCGGAAACATTGACTTCAATTGCAGACATGCGACTGGCCCAGGGGCTCATGTCAGTGTTTGGGAAATCATGGATAAACAAACTAACAAGGGCTGATTGTGAATATCCAATTGAAACTGCTTGTTTGGCATTGTGTAGGATCTCTATGAATGAAGGCTTATTCTACAGTATGATTTTCAGCTCTTGAGTCTATGGGCCTTTTCTCTTTACCAGTAATTTCTTCACCTCACATCCATGGACCTTTAAAGTGTGCCCAAGGGTAGACCAACCTGATCCTTACCAAAATCATGGCCTTTTGGGCTTTAAGGTTATCCTCATTCTGCTGTCTCTCCTCATCCTAAACCACATTTTCCACAGACCCAGTGTTTTGTCATGGCTTGTATTGGATAAGTGACCTGACTGAAAACAGTTTTCTTATTCTTGGGTTAGTTTTCTTGCATTTTGGTGAAGGGCTGGGGCTCCTCCCATAGACTTGTGGGCTCTAGGGCCTACAGGAAACAGTGAGACAGACTGACAGAGAGGTTTCATGGTGGGTTCCTGCTGTGCAGTGGTGTTTTTCTTCCCGTTACCAGCAAACTGCCACCCTCAGCTGAAGCTAGTTTCCAGCAATGGTCCCTCCAGACACAGCATTCATCTGTTGTTTCAATAGCCTTCCAGGCAGGGTGCATTGATTCATCAGATGGGCTGTCATTTTCCCTAATTTGATGAGTATTGACAGGAATTGCCAAGACCGGTAATCCAATAGCAAAAACCTAGCTAGTTGCACCTTTCCTGAAACAACCATTGTAAAATCCTACAGCATTCATGTGTGTATATGAACACTGCCCTTGGTCACTGTATAGAAAGAAAACTGGAATGATGTGGTGGCAGTATTATTAATCATGTATTTCCTCTTCAAACTTTATACTGTAGGCTGGGACAGTTATCCCGGAGTGCACGATGCAAATAGGATCATCTTTTCATATTGTATTTTTCTTTCTGTTATGGTAGGGTGAACAGGATGCAGAGGATGACAGATGAGTTTGCATATCTGAAGCACACAATCTGCTTCAAAAGCTTCCAGGCTAAAATGCAGAAGTGGAGAACAAAGTCCAATACTTTTGTTTTACATTCTGGCTGGTTGCAGACAATGTCTCTTTCCTCTGAAAGGGCTGGCCACTAGCTTTTGCAGGCTTTGGGGCAGAAAAGGTCGTAGCAGGGGTTTTTGCGGTGTCTCAGCATTACCACTGAATTTGACTGTAATTAAGACTTGTAGGCACGAGGGTTATCCAGTGCAGGGGCCGTTGTCATTTCATACAATCTGATCAAAAATCCACAGGCATGAGTGGAAGACTCCTCCCAGAGTCAGGCTTCCAGGCATGACAGTACCTGGTGCTGCACGGTAGAAATGGCCAGGTTAGCTCTGATTAATAACTATGTAGAAAAATAGGCAGTTTGTTGGGCAAGGGGTAGGCTCTGGAGTGTTAAGAGCATTCATTATACATTTTACTTTTGGTTCAGCAAACATATAATCTTCCCATGGGCTATTTTCCTTAGCAGACACACACTGGTTTGGCTGATCTTAGTCTGTGTGTGATTGAATACCTAATTACAGTTGTTATCAGACCACGGTTGGGAGATACTTGGTTCTGTTGAGAATGGTACGGTGCATCTTCATCACATGGGGAAATCAGCTCCAGCTCTCCCTTCGTATTTCTCCCCTGAGACAGACTGGTAAAGGCAACATTTTTTTAATCCCCAAATGCATAGTAACTCTAAATTAATCACAGTTAAATGCTGCCATCCAATTATGTAGGTAATAGAGACTGTTAATGAAAACTCTGGAAAGGAACATTTTACCTTAGGAAAACTGCATATATAATCTGGACTATAAGCAATGCTGCTGCCACATCAGCTGAGCAGAAGTAGTTCGATACAGTTCCAAAAATAGCCTGTATGGATCTGAGGCACTCTTTTATGGCTAATATTAGTCCTTGAAGTGAATTGGTGCTCATCGACTACAGGGCATAGAAGATAAAATCTACTGCAGCCCTTAGATGAGGACTGAAGTTTCGGAAGGCAAGTGCCCCATAGGGATTGGCGAAAGGTAAGACAATGGCACAATTTGCCTGTGCAAAGCCAGTGTGTGCTCAGGTACCTTGCTACAGCACAGGCAAGAACATAAACGGTGAATAAAAAGCACTGCAGGAGCACCCAGCTATGAAGTGGCCTTAAACACAGCAGCTGCGCCAGTTAAAGTTTTCCCAGCAGACACTAAAAGCCAAACTAAACTCATCAGAGATGTGACAACAGTTGTAATTGTTTTAGGTAATGGAGCATTTCCTGAAAATGACCAAGCTTAGCTGGTCTGAAAACAGAGAGGACCACTTTGCTGCCTTGTTATTTTGTGGTGTGGGTTTTTTTTTCAATTCCAAGACAAAGCAGCCTCTACATTCTTGTGAGATGTGGTGTACATCCTTGGTTTTCTGTAATGTGTCAGTACAGGATTCAGCAAAGGGTGCTGTTAATGTGACCTCTAGCGTACAAGCAAGTTTTCAGTTATTGGAGACATATTCTGCTGCGGTGCTGCTCCTCTTGTAATTTGTTTGCAGGGTGCTATGGCAAGTGAAGGAAAGTCTGCCTTCTGCTTGAGGCCACTCTAATAAAGCTTTGTCTTCTGAAAGTGACTTGTACCATCGCAGCCCTCTACACATGGATTTAATATATACAGCCAAAGATGAGACTTTCTATTAGCCGGATACCGTTCCCTCAGCTAATGCAAGCCCTTAGCTAATGCCTGGCTCTTGCTAGAAGGACCCTGGGTCACCATTACTGTGCTGGTCTCCCTTTGGGGCCAGCTCCTACCTGCCGAAATTTGGAAATTAACCTTTCTGAGGATGACTGGTGCCAAGAGGAGCACGAGGAGGACAGGGAAGGGAGCTCAGCCATGTAGGGTACACTTAATATTTAAAAAGCATCGTTTCCTTCCCAAGCTTATCTTTTTAAATTCTTTTCTTCACACAATCGCTGAAGTTATAAACTGGTAAATTAGTTGTTTGCATTACTAGTGCTTGTTTCTGATAAGATAAGGTGATTATCAGGTAGAATTTTACTCTCATAAAGAAATAAGTAGAAATAAGTCTCAGTCAAAGTGAAATTGGGAGGTTGCGTGACCACAGTGGCAAAATAGACAAAAATAGAAACTCACAAGGAAATGCCCTGCAAATTTTCACTCGTGTGTGGAGTCAAAAGTCTCATAATTTTTCTAAGCAACCCCCCTTGCTCTCCTGGAGAGAGCTGTGCAAGCAGGGAAGGCATTCAGGTTCCTTGTCCCAAACCCCTCCCATTGCAACCCTTCTGGTAATGAAACCCCTCTACCAACACGGGGACATGAAGGCAGGTCTTTCTGCTCCCCTGCTTGACCAGGCTGCTCTGTTGGCCTCAACCCCAGAGTCATGCAGCTTCACTGCCTTTGAAAGAGCCTTGTGCTCTTTAAATTATGCTTAAATGCTAAGCATCGTTATCCTCAGGCAATTAAATGGCTCTCCAACTATTCAGATTGGGTGGAAGTACAAGCTATTGAAATAGTCTTCAAAGAGATAATTCATGCAAAATGAGACTGTGGAATTTATACTTTAATTTTTTTTTAAAATCTAACCTTTTTCCACGGGCTATTTTGTACTCATCTAAATCAAATATAAGAAAGTGAGATGCTCTTCTCTGCAGAGGCTTTCTCCTACTTTGCCTTTCTTATGCTACCGTTCACCAAGAGCTTCAGGGCCACTCCTGAGCTTTAGTGAGATCTTCTCCCTCTGTGCTGTGAATGTCATTCTGTCATTCTGAAGACAGAGCAGTAGACTGGCCGTATTGGTTTATATAGCACAAATGCAAAAAAAAAGAGTCACATGATTTGCAAAGTAACATTTTGCTACCATCTGTGGTTGAATTGGTTCCTGCTGGAGCAGTGTCTTAAAAGAGAAATACCTAGTAAAATAAGAGATGAGGATGTGCATTCCACTATCTCTACCCAAGCAGAGAGTTAGCTGGAAGAAGATAACCTGGCTGTCTTTGCAAACAAATGCTCTGTAAACCCAGTGGTGCAGTATAATGATGCAGTGTATTTTTGTTATTGTTCTCAGAGCTGGCACTGCCTGTTCTAAACACTGTGACAGCACTTATTAAAGTTTGCAATAGTAAGGAGATGGAAGACCGCATCAGCATGGGACAGAAGATTACACCTCTCAAGAAAAGTGAGAAAATAAAAGACAATTAGAAGAAGCTCTGTGCAGTTGACCCTGGCTTTTCCAAAAGGGACTGTTTAATAATTTGTGATAAAATGAAACGATACAATATGTTGCATGATATAAAAACTGCAGTGCCTTGCGTGGTTAGGGTGTTTGGGGTCAGACCTGGTATTTTAGTCATTGCTCTGCATTTTGCCAACATACAAATCTCCTGCTGCGTGTTGGCATGATTGATGGCCTGCTGGAACCTGAAGAGGGACTTGCTAACCAGGTTTTTGCATCAGATTTCACACATCATATTCAAAGGAGGTGTAAACTGGTGCACTGCCACTGGCTTTGGAGCCAAGTTAATTCACCCCAGCAGAGCATTGGTTTTCGTCGCACAGCCACTGCAAGGAGCTGAGGGCAGACACCTCCTCTCTCTGAAAAATTATATTGGTGTGTGCACCAAGATACCTGGCTTTCCTGAAATCCTCTATCCTGATTCAATGGGGTTTTGCCCACAGCATTGCAGGAGGTGGGGCAGAAGGAAGCTCTTCAGGACATGTTGTCCATCTGCTGCCCCAGACAGCACATCCTTGGCAGTCCCTGCAGATGCTTTTTCAACCTCTTCTAAAATCTTCTCTCTACCAAAAAACTCCTCTGCCTCTCTGCGTCCACAGGATGTGTAGCCTAATGTCAACATCTTCCTGATCTAGTCTTTGCAAGAGGGAATTCTGCTCTCTGGCTACAGGTGATGTGTGAAGGTCACTACTTCCCTTCAGTGGTGCTCCTCCTAGATTGAACAATTCTCGGTCCTACAAACTTGGTTTGGTTTGGTTTGGTTTTTTTGAACCTCTGTTCTGCTCCCTGTCTAGCAGGTCCTCATCCTTTTGAAGTGCAGTGTCAGACCAGGTATGCCACCACAGGAGACATGTTACCAAAAGCAGAAGGGTTACTCACCCCGCCTGGCAGTCTGTGCTCTAATTTCTGTGTCCCATTCTGCTGTTTGCGCTTTTCACAACAGTACAACGTATTTGACTGATGCTCAGCTTGTGACCTGCGTAGCCCTTCGATTCTTTACTGTGGTGCCGCCGCCTAAGCAGATACTCTAGATTTGTGCAGTTTTGATTGTTTTCCTGCAAACATGTATTTTGCATTTGTCCTCGTTGTATTGCATCCTGCTTTTTTCAGACCATTTCTCCAATTTCTGTAAATTGCTTTGAATCTAATGCTGTCTGCCAGCATGCCGGCAGTCCGTTCACTTGTCATCTGCATGCTTAAAGGGTATACTTTCTACTCCATTGCCCAAATCACCACTGAATATAATAAGGATGAGCTCACTGCATAATCTGGACTTGGATGGAAAATTTTGCCATGCTAAACACCCTAGATCTGGGCCTTGTGCTTTTCTGTGAGAAACTCCCATCTGTACCTGGAGTAGCAGCTTAGCCATAGCTCCCAGCAGCACTGGCTTTTGTGCAAAGTCTGAGAAAAGAAGCAAAATATCAAGTTTTGTGTCCCCTTCCTGGAACATTTCAGAGAGAAACCTGCTTCATCCCAAGAAAGCAGCTGGGTGATGCTGAAGCATCCTGATGGATGATGCATCAGCCCTCTCCATCCCACCATCAATGGCTTCATCAGTCTTGGACTGCTTGGCTAGCTGGGTAGTTAACCTGGGCGCTGCCTACTTGGTTTCCATCAACGTTTTTGATAGATTCAAGATGTTCACATGAAGAATTTTTATTGCCCTTACATTATGGAAGCTTCCTTCTGCTCTCTGACCCTGTCTTCTAGCTCAGGGGTCTGGGTACCCAAAGAATGACTGGTCTTACTATTAAAGACTAAGTCAAAGAAGGTATTAAGTACTTCAGCCTTTTCCTCATCCTTTGTCACTGAGTTTCCACCCACATGCAATAAAGAACAGACATTCTCTTTGGTCCTCCTGTTGTAGTTATAGAATTTCTTTTATTATTGTCTTTTACAGCAGCAGCCAGATTAATGGCCCTTCTTATTTTCTTCCTGCATAATCTCACAACATTCTTGCAGTCCTCCTGAGTTTTCTGCCCCTTGTTCCAAAAGTCATAAACTCTCTTTTTCCTCCTGAGTTCCAGCCAAAGCGCTCTGTTCACCCAGGTTGACCTTCTTCCCTGCTGGCTCATCTTTCAGCAGATGGGGATGGCCAGCTCCTGGGCTTTTCAGATTTCCTTCTTGAAGAATGTCCAGCCTTCCTGGACTCCTTTGCCCTTCAGGACTGCCTCCCAAGGGACTCTGTCAACTGGGTCCTTAAACAGGCCAAAGTCTGTCCTACAGATGTCCCCGGTAGCTGACAGTCCTCCTTACTTCTCTGAGAATCAAAAATGCTATCAATAAACTGTCTATCAGAGAGGGATATACAAGCAATAGAAAGAGGAGTTCATCAGTGATACAGTTTATGCTTTCTTTGAGGACCTGGTTTGGAAGCTGCTTAATTGGGCATTTCAACCTTCAGTACCTCTAGCTCATCCACATGTGACCAGAGAGATTTAGGGAGGAAACTTGTGGTGATGAGATGATGCATTTCATGGACTCCCAAAAGACAGCAACAAGGACCACTTATTGTACACCTGCAGCCAGGTGTGTGGTTTAAATCTCATTAAATTGATGGAACAGCCCTCAAAGTGAAGACCTCAAAAGTGAATACGTAAGAGGATCCCAGAATAAAGGTCATTTCTCTATGTTTCAATATCTTCAATTCATACAAGAAAAGGAAATTTTGCACAAAATTTAACATCAATTGCTCCCCTGAAGCAACTACTTGGTGAAAAAGCACATCTGCTGAGATCCATCTGTTCCTCACCAAATCCAGCTTCTTGACTTCCTGCAAGAGAGATTTTCTACTTTTCGCCTGCTGTCACAGATTTTTGTATAACAATAAGTCTTTCTTCAACAAATATTACTTTTTTTTTTTTCAGAGTGATCAAAACAGGAGATTTTTGCATGAGATCTACATCACTTGAAGTTTTTTCTCCCAATTATCATGGCAAGCACAGGTGGCAAATGTATCGATAACCATAGAGTAGAGAAATGTGATCTGTTTAAGTAGTCTAGTAGACACCAAATGCAGCCCTATGCCAAACAGTAGCTACCTCTCTTTAGCCCATCCCAGCCTCCAGCAGAGCTGTCATTCACACCTTCCAGTACTAGTCAGATAGAGAATATATAATTTAACCTCATTTGGCATGGCTGACTTTCAGATTTAGTGCTTCTTCCTTTGCTCCCAATATTGTGCTGTGAAAATCTCTTTGCAATGGATTCACATGCCTAAATGCAGTGAAAACACATGCTGCTGCCTGAAGGGCTCCTTTCTTTGGCTCATTAGGGCCACAAATGTAATCCTTCTCCGGGCACACCTCCTATTTAGCCTTTGATGTGACAACTGTGGAGACTACTGCCTGTAGTGCCACGTCTCACGCAGTTTCATCAGCTGACTTTGGAGAGAGAGTCATTGCCACCCTCAAGACTATGTGGGACCAGCAGATGGGACCCATCCAGAACAGAAGGGCAACATTTCCTTTCAAGAACCCGTATCTGTTTAGGGGGGAGACAAAATAGCACAGCGCTTGTGGCAGCAAATACTGCCATGCTGGTTTTCCAAAGTACAGTTAATTCACTCTTTAATTATCACAGCTGAGGGAGATGTTCCAGCTGCAGGAACACCTCTGAGAGCTCTGCTTCTTTGACAGGCTGCCTTTGGTTGTTAACCCTGTCAGCATAAACAAGTTACATTTAAGAAGACCAAACCAAATCCTCGTTTAGCCTTCTAAAATGCTATTTAGCTCACATAGATGGTGTTTTGGGGTCTCAGGCCATCTCTGCAGATCTGGAGCTAAATAAGAAAATAAAATCAGAATTGCTTTGGCTTCTTTAGCACTGGTCTTGTTGAACCAGTGTGAAAGCCTGCTTTGGAGAATTATGATGTGTGGTGAGAAAATCTTTTCCCAGTGCCCTTATCTGCAATGCAGGGAGCTCCCTGAGACAGTCAGGCTCACCTGGAGCATGATCCACTCTTTCAGGGAGACCAGGAAGAAGAAGACATGTTGCTGACAGCCATACTTTCCACTCCTGCAGCAAGGTTCAGAGAAACCTGTCTGCACTTCAGCAGTGGAGAAACTTGTGAGAACAAAATGCAAGCTATTATTGCCTGCAATAGTAGAGTGGTCATAATAATAAAGAGAGATAAATCCACGGTTCAATGTTTCTGGTAGTCAGGAGGGGGTGAATTCACTGTTGCCCCAAACTAGATAAACTCTTAACTCCCTGTATTTATCCTTTCTAACTAATTGATGTACTAAATTGGTTCCTATCGCTATTTGTAAGATGGAATTCATAGGGGCAATATCAGCTGTATTTGATTTATGATTTACATGTTTGTAACCACATAGCCACTCTAGCTGTATTTGATTTAAAGATATAAACTAGAGATAGTGTTTCTTTAGAGAAAGTTGGAACAATGCTCCCACCTTGCTCTCACAGATGGTATGGACATCATTTTGTTCTTCCTTCTCCGATTTTCTGCTGCTTCTCCAGCCCAGACCTCATTTACCAAATCAGACAGTTTTCCTGCATTCATATGCTTTTCCAGAGTGATCCTTTTAATGGAAGAGTATTGTCTACCCTCTAGTGGGAATTTCAATTATAGCACCTGTGGAGCCCAACTGCGGGAGTATAAGAGGCTGGAGCACCTTGGGAATTACCTGGATTTACTGCAGGACCCATCTTCCCGGCACTTCCTGCAAACACGATGCTCCATTGATACCATTCCCTTCCCTCACTGAGACTGAGGTTTGCATTTCAGGAAAAAAAGTTGCATTTGCTAGGATTTTTTTTTCCTGGTAGAGGGACAGATTTATATTTTCATGGTGTTTGTTAGCCAAATGTTTAGCCCTGATAAGTAAGTATAGCAGTATTAATCATGTTGATTAGAAGTCAGGATGGAAATTTAGAAGGTGTATGAAAATTCTGCATCTTAACTCTATTTTCCCATCTGCCAGTAGAATAAAAGTTCTGACATCCATTTCTAGGGTCAAAACACGGGCCGCTGGATCTTAACTAGGGTGACCTGGGGTTGGATGTAGGGGGTTATGGCCCCAGCTCTGAGCTGGGTTAGCTGAACACGTGTGCTCTCCCAGCATCAGCAATACGTACACGAAAACCTGTAAATGGGATGAATGCAGTGAATTACTGGCTTTTTTGCTGAGACCACATGCAGCGATAGCCAAATAACTTTGGTGATAAAGCGTTGGTCCCTCAAAACTTCTGAAGGAAAACAAAAGTTCTCCTTTCACAGTCACAGAGTGCAATGTTAGGGATGAACCAGGGCCTGAATAGTGCAGACACTGCTCTAAATCAACTTTTATTACTGAAGTGCCACAACTGAGCAATCAAGACCCCCTTGAAAATCTTCCCCTAAGCCTAAAATGCACTTTGTAAAAGCTCTGGGCGAGAAACTGATCTCTTCCCTGCTTGGCTGCTAATTTGCTTTGTGACTGGAGGCAAGTCACTTCATTCCGCTGTGCCTCAGTTTCATCACCTGTAAAACAGGGGCAATATATAAATATCTCATAGCAGCTTACTAGCAGAAAGGTAAAAGGGAAGAAACTCCTGTAGGCAGGTGCTGCTGCCTTGTCTGTTAAGATAACCTCCCGTGGATAAAAGGCATCGTGAAGGGAAGGAAAAAAGGAATTTTCAAAAAGATTTATTGCTTGAAATTGTTGCACAGTGTATTTGTATGCCACTGCCTGCTAGGTCTTCTTCATTATTGCTGAGGCCATAAGTGATTGGACCAGCCTGTCTCATCCACTGGGAAATTGCCCCATTGGGATCGTTTGGGGCTGGAAATAAATCCACTCATAATGCTTCCCTACTTTGTGCCAAGTCACCTCCTTTTTGCCCAGCTTAACAGATCTGTAGCAAGAACAGAGCAGGAGGAGTTACTTTGGATGCCCTTTGAGGCACCACCAGAAGAAGGTGCTTACTAGCTCTGTCAGCTACAGGTCTGGGGCATCACTTTGCACAGTGGCCAGCACTGTGAAAAGTCCTTGAAAACTGGAGGAGACATGTGAGAATATCAAAGGGTGCTCTTGCAGAAATACCAAAATACCTTGCCACAGATCCACAGACAAATTGTGGGTTGTGCCAGACACACGGGAACTGGCTTGAAAGCACCCTGGAATGCAGCCAGCTGGGCTCACACCAGTAGGGGGTAAACAGGACCCACAAAGATTTTGGCAGAACAATTAGAAGGGACGGAATGATCATCATTTTTCCAGAAAGCTGATGAGTCTTGAGCATCAGGCTGGATGCAGGAAAGGACAAAGTAACTCGGGTAGTAGGGAATGTGCTGGAAATACAACCATATTTAATGAAAATACATGAAGGAAGTTGTCTCCAGGAACTATACCTTCTACCTTGCTTTATTAGGATTCAGTATGGCATTGTCTGTCTGTGCACAAAGTTGTATTTCTTTCTTCTTCACCTTACCTTCTTTCAATATTTTACAAAGTAAAAGGAAATCCATAAAGTAGTTTGGAAAACCATATCTTTCCCTTTTTCTTTTTTAAAAAACAAAGAAGCTCAGGACTTCTTGTTTTCCTTGTAAGAGTGGAGAGCATCCCCAGTACTACAGCTTCCAGGCAACCTCCTCTCTTTTGGTTTACAAATCAGTGATATCAACTATTTTGGGGTGCAAAGAAACTGAGGAGGGATCTTAGAAGATAAAACAAGGTTCTAGTAATGATGAATCAATCACATTCTGCATTATACTTGCCTGCAGCAGCCCTGAAAAATCATGTTGCCTCTGTGTGTTATAAAAAAAAATAAATCAGCATTTGAGCTTTAAATTTTATTTTGGAAAGACACTTAGCTCAGTATTTACCTACTTTACCTTTTCTCCTTCTGAGCCCCAAAGTACAGCTCTGACTAAAAGCAAGAATTTATTTTTTTTCTCCTGCTTTAGGAGGCATCTGACTCATGCTGCTCTCCACCACAGCACCTGATAGTCTAGGGCATCAAGTCAGCAAGACACCTTAGTCAAAAGTACTGCTCTTTTCCAGTTGGTATTCAGAAAACAGGCCTTGAAATAAATTTTCTTTAGGGTTAACTCTTTTGTTCCTTCCTAGACTTGATTGTGTGGCCTTTATATTGAGGTGACATCAGCTGGCACCGCTGAATGTCTCTGCTTTCCAAAACACACTGGAGCTGTGAGGGAACACAGAAAGTATTTTTCTTTACATCTCTCCAAATACAGTTTGGGGCTGGTAGGAATTGAATAGCGATGTGTTCGTTTTTGTTTGCTGCTTTAAAGTACATAAAGGTTCACTTGACCTGCATTTTCAGAGTAGAAAATACTGACAGATGGAAGCAATCATTCAAAGTTTATTCTGCTGGCTTAGCCTTATCAGCAAAAGGACAACATCTATCTGGGGTCTAAATGGCTCAGTGGTGAGCCTGGCACTACCCTCTGTTTCATGTGGTGGATCGCTACCACGCAGTTAGACCGTACTGCTCATGCAGCAGCATCCCAACCGAGCATACCGCTACATCAGGATGAAATTGCAGCCTTGTCTCACATCCAGACAGACTTTGTAAGAGAAGACTTTTCTCAAAATATTTTAGCCTTTCTCTCTACTAGCTGTTTACTAAGCTATTCATTTTGATGCTACGTGCGGTTTGCTTCACACTCTTCTTAGGTGTTTAGTAGGGCACAGAATTGCTTGAAAGGCAGGTAGATGCAGCCAGATTAGGACAGATTTTATGATTTACTTTCATTACAGTCAGGTTTTTTTGCTCCCTGGGAGGTTTGAGTAGAAGGAGGTCCTTTTGCTTTCACTTCTTATGGTAACACACGATTTGGGGACAAAAGGAAAAAAAAAATTGTTGATTGCCTTCCCTTACAATTAAGGGCAGAAAACAGCTCTGCTGCAATCTGTGACAGTACGTGAGTCACTGTGAAGAATAAGGTTCGACATGTCAAACAAAAGCAGTCAGCAATTCCAAAATTTCATCTTTAGTATCATCAGAGTTGACATCCCCTTGAGAGGTTTACCTATTCTCGTGGTGCCTTTGTGGTGCCAGGTAGAGAGCAGCTTGCTTAAGTTGACGTGACTGCCTTTGCAGATAGACCTACTAGAGACTTTTGACAGAAGCCTGGTTACTGGAGCATAACTACGCTGTGAATTACCCTGCAAGAGTGTAGTAATTTATGTAGCTGTGTTGTCATGCTGTGTACAGAGCTTGGGAAGTGTCTCCTATTTACTGCAATCGAAGCTCTTATCTTTGTTTCCGCAGTAAACTTAACAGCTGCTAAAAATAGAAGCTATCGAGATGTCACCCTTCACGTAGGCAAAAGGAACCAGTTGCATGAGATAATGATCTCTCAGTCCTGCAGAGCACCTGAGCAGCCCTTGAATGCTTTAATCATGCCTGCATTGATGCTGAGCTTTCCTCCTTTCCCAGACCCAGCCGTGCTACTGGAAGATGTGACTGCCCTTCTCCTGGAGGTTCTTGCCCCACTGGCAAACTATGGCTCTCAGGATCATCTCCTAATCTACTTTGACACTTAAAAATCAGCCAGTTTAGCCAAAACTAAATGAAGAGAGGTGGTGGGTCAGCAGGTGAGATAGGAAAGCAGGAACCAAACAACAGCTTTGTTAAGGAAAGAGAGGAGGAGGCAGCAGAAAGGTAGCCCCACTGAAAGTGTGAGACTGTCACTCCTGCTGCTAGAAATAGAAAGCCCTGAGCACTTCCATTTCACACATTTTACTTTTAGTTGCTCCATTTTATATTGTATGTGTAGTTGTATTGAAGAGCTTCTGCTTATGAGTGATAAGCTCGTCTTGGGCTTGAGAAGGAAGAGCTTCTGAGAACAAGAATTAAAAATGCTGTGAGAGAGGAAAAAAGATCATTTTTAATCCACTCCTTCAGATGTGTATGTGTGAGTGGTAGACACATCTGGTGCTTTCACTTATGTGGGAGAAAAAGAGAGTACAGCATGCAGTGTGTTTTTGACCGTGTTGGAGAGCTGGGATGTTACGAATCTATGTCAGAAAAGATTTATTTCATGTGAATCGTTTTGTCTATTTTTGTAACTTGTGGATTTAAATCAACCATGAGTATGTGAAACCAGGTTGCTTGGCCGTGATTGATCACCATCTAGTGGCAACCTGTAAAATTCAGACTTTGATAATAATACAGAAGAGGACAATCTGAAATAAAAAACATGTCAAAAGGCCCATGACACTGCTTCTGAAAGATGTATGTATTGGTTGAGCCTTTACCAAATAAAGCATTTTAAATATCCACAAGGTATGTCAAGCACTATGATGTCATTTTTTGTCCTACATAGGTGCCTGTGTGCACTGGGGCATGGTGCTAACCCGTGGCAGATACCCAGGCTTTGCTGGCAGTGCACTGATTGCTACTGGCCAGTTGCCTGCCCAAGGAGGCCTGTGGCAGCATGGTGGGATGAGCTTTGGAGCTGGTGATGCACCTGGGCATCACTTGTTTTGCTAGCCCAGCAACATATGACTAATTGCAGAGCCTCATGGCCAGAAGGGACCTCCAGAAGCCAGGTATGCTTGTGTTCCTTTTGTGCAGCATCTGGCTAGCCTGTATCTAGAGACACATGACTGTAGAGGCTTCTCTTGTCCTCACTGAGGCTTCATCACTCATCTTTGAGATAAAGTCCTTCCTGATACCACTGTTCAGGATACCATTTGATTTTCTGCCCGGTTCCTTCCCCTTGGGACATTTGACTGAGTGCTCTTACCATGCTCCTCTCATCTGTGTCTTCCCTGAAAGGCAGCCTTGAATGTTGGACATGGTGCTCCAGCCGGGAGGGGAGCAATGCTACAAATGGTATAAGGTCTACTGCACAAATCTCACACATTATATTCTTATTTATACATCACAGCATTGCCTCTGCTCTTTCTGCCACAGCAGACACTGTCATCCCAATGAAACTGTTGACTCTTGTCTAGCCTGTGATGCACAGTAACCACAGATCTTTCTCTGCCAAACTGCTACCTAAATAGTGGTTTTTTTTCTCCTTTTGTGTTTGCACAGTTCATTATTTCTACTTAAAGACAGAACTTTGCATCTGTCACTAATATCATCCTTTGGATTTTTAGACTGCAGTTGCAATTTGTCAACTTAATTTTGTCCTCTCAGCTTCTTGTCACCTGCAAATATAGTAGCTCAGTGTTATTACATCATCCAGTTTGCTAATGAAAACACTAAATATCCCTAAATCCAGGTCAGACCTGTGAACTGCCTGTTCAGTGGCTCCCCCTACTCTGCTAGTGGGTCACTAATATCTCCACTCTGATCACAACTCGGTAATCAGCAAAAATAGTTTCCTCCAGACTGTTTCCTTGCTTACATACAAGGGTGTCATCTTAGTGCCAAAACTTCTTCTGGAGTCAAGATATACCACATCATCTTTTCCTTCATGTAAGATCCTGTTAATTTGCTGGAGTAGGAAATCAGAATGACCTGGGATTGTACATAGCTGATAGGTCCATACTGGCTGATACTCACCTGTATCCATCTTCTGTAGACTTAGCATCTGATTGTCTGTTCCACTATTTTTCTGACATCAGCATTAACACGACTGTTATTGCCTTGTTCCTCCATTTTTTCCATGTATATATACACTTTTCTACATAGATATCTATCTCCTTATATACTTATATATATACATATATCTCCTTTTATTCACCATGTATGCCCTCCTCTAGTACTCCTCTCATCCTCCCCTAGCCCAGCACTGAGATTTCACTCTTCAGTTCCTCAGTGCCCTATGCTGAAGTTCATCAGGTCCATCTAATATGAAAACATCCAATTTATCTAGGTGCTTTCTAAGTATGTAATTCAGTGGTTTCAGCAACCATGACAATATCTGCTGTATTTTGCTTGGGCTGGAATAAACAAAGCACTACATCAGTGACAACACGGAAATCAATGAAAGTTGTTCTCATGTCCAGACTAAGCTTTCTGTGTTTCTGTAATCAATGGCAAAGCCCGCAGTGAGAGAACCCTGCATTTCCCAAATGTCTTTGGAAACACTCTGGTTGGGTGGTTTTAAATTTCACCTTTGAGGTGGTTTACAATCTTTTCACTTCTCTTCTGTTTGTTGCTAAGAGAGGTATACATAAACCTGCTCCTGAGACAGCTTTTTGACAAGTGCTCTAGTGTAGGGAGAGGGCAAAGCCAGCTGCAGTTCTTGCTACTGTGTCATGGAATCATAGAATCATAGAATGGTTAGAGTTGGAAGGGACCCCAAAGATCATCAAGTTCCAACCCTCCTGCCACGGGCAGGGACACCTCCCACTAGAGCAGGTTGCTCAAAGCGCCATCCAGCCTGGCCTTGAGCACTTCCAGGGATGGGGCATCCACAGCTTCTCTGGACAACCTGTTCCAGTGCCTCACCACCCTCACAGGAAAGAATTTCTTCATAATATCCAATCTAAATCTCCG
>VXBW01000790.1:637399-671072 GCA_013400375.1 Thinocorus orbignyianus | reverse complement strand
GGAACATCACTCATCACTGGTTGCCACTTGGACATTGAGCTGTGGACCACAACCTTTTGAGTGCAGCCATCCATCGAGTTCCTTGTCCATCGAGTGGTCCATCCATGGAATCTAGGACTTTCCAATTTTGAGACCAGGATGTTGTGCGAACAGTGTCAAATGCTTTGCATAAGTCCAGGTATGTCAACACACCTGCCTTCGCAGGATGTTACAGCAGCAAAGCTGTCCTGAGTTTGTTGGGATTTTCTTCAAGGGATTCCTTCATAACTTTAATACCATCTCTGACTTGATCATGGAATTGTTGTTCCTGGGCTGCTGGACGTATTTGCTCTACTTAACACCTTGAAAGAGAGAGGATGGCCTGCTGGAAGTTACCTCCGATCACAACGTAAAGGAGGAGGTTGCCACATGTGTTGAGTGCAGCCAGTGGCCGAAAGATGATATAGGCGGAGTGGATTTTCTTCTCCAAGTTACAGCTAACTGGACACAACCGTAGTTCAACACGGACCACCCGAAAGATGTGGAAGGGGAGGAAGCACAAGTAGAAGACCACCAAGAGGACAACAGCAAGTCTGCGAGCCTTTTGTTTGTAGCAAACCCGTGTGTGGGGCCCATTAGCCAAGGTGTAAATAATGAGCACATAGCATAGAGTCACTGTCAGCAAGGGCAAGAAGAAGGCCAGGCTGGTCAACAGCCAACTATACCACCTGATTGTGCCCAGGTTCTCAGAGCTGGTAAGGTCGAGGCATAAAGATCTGTTTTGTGTCTCTTTTAAGGAGATCAAGAAATGGACAGGGCTGACAGCTGCCAGTGAGATCACCCAAATGGCTGCGCAAGCTGCCACTGTCCACCACTTCCTTTGGATGTAGAAGAACTTCATAGGGTGGACAATCACCACGTAGCGGAAAACACTGAAGCAGGTGAGGAAGAAGATGCTGCTGTACAAGTTGAAGTGGAAGCTGAAGCGGATGAACTTGCACATGAATTCACCAAATATCCACTGCTCCCCACTGGCATAGTAGTGAATCAGGAAGGGAAGGCTGGTGAGGTACAGCAGGTCTGTGAGAGCCAGGTTCAGCATGATTATGGTGCTGCTCTTCCAAGGTCTCATCTTGAAGCTGTAAACACAAATTGCAATGACGTTTCCCGGGAAGCCCACCAGGAAGATGATGCTATACATAATGGGAAGGTACAAAGTCTTCAGACCAACATCCACATCAGTGCAGTTGGGAAAATCACCTTCAGTGTCTTGCCAGGTGGTGGGGTTGGTGAAGTTGTTGTTTGTTGTGTTCATGTTTTTTCCTTAGCACTTAAGGAAGAGAGAAAATTCTATGAAATGTTTAGTGTTCACTGACAGGTAAGACCTTCTCATAGCTCATTAAAAACAACTAACAGCAACGTCTTTCCTTTCAACTTCCCATCAGTGCCACCATTAAGTGCTTTTATTGAATAAGGAAAGGCCTTGCTGCTTTGATGAGAATTGATCCCAGTCTATAAGGCTTTTATTGTATCCATATAGAGACAGACACAATTTCATTTAAAAAAATAGATTTTCAGGGAATAGTCTACACAGGCACAATGAAGTTGTAATGTAAAGGATTCCCAGCCCCACAGTATGTGATGTACTCCCCCTGGTGTATAAAGTTCACTTTCTGCTCTCATCAGGGGTCAAGTGGAGAAAAAGAACAGTTGTGCTACTGACCAAAAGTATAGAGCAGAATGTCCAGACCATAACTGCTCCATAAATCTATTTGCAACCTTGTTAATTAAGCAGAAAACAGAGCAGATGTTGAAATGTTTTCATATTCTTTTTGATACTGGAGTTGGTTAACATTTTTCTCCCTGCTCCTTGGAAACAACTGGTAGAGGAATATTTCATTCTTTTACTTCATTAACAAGATTGATGTTGCAAAGAAATGTTATTTTTAGATTTGTCGTTAGCTGCTAATATAAATTTCTATTCCTGTAAAATTTTTAAATGGTGCTTTGCTTTGACATTAGCCTTAGAAATTTTCTGAAACGTCGGAGTAAATCCATCCAACTGCGCAAAGCAGCCATTTGCAAGATGCTATATGGGACTTGAGCAGGATTCAAGGGAAGTAAAGGTGGCCCAGTACACAGTCTCTATAACAGAAAATATGGGGTCACTGAAGCACAAGGCAAGTAAGTCCTAATATGGCATCCAGTAAGGGAATTTGTGTGAATGCCTTCTTTCTTTTAAAGTCGAGTAAATGTTTTGATGGGAAAAAAATGAATAAATCTCTAGATTAATTTTTTTTTTCCAGAGGAATGCAACTTCTTACAGGATGATGCCCATCCTCAAATTAGTGTGGCCTGAATCTGTTAAAATGGATCCTACTGAATCACTGCTTCTATTTCTTTTTCTACTCTGAATTTTCTTGATGTAACTTTTGTCCCAACTCACTTGTGACATCTCGCAGAAACAGGCTGGAGGATTTGAATTCAAATTTGTGTAGAAGACTTGGTTCAAACATACTTAAAACACTTTGAAAACTGAAGCTGGAGCTTGAGGAGATGAGTGCCAAACACTGGCATTTGTTTTTAAAGAGCAAACCAGCTTTAAACTTCTTTTCATGGCTGGGGATGGTGCAGGGGGTGGCTTGGGCAAATACAGTGGCTCTAATTCAGTAAAGAAGTAACACAGTGATACCATCATCCCCAAACAGACTTGAAGCCTCTGGTATGGCTAATGTTTAACTGGGCTAACAGCAAAGGCCCCATCCTGCAGCCATAGGTCACAGCATGCTGTCTGCTGCTGGAAGCACCGGGGCTGTGCACTCCATGGTGTTTACAGTGCACGGCTGAAGGGCACGGCTGGGTGCTGCTCCCCACATCACTTTCTTTGTGCTTTGTAGGATTCTCGTTTTGTCAGCAGCTTTGTTTTTTAATTACACACACCCACCCCACCACCTCCCCAGTCAGTGTGCTGCTGCAGCAAACTTACAGGGGCTGGAGAGCAAAGTAACTACGATCACCGAAGACCATGGCAATGGCACTCAGCTGCTGCAGTCCCTACTAACAGCTGCAGGCTCTTAGATGCTTTTGGAGCCATCGCCTCTTCTATTGGTGAGGTATCTGATCGGGCTGTATTTGGGTCGTGGAACTCCCCCACCAGCCAGGCCACCCTCTAAGCCTTGGTTGTGGAAAGGCAAAGCAGGGACAAGTATTGCAAGAAAAGCACACAGGTGCAGGGTCTCAGTTTCGAGCCACCCTAAGATTATATCCAACCTAACAGGTTGCCACTGGGAGCAAAGAAAGGAGACAGCAAGTCTTTGCTGTCAGCCTTATTATTTTGCTGTCTGAATTACAAATAGAATTTAGACAAAACTTAAATCTAATTAAGGAACAGTTTGTACTGTGGCAGATTTTATCACACTAAGTAATTGGCCATAATGGGACTTCTGTAGCCCAAACTGAGGGCAAATGATATATGCTGTAGAAACATAATGAACTTAAAATAAATTATCCAAGAGCAGAACTCGTAATAAAAGGGAACTAGATTATTGAAACAGAAACTCTTTCAGTCTTAACAGTAGAGTCACTGCTCCATTACATGGTATTCTTTACTGTAGCCAATTGATTGGAGACACTTTAAAAAATGTTGTGATTGCATGTCTTTAATTGCAGTCACGTATAAAGGAAACTTGTCTGCTCTTGCATTGTGGTAATTTAATTAGAACCTGCTGGAAATAAAAGCCAAATGGCTGCAGCCATGGCAAAGTAACCTAATACCTGTAATTGGACTATATTTCACACAGATGTGCTGCTGAATAAATTAAATAGGTTTTGGCTCACAGTGTTTGACTCTTCCACTGGTTCAGATTTAAGAGATGCAAATGATATATTTGGGGATGAAGATATAAGCCGTCCTGCGCTTAGCCTTTATAATTCAGGGAGGTTTCTCCATGTGGAAAGAGTATGTGGATTTAACTCAAGTGCTGGATGCATCCCAGATAAGTTTAATTTGTTCCATGCTTCCATCACCCTGTAACCCTTTGCTCATCTCTTTCCACTTCACCCTGCCTCTTAGTTCACACCTTTAAATCACGATACGCATTTTACCTGTAGATCGTTGGTGCTGTCTTCTCTCTTCTTCATAGCTTGCTCCTTAAACATCCTACTCCAGCTAGCAGAGTTTGTTTTTGAATTCCACAGGCTCCTGCAGTGAGACTGTCTGGGAAAGCCATAGCAACCCCTGAGCTATTGGACAAGTTGTGGGAATGCTCTGCTTCAGTTCCCAGGTGAAGGTGGCACAGGCTTCACAGTGCTGAGTGAGAGCAGCTCTGACCCCTCTTGATTTTAGCTGTCACATCCTCGGCGGAGAGGCTGTGCTGGTGTCACCTGCCCTCTTGTCTGGGTGCTGCTGCCTGCATGGAACGTGGGAACCTGCTCTGTGTCACTGGCAAAATCAGTTGGGCCTGCCTGTAACCTGTCTGGTTTGGCTGGAACAGCTTGTTACAGGGTCTTCCAGCCTTCAGCAAGGGACACAGGCCAGCAGCACTCAGGCAGGAAGAAGCAGCATGGCTGCAATGCCCACCTGAAGGAATATCTGCTCCCGGAGTCAGAGCACAGTGTAAGAGAGGTGGGAGATGGGGGGAGAGGTGGGGGAAGAGCAGGGTTTTGAACTGGCAGGAGTTGCCCTGAAGAGGGCTTGGTGGATGCTGGGAGCTGAGACCAAACCCTTGCCTCTCAAGGAGGGTAAAGGTACCCGTGCTCTCCAAACTGGGAATTTGGTGGGACCAGCTGCCCCTTCTGCAGGGAAGGACACTGTACAACCAGGGTATGCTTCTGTCTTGCGGCTAGGAGAGATGTCTAAGATCATGTGCTTGTTAGGGCAACCCAGCTGGAGAAAGGGATTATATGACTCTGCCAGACAACAATCAGGACCATATTACATGGGTAATATACTTATTTGTTGTCATGACTTGTCCAGAGGTCAGAGGAATAAAGGAAGCTGAGAAAGGAACTCAAACTATGTGCTCCCTCTGCTTATGGTTTGAAAAAATACCCAGCCTTCTGTGTAATCTGAAGCATTTTGCAGTTTCTAAACACCCAGACAGGCCAGCATTTCCTTGAATGTGATGGCCAACCCTCAAGAAGGGGCTAGCAGAAATCTCCTCTGCCTTTGGAGAGGGAAGAAGTGCATAGGTACCTTCTGGGATGCTCTACAACAAGGGTTTTCCTTCCTTTGTGCAGTGAATACTGAGGGATGTGGTCCTGCTTGGAGGTGCCAGGGTGATCATGGTGTGATAGTTATAGATTTTACAGGGTGAAATGTTTAGATGAGACTGAAAAGAACTCGAATGTTTTCCAATGCTGAACTTCATTTCAGATCTTGTTTGAAGATATTATTTACTTTCTCATGATGGTAAGAGGTGTGATCCTGGAAACGTGAATAGTTATGCACTGCATAATGTAGTGGTGAATCAGGCTCAAATTATGTAATAAATTTAACTTCTAAAATTATTGCATAACTGTCCTGTTTCTTTGCCTGATGTTTTCAGTGCTGGACATCTTCACATGAATGACTTCCAGCTTACTGATTGTACATAATCTGTTCTCCTTTATTCTTTCTGGTATAAGCCTGGCCACATCAACCTTGAGCATGAACATTACTTTTGGACTCCTAAATGCAAATACTCAGAAATAAACTGACAGTAGTTAACATATCCCTGAGTAACAGCTGATATGAACCACTATTGTTTATAGAAAAAGCTGAAACCACTTTTCACAGCATGACTAGCTACTGGATAGTAGAAGTGTCAGTTTATCCCTGCACACATAGATGAAGAATGTTCTGCATTTTATTTATAATTTATTCCTGTCAAAGTATAAAGGATATCAAGTTCATTGCTTTTTTTTTATTATTATTATTTTTTATTTGTCTGCTCTGGTACAGTATTTTTGAGTAAGAATGGATATTGCTTTGGCATTATGATTCAAATTATATTATAACAGGATCTTTACTTGAATACTTCATCTCAGGCTTAGGGTTTGTAGTTCAAGAAAAGATTTGAAAAATTGTGAGGATCTGGAAAAGAGCTTCAGGAATTAATGGAGTACCAGGAGATGTCGTGACATGCCTGAGAGACTTTTGAGGCTTTAGGGATTCTCTCTGGTTAGTTTATTTGAGAACAGATTTTAACAGGAATGGATGGTAGCCATGATCACATCCATGGAAAGAGACTCCTGGCATCAGCATAGCTGGAGCTATGCCAGTCCAGGCTGGCAGCAAAGCACAAGTATTTCTCAGTGAGAGTGGGTAGCTACTGAAACAAATCCCTGGAGTAATATGGTTGATTCTTCAACTTTGAAATTTTTTAACCAACACTGAGTGTCTTTTGCATAAATATTGGTGTAAGTGCAGAGCAGCATAAGATGATACTGTCATGCAGCTTTGCAGAAGAGATTCAGAAGTTTTAAAGGCTAGAAGGATCTCCAGAAAAAACAGTGTAAAGGGTTGTATCCCCAAGGCCTCGTACACCATAGGACCACAGATCGCTATTACTATCTTAAGGTAGCCAAATGCCTTGTCATCTAATTAGTGACACGCATGAATGGATGAATGAGATTCCCACTGTCCCTACTTGCTATCCACAGCCAAGGGAATGGGCTTGGCGGAATCAGTGGGGAAAGACCCTGTTGAGCTTGACTCTAGTCTGGTCCTGTGAAGAGACATGAGAGGTATAGAATAAGTGGGAGGTCGAGCGTGCTCCGGGCAGTGCAGGGCAACCCGCTCACTGGCGTCCCAGCTGTCGGTGAAATACTACTACTCTGACCATTTTTTCACTTACCTGGTGAGGCCAGGGGTTGAGCCTTGAGGGGGGCTCTTGCTTCTGGTGCCAAACGTCNGGGCTTTGAGCAACCTGGTCTAGTGGGAAGTGTCCCTGCCCATGGCAAGGGGGCTGGAACTTGATCTTTAAGGTCCCTTCCAACACAAACTATTCTATGATTATGTAACATGAAGTCCTCCAGCCTTTCTCCTGGTTTTCTGCATCTTGGGCAACAACCCCTGTCCCTGCCTGCAGTATCAGACTCACAGAAACCCCAGGTATCTCCAGTGTGCATGCACTAGTCAGCTCTGTCCAAGCTACCCCATAGGATTCTGATGAGGGGTGTCAAAGGTGACCTGTTCTGCACATTTGGCCCTCCTGAGCCCTAATCCTCTTCTGCAATAGCTGGGGAATCCTTCCTAGCTTGGGGGCTCTCTACCCCTTCAGCCACTGAAGGTATTCCTTTTTAGCGTGACTGGAGCATCAAGTAACAATTGTAGGTTCTCTCTGTTCTGCCAGGAGGAGAGAATATAGGAGAGATCATTGCATCTCTGTCTTCTTGAAAAATCTAGAAATGGAGAACATCTTCCTCTCCACCACCATGATGGAAAGACAGGAATGTAAAGAGATATCCTGGGCTAGGAAACCATCACCTAGTGTGGGAAAGGCAGGGAGAAGAAGAATTGCAATGAACGGGGTTTAGTTATTACAAAAAACACGAACCCATTCTGTTGCTGCAGCAACAACAGCTCAACAAGGAGTGTATCATTCTGCCTATTTTCATTATATAAAGCAGTGAAGTCATGCAGCAAACCAACTTCTGTCATGCAATGTCATCAAAGGAAACCCTTTGTAACGTAGCCATTGTCAGAGTGTCTCTTCTGCTTTTGAGGTCTGACTATGCTGAGCTACATTGTCTTCAGCTTGCTTCCGAAATATGAGTCATGGTAAAGTACCTCCAGGTGAGCCAGTTGTCAGAGATTGCCTCCTCCTGTCAAAAAATAAATGGGATCCCCCTGCTGTCTTTACCAGCAAAATCTTGTTGTTTTTTTTTCTCCTTTGAAAGAGTTTTTCTTATATAATTTTGTTAGCTTGGATTCTTTGCTTAAACTTAGATGTTCCTTGGCACATATTTTTACACTAATTTCACATGATCCATTGTGTACTCTCCCTATATACAGTTCTGAAGCATCTTCATGCTGTGCAAAGAATGTCTTTGAAATTGCTCTGATTTTGCCATGATGTTTTGGATCCCTTGCGTCTGAAGACTTCAAAGATGTGACCTTTTTTTTCCCCCCAGATTGTGTGTTAACTGATAGGAGGTTTTCAAAACTGTTATGGGCATCAACAAGGGTTGGATACTAATTGCCCTTGATTCCTCTAATAAATTTCTTCTTCTGACTTCATTGGCCGCATGCTTCCTTCTGCCTGTGTTGCTCCCCTCTGTGTCTTTTTCCAAGGGAGAGTTTTTAAGCTTGCAACAGAGACATTTTAAGGGTCCACCATTGAAATGCATTCGCCGACTGTCATCAAAGGATTTAAAACATGCGCAACACACGCATATATTTTCATTCACACCCACAGTTTTTCCTTTGGGAAAAAAACTTTCCTCTTCCTTTGATTCTGCATAAAACTCCTAGGGTGCAGCTGGCCCATGAGAGTTGGCTGCTTGGCAATTTTTGCCTTGGAAGCACCTACACAACGCGGTCTTCCTGCCATTCATTGCCCCTTCCTGCACGGAACACTTCCTTCCTGCACTCAACGGGAAACTCAGACTGCTAAAGTGTGACACTAATACCTCTGTTTTTTTTCTCTTGGTATAACATCTTTGACCCCAGGGGAGTACTGGTATGCCTGTAGGACCTACCCCTGCGGGGCTGATGGGTGCACACCCTTCAGATGCGTAGATTCCAAAGACACAGGTTTGTTCCCCGTTTATTTTCACACATGTTTTGTAACTGTTGATTGGAGTGAGACAAAAACAATAATTGAAGAATGCCAAAAATACCCACAGGCCCTTGTACAATAGGATATCCAATTGGTACACTAGTCTTTAGTACGTTTTATTTGTAGTGCTTTTTCTTTAAGTTCAGTGGCATTTTAGTGCCATGGCAAATTAGGCAGCTACTGCAGAATGTAATTTCAGGGATGGGTTATCATATATCACACTTGGGAGCCCACAGTCTGTGTCTTAACTAGAAGTTCATGCTTCTTGGTTTTATTCTCTGCTTTCATGAGTCTGACATTTTTTTCTGTTTCTGGCATGGCATTAAGAAAATCCCCCTGCTTTGTTTGTACTACGCCCTGTTGAATGTTTCTCTGATCTTTCAGAGTGTGTGTTCTGTTGAGGATGGGTGTTACTCATGGAACTTTCTGCAGCTCAGCTGAGTGCTCCAATTTATTTCCTCATTCTTCTTCCTTTTATTAGGTTTGCAGCCTGAGTCAGTTACATGCCCAGTTTGTGGTAGTTAAGGACAAACGGGCTGCTTCTCTTTACCTGCAGAGGTAAAGGTCCTGTTTTGACTAAACAGGACCATGTGGATGGGCAAGGAGGAGAATGTGGTGGTCAACAGAGAGGCAGGGAAGTGAGGCATGGAGCTCACAGGAAAGGGAGGAATATGAGGCTCAGGATGAGCCCATAAGATCTTGTGCTGTGTGAAGACTAGCTGGGGAAAAAAGCATCTGTCTTTTTACTGGAAGAAAAGAATAAAACAAAAGAATAAAAGTCCTGCATATGACATCCTTATCCAGAGCAGATACCAGTTACCAAACACTGGACATCCACAGTGGAAGAGCAGATGATGATACGGACCTAGGTGTGATGGCCACCTCTTGTCAAATATTTCTTAGTCGAAGTTGGAGAGCACAGTTAAGAGAAACCTTTTCTCCATAAAGACAGCTGAGAGGTGTAAAGGGCTACCCAGAGAGGCTATGCAGGTGCCATCCCTGGAGATTTTCAAGTCCCAGCCAGATATAGCCCTGAGAAACCAGATCTGAAATTAGTGCCACTCCTCCTCTGAGCAGCCGTTGTACTGGAGGTGCCCTGATGTCCCTTCCAACCTGCTTGATTCCAGGATCTTATTTTCCTCTGAAATCTGCAAGCTGTAAAACTCAAGATCAAAGAGCCATCATTTCAAGAGAAAGAAGTATCTAAGTATCCTACTGCCTCAGAAAAGACAAATCATGATATAGCAAAGCTAGCCTGGACTACATCCAATCCTTTTTCACAGGTGAGTCCTGTTTACCTGCAAGGCTTGCCTGTTCAGTCCCTGTTTCTCAGGACTCTTGGAGCTGAAATAGCTTAATTTTCCTGTTTTATTAGTCCTCAAGATTCTGCAGTCCTTTATATTCTTTTTTTGTACCTAGGATTTGGACATATATGCCTGTGCACGTAATGTGCATGCTTGGTTACGCCCCAGTATTCACATGCAGAAAGAATCCTGGATTTGAACAGAAATTTGTATCCTGAAATTACCCTTTTGATTTGACTGGTGGCCTGAAAAATATTTGTACTGTTTAACTTAACCTCTGATAAACAAACTGTCAAATTTCTGTTTTACAGGAATGCTTTCTTTCTTTCAGGCCTGCATTTTTCACAGTTGAATGAAGCTGGGAGCACACATACATCCTGGTGAGGAAACTTGGAGATCTGTGCTCACAGATTAGGCTGCAATCTGGTTTCGGAATCAAAATACTACAGCAGTGAAATGGCGTGTTTGATTTCACAGCCCGAATTCTCATTCCCTGTAGACTCTTCTTCAAAACGAAAAAGGATTTGGCTCTCTGGTTACATACTCCCAGTTCCTGAGAGCTCCCACCTTCTTGATTCCTTGGGTTTGGATTGCTAGTAGCATTGCTTTGTTCATACATGAGCTAGCTTGGGTTCTAACAATGCCAAATTTCATTTTGGTTCATCAACCAGAAGTTTGGGAGATTTGGTAATGGTTACTAAAATAATGGCACTCACTCATTTTACTTGACAATCCCGAGTGAAGACCTGAGGGAAGAACTGCTCATAGTCTGCCTCCACCCGTGTCCTCATAACCTGGAGAGACCGGAGGGCACCCAGCGGGACAGCGATGCATCCACTCTGCAGTTGCTAGTCGTGACAGACAGTAGATGTCACTCTTGCCTAATGTATAGATGCTGTTTTTTCCACTGAATGGATGGAGACCTTGAGGGTATTGGGGAGAAGGAAGAGTGACCACTGATCATAATTGCTGCCGAGTGAAAACTTTATTTTCAGATAAAAATACGTCTACACACAGAACTACAGCTTTTAAAGAATCATAGAAGGATTCTATAAGAATGAACAGTTCGGGTTAGACTGGACCTTTGAAGATCATCTATTCCACCCTTTCTGCTACGGGCAGGGAGATCTTCCACTAGACCAGGTTGACAAAGCCCCATCCAACCTGGCCTTGAACATTTGCAGTGATGGGACATCCACAATGTCTCTGGGCAGCCTGTTCCAATGTCTCATCACCCTCATCACAATGAATTTCTGTCTTATGTCCAACATAAATGTACTCTCTTTCAGTTTAAAACCATTCATCCCTGTCCTGTCATTGTAGACCCTCATAAAAAGTCTCTCATCATCTTTCTTATAAGCCCTCTTTAACTATTGAAAGCCTGCAATGAGATATCCTTGAAGCCTTCTCTTTCCTAGGTAAGATGTTATACCCACACCTTATTCTGAATCCGTAAAGAAAAGTATGTAAAATCCTTAACGAAAGGTATAATTCTGGGGAGCTTTTTTGGTACAGTTTGGTTTTTTTTAAATCTTGTCTCTGAAATGTATGCTGAGGGCCTGCTAAATGATCCAGAACTTCACATCTCATCCAAAACTTGCCATTTTGATACATAAACCAGTGAAAACCTAATAGTAAATTTGGGTACTGAGGGGCTGAAGAAGAATATCTATCACCTAGACAGACATCTATCTTATAGGTGAAGAACATAAGGGGTGAACCCACTCCGATATGCGTGATAGTGTAATGTCTGGCAATGGAAGGCTTCCAGCCTGGGCCATACAGGCAAAGCTTACTTTCCTCTCTGCTCAACAGCTCTCCGACAGCTCTGCAACCACCTCATCGTAGTTATCAGAATCACAGAATGCTATGGGGTTGGAAGGGACCTCTAGAGATCATCTAGTCTGACCCCCCTGCCAAAGTAGATCCTCCTAGAGCAGGTTGCACAGGAACATGTGCAGGCAGCTTTTGAATGTCTCCAGAGATGGAGACTTCCATATCCGTTATCTGTTATCTCCTAAGCACCAAGGGCTGGAGATTTCAAAAGGCTGCAGAGAAATTCATGCCACAATCAAGTGGACAGGCAGGGGTAAAATGTCTGTAAAGTTGCCATCTGTGAGAGCACAGATTTGGTATTTTTTCTGGGTAAGTAAGAATCAGGTTCCCTGAAGAGAAGTGTTAGTTGCTCTCTCAAGAGCGACAGCTCTCACTGTTTCTTGTCATAAACTTCACTTTCTTGTAATGTGTGGAAATCACAGTAATACCTGAATTTTGCTGGAGTTCTGGCTGAGTGTCTCCTATAGAAATCAGGCTCTCTCAAATAATGGACATTTAAAGACTTTTCACATAAGATAATTTTCTATGTAAAAAAGGGAAAAAAAAAAAGAAAAAATTCCACTGTTTCACTATAACAACTACATAAATCATTCCAGTTGTGTCTGGATCCCTAGAAGCTCAGTTTCCATGTACAGGACCAGAAGGTGTTTACAAAAAGAGACAGCAATTGTCTTTAGTATTAATGTCTGCTGTGGATATGAGATTTCAAGAGCAATGTAGAATGGAAGAACTACACAACAGGGACATCACTTGAGAGAGATGCTGAAGGTGAGTTATTTCACTAATACACATCTGCCACAGACTCCTTTCCTTCTGAATCCCACCCTATACCCACTGCAACAGAGATGTCAGCCAAGCATTAAATGCTTGTTTTCAGAAGAATCTTTGAAAAAGTCTATGATTTATCAAATTAGTAGTGTTATTAATAACCCTAGTGAAGACAGTGACGGGAACATATGTCAGTCTGGCAGTTCTTGAATTTCTCCAGAGAAAGTCAATGTACAACTTCTTTCATAGCAGTGAGTCACATCCTCCTAGGAGATTATACAAGAGAATGGTAACATGTCAGAAGAAAAAAATTATTGGCAACTGTACTGGTCTAATTAAACCAAAGGATTCAGGTAACATGAAGGGAAACATCATGGATCCAGCCCTTAACATTATTGGGAATTGTATTTGGCTGAAAAGGATCATTTGGAAATAGGTTGCTGTCATGGGTGAGAGACAGTGAACAACTCCACTTTCTTTTTTCCCGGCTCCCTTCTTTCTGAGACCGCTACTTCAGTTGGGGACCGCTACTTCAGTTGGGGAACCCCTCTCACTGGCATCAGCTCTTCTTTCCAGCAACCTGAGTCTGATTTTCCCAGTCTAAATAGTCTGTGTGCTGAAACACAACATGTGATCTGCCTCCTGATTGCAGGGTTCACCTCATGTCTATTTATTAATTGGAGGATTCTGGATGTTTATTCAGTTCAGGCAGGATGAACACAACTGGCAACTGGCATGCAGCAGGCTTCAGCTTGAGAATTTCAGGAATTCACACACACCCCCTACATGCATACCCAGTCTTCTGCTGCCTGTTTGCATTCACCATTAAAATTATTTTTCACCTTTTCTTCTTTTTTCATTATGTCTTCCATGTAAAGCATAGAAATTTACAATACCTGATTTTTAAGTCAAAATTTGACACTGTGGTTGCTATGTTCTGAAGCCTTGCCACTTGGTGGTAATGTCTTCATACTTAAAGAAGCCAAAACACCCACAACCCTCCTCTGGAGGAGCAGGCTCAAACATGAATTATTTCTGTAAGGTTTATGTGTTTTTACGGACGGCTCAGAAAAATAATGGCTGCTCTGAATTAAAGCCTTTGATTATCAGCTCACTGCACTGCCACATGTCTGTCAGGCAAACAAAAGGTGTAGAAGACCTATGCTGGCCTCATGCTTTTCTTTACTGTGAGCAGAAGTTTGGTAGGACAGGAAAATTGGGCTTTGTAGACATATTTTGACACAGATATGTGGTTATAAAACATCATGTAAGGATGTTCTTTCTTATATTTCTTGAAACAGAACTACTATACCACACTGTAATGCCCCTGTGAAAGCCATACAGTAGCCATACACACAATTACCATGCTGAAGGCAATGTTCCTGAGCTTTGGATGATCAGTTACTCAAGGTCTTGTGCCATCAACAAGAGAGTGTGAGGGCATTTCCCCTGCTCCATCCTCTGTGGCTTATAATGAGTAGTGTACAGCAATCTCCTGAGAAGTATATTTTTTGTGTTTAAAGCCCCGATGGCAGTACCACAAGTTAAACCCAGTCTCCTTACTTCTGAAGTGGGTGCTATAGCTTGCTGGCTACCCAGTCAGGGAGTGGCAGAAACTTGTCTGCAATGCTTATGACCATAGCTTCCCATTTTTCCCCAGTCTCGATTCCAGATTAAAACAAAAACAAAAACAAAAACAAAAACCAAAAAACGAACAAACACAAAAAACCCAAACAAAAAGCAACAGGAAAATCCATACTGGCTTGGGAAAAACAAACCCATCATTTCTGCCATGTTAACTATTTTCTCAAAAAAATGTTACCTGAATCTAGAAATTATAATTCCCACTATATCATTCATTGCTAGGAGCTTGAAGGGAAAACTCTCAAAACAGTTGTCCTGGTTTGGGGTAAAATGAACCAATTTTCTGTTTTACAATTTTACTTTCTTAGCTGGGCCTCTCCTAACCAACTAAACTCTGAAATTAACAGCACACTGCTCAGAGAAACTGCTTCGTCTCACAGTGATAAGACCCAATTATATCAAGGAATGGTATGCAGACAGGCCCTTGTTTATCCTTATTGCTGGAACAACCAAGGTCAGGCAATTTTGTTATTCTGCCCGTTGGAGGGTCGGAAGCGGAAGCATCGAAGGGTCCCACCTGCAAGGAGGAGTGGACAGGACAATTGACCCAAAAACTGACCAACAGGGGTATTCCATCCCATCCGCATCATGCTCAGTATAAAAGCTGAGGGATCAAAGGGTCAAGCCCTCTTTTCCCCTTCTTCCTCTTCCTTCAATGGCCGACGTCCAAGGAGGACCCTGCCTGTTTGTCTGCCTTCGATCCCGATCCGAGCGTTCCTGACTCCAGATCTGGAATTCAGCTCCTGTTGATCACCGACTCCAGCCTGGGACTGTTGCCTGCTGGTGACGTGGTCGTCATCCTGGGAACTTAATACGGTTTTGTATATATTGTATACTTCTATTTTATTTTTCTTTCCTTTTTTTTTAATTTTCTTTTATTGTTCATTATATTATTATTCTTTACGTTTTTATTAAAGTAGTTTAGTTTTTCTAAACTCCTGAATCTCTTTAATTTCTCCCTCTCCTCTCCTTTTTTCCTTTTTAAAAGGGGAAGGCGGGGGGGAGGGCTATCTGTCCTTCGGTTCTGATTTGCTCAGAACCACGACAACAGTAAATGTGAGTATTAACATAATTGTTGGAAAGGGCTTTTTTCCCCTCTCTCTTTGCAACTGTTTGAGCTCCTACTGATAGGAATGCAAGAGCTTACATTATGTTTGCAATCAGCCTTGCCTTATTTGCTGCCATCTACAAAAGTCTGCTCCGCACCTTGCTGAGTGTGTGACAGCTGAACAAGTAAGCTATATGGTAAGCACATGTATGTAGGAGCTGGGGGCAATGCATGGCTAGTCTATATAAAGCAAAATATGTATTATATTGAAAAAAACCCACATTTTTTTCCTTTTTTTTTTTAAAGGATCATCGCTATGTAGTAGCAACTAGGATCATGCAGCTGCTCACTCACTCCTCCCACTTGGGGTGGGGGAGAGAATCAGAAGGGTAAAAGTAAGAAAACTCATGGGTTGAGATAAAGACAGTTTAATAAGTAAAGTAAACTGCACACACAAGCAAAGTAAAGCAAGGAATTCATTTACCACTTCCCATCAACAGGCAGATGTTGAGCCATCTCCAGGAAAGCAGGGTTCCATCACACATAATGGTTACTTACGAAGAAAAATATCATCACTCTGAAAGTCCCCCTCTTTCTTCTTCTTCCCCCAGCTTTATACAATGAGCATGATGTCATACGGCATGGAATATCCCTTTGGTTAGTTGGGGCCAGCTGCCCTGGCTGTATCCCCTCCCAATTTCTTGTGCACTCCCAGCCTGCCCACCAGTGCGGCAGCGTGAGGAGCAGAAAAGGCCTTGAGAGCTCAACTATAACCAAATATCAGTGTACTAGCAACACCGCTCTCATCCCAGATACATAACACAGCCCCATGCCAGCTGCTAGCAAGAAAGTTAATTCCATCCCAGCTGAAACCATGATAACCATGGCACCAAAGTGCCAAAAGGCCCTCTTCTGGGCTATATTCTGGCCAAATTCCAATCTTTCCCCAGTCACTTTGCCTAAATAGTTGTTTAGAAAAATCAATGAAGTGTGTAAATTCAAATATATGTGTATCTATGCATATACATTTACATCAGAAAAGGAGTTTTTTCCCAGTATTTTCCCTGCTCAAAACTCATTTAACATTTCTGCTTAAACTTCAGAAACAGGTTGCCTTTCAGCAGGGACCAAGACCAAATTTTTCAATGAAAGTCAAGACAATGTTACAGAGGTGCAGCCAGGATGGAATTTACTATAGTTGGAATACTCTTTGGTCATTTGATGCCTTTTAAGGAGGATATGATGTTTTAGTGCTCACAACTGGATGTTTTTAATCAGTTCTTTCAAATCACTGATTTAATCCCTGATCAGCTCCGTATCCTTCAGTGGCAACTGGCATCACTGACAAGATAGTTCAATGCCTTTCTTACACTGTGTGAACTTCATATATCACAGATTAAAAATACTTTTCAGTGGGCTGCTCATACTGCGATATTTTCAAGGCAAAAAGAGTGTTTACCAAAAAGATATTCCCAGCTGTTTTTAATTGCTAATGTTGTTCACCAAACGCTAACCTCCACAGAAAACACTGAAAATTTTTTTACCTTAAGGCAGTTATGTTGGAAAACTGTCCTGGTGCAGCAATGCAGCCTAGGCTTTTATGCTTCTGTTAAAAAGAAAGACTTAAAAAAAGTAACTTGGAGCTGCTAGTATGACACCAATAATTTATCTGTTAAAAACTTAGTCTGAAGTTTCACACAAGAAAATGAAAAGGTAGAGTTAGTGCGACACTAAAGGTTTCCCAAAGTGAGATAAACACTGAAATGAGTGTTAAGACTGGGAAGAGAGCTGCTAAAGAGCTACTGAAAAACCAGAGTGGGGGAAAGAAAAGCTGGCTGTATCCGATGCTACGCCTAGCATGTGATCAAATCCTGTAGCATAGCAAAAGCCGCCCGGCTGCCAAGGGCAGGCATTTGTTTCCCCCTGCAGTCACGAGCAAGTGACTTGGCAGGAGCTAAAAGGCATCGCAGGTCCAACGCAGTTTATAGGATATTCTGACCTTCACAGCCTGACTCGTCAGTAGGCACTGCAGAGGCACGGGTGGCTCAGGCCAGCTTGACACCAGAAATATTTACTGGAGTCATGCTGCTACAGGGCACAGTATTTTTAAACAACATCTCTCTACTAACACAGCTAGGTGCAAGTGCAGAGCAAAAGATCATAGTGCTGCTGGTGTCCCTCACTCTGTACAGAAAACCGGCATGAATAACCAACACTGGTCTAATTTTGGAAATCTCCAAGGATCCACCACCCTTCTGGGCAAGTAGCTTCAATGCTTAGCCACCTACATGGGGAAGATTTTGTTTCCTTGTGTGTTGTCATTGCTGCCAGTAGTGAACGTGTCACCCCTTGTCCTTTGATGAGTACCTGGGAGAAGGGTTGGGTTTCCAGCCTTGCCAGCCAGACTCTGCTTTCCCTCCTCACAGCACAGCCTGGCAACCCACCACCACCCTGAGCATCCCCCATCTTACAGTGGGGAAGCCCCGGTGCCTTGCTCCTCATCCTGTGGGGAGGAGGCAGTGGGAACCCTAAGGAGGTTGTTGCCACTGGGGAGGCAGGTGAGGTATCCTGCCCTGATCTTCAAAAAAATCAGTGCTCTGACAGCCTGCTCAGCATTTTTTCTTTCATTTTGTTTTCATTTACAGTTTGAATACTAAAAGCTTCATTATGATGCCATTCACTATTTGTATCTAAATCTAATAAACTTCCTACTCTTCCACCTTGACATTTATTTGCTGTTAATGCCTGGGCCAGAATCATTGCAGTTTATTTGGCCCAGAGAAAGGATATTTGCCCACGAGCAAGAAGCAGACATAAGTTATCACTGTGATATTTGCAGGAGCTGTAGCTGCACTTGCTTTACGACTTTGCATCGCTTAATTGCAAACAAAACCAGCCCTGCTATGTGTTATTGCCATGTTCTCTGCACAGTGCTCAACTTATGTACAATTCAAAACATGAGAAAAGTCCATTTAGGCAGTTGCTCTCTACCTCTTCTTAATGGAGAGACAGAGAAAACAGAATAAAAACACACAAATCCCCATAATAGCAATAAACGAAGTATAAAAATAAAGATGACAGTTTAATGGAGATTTGTTTGAACAGTATGTTTTTCTTTTAACCAGTTATTGTGGTTCATTAACAATGGTTTTCAATAGGCTGAAATGGAGCTGCTGAAAACATTATGAGGTCTGCAAATGTCTTACATTTTGGGCTGCTGGTTAGGTACGTAAACAGTTTGTCTGAGCTTTCAGAGGCTGCAATAAATGTGCTAAACCTTGGAATACAAGTCAGCTTGCACATATCAACCACCGTGCTGCAGTTGTCAGCTTGAATTTTTTTATATACAGATTAACTTTTCTGAACAAAGAATAATTTGTCTTTACCATGGGATAATGCTGTCACTTGATATGAATTAATTTTATGGTTGTTATAAATAACTTTGTTATAATCAGTCTTCACTCCCATTTCAGCCTGCTTTCTTGGCAAAATCTTTGGTTTACGATAAAGACCGTGAGAAGGAAAGCACTGGAGAGTAATCACACAAGGGACCTACTATAGCAGTCTCTCTTCACAAAGCTGATCAGAAGACGAGGTTTTCCTTAAAAGAGCTTGTATGAATTTATAGATTTCATAGTAAGTGTTTCCAAAATAATACCGTAACATTGAAATGAAAAACTAACATCACAGAAAAACCCAAAGCAAGGTGCCTGCAGAAACCTAACATTAAAGTATTTAAAATACATATACATATTTATAAAGTAGGCATACAAGTCTTAGTTCTCTTACTGTTTCTTCTGCTTCTGTTGCCTCTTTTATCACTATCAAAAGAAATTCAAGGATCTTGACAACCTGGTTGGGGCATCACAAAAAACCACGCAGCACATCTTTTGTGTGCTGCTCTCTTGCTCTTAAGCCATGCTGGGCTTTCCTTGGTGGCTGTCAGGGTGCAGAGCCAGCTGCTCAGCTGTGTAACAGGAACAGCACAAAAATAGACGTTCTGCTCAGCACTTCCAGCCACATCAATCTCCATAACAGGCATCGGGATCTGTGCGTGACACCCCTCCATAAAATTACCACATGATGTGCTGGTTGGAACCCAAAATAGTGTTTGAGCCCTGGCTGCCATGGATAAACCTCATTAATCATTAGTCATTAGTGCCCTGCCTGCAGGACAGCGGGGGTTTTGATGGGACAAGGACAGAGCTGTTGTTGCTCCCCAATAGCTCCTGGTGGAGAGGAGGTTGGTGGTGGAAGCTGTCTCACTCGTCCCTCCTTCTCTAACCTTCTCTAGCTGCCGCAACATATTTTTACCTGAATTCTAAAGTAAGGACATTCATCTCTTCCAAGGGCCTGCAGGACAGTCTGGCTTCTGGGCACACCTCCCTCCCAACCGCCCTCTTCCTCACAGTCCTTCTTCAATAGATGGAAATGCTCCTGCTCCAGGTGCCTTCATGTGTTTCCACAACCCCCACGAAGGGGAAATCTGGCTTCCTCCAGAGCTTTCATTTCCTACATTTGCACCGATAGCAATGAGAAGAAGTATTGTATCAGGAGGAAAACGTTCCCAGTGGAGAAAGATCATATTACCACCATATTCATGTCTCCTGCTGTGTCATGTTACTTCTGTTACCTCCCCACAACTGCCTTTCCTCTATTTCAGGCCCTACCGCAACCAGTGCACCTCCTTTGCACTATGTCGGGCACCCAACAGAGGGAACATCTGCACCCCCAGAAGGCCTAATGAAAATCTTTATTTATATTTTGCAGGCATGGGTAGGCTAAACTCGTTACCAACAATCTGTAAACGGCCTGTATTTTCTCTTAGTCTCATGCTGGTGGTTCCCGCTGCCCGCTGACAGACCTTCATGTGTCGCCTCACAAAGTAATGTTTCACCTAATACAATTTGTCTTCTCAAATGTGACATGATTTTGCACTTGAGTCAGCCTGATTACAGTGAGCGAGGACGTAAGTGCTACCTGAGGCCTCTGCACTGCGCTGACAACTGCCCCTGCCAGAGCTGGGGGACAAAAGGGAGGAGGCAAAATACCCTGAAAGCAGACTAGCTGTGTTGTGCTTTTCTGCCCAGACAATGAAAATGGTTTCTATTTTCCACAGACTCACAGAATTCTTGGAAAGGACCTCTAAGATCACCAAATCCAACCATACACAGAACCACAACCCACTCCCTACAACGTCGGCCACCAGAGCATGCCCTGAAGTGCCACATCTACATGTTTCTTAAATGCCTCCGTGGATGGTGACTCACCCACCTCTTTGAGCAGGCCGTTCTAGTGCCTGACCATTCTTTCACAGAACCATAGAATCATAGAATGGTCAGAGTTGGAAAGGACCTTAAAGATCATCAAGTTCCAACCCCCCTGCCATGGGCAGGGACACCTCCCACTAGAGCAGGTTGCTCAAAGCCCCATCCAGCCTGACCTTGAACACCTCCAGGGATGGGGCAGCCACAACTTCTCTGGGCAACCTGCTCCAGTCCCTCACCACCTCACAGGAAATAATTTCTTCCTAATATCTAATCTAAATCTCCCCTCTTCCAGTTTAAAACCATTACCCCTTGTCCTATCACTAGCCTTCCTGTCAAAGAGTCCTTCTCCAGCCCTCCTGTAGGCTCCCTTCAGATACTGGAAGGCTGCTAGAAGGTCTCCCTGGAGCCTTCTCTTCTCCAGGCTAACAGCCCCAGTTCTCTCAGCCCGATTTTTTAATCTCCAAAAGATGACGACTTGTTTATTTTAAAATAAACTAATTCTCTCTGTTCAAAAGAAATAAGAAATACTTTTACTTGGATCATTTGCTAAGCTTTTAGAAATGAGAATTGATTAATTATTGTAACTTACAACATGAAGGAATTATTGAAGCCTAAACCCTGAAATGCTAGCTTTTAATTTAACTACATGCATGGCTAAAATCACCACAATATGTTTTGTGGTGTTGGCTGTTAAACGTAGGCTTATGCACTATTAGCCTCCTAGTTCTGGCATATTCTTAATCAGTAAGGTTATTTTATTGAACTTTCGGAGTGTCTTATTTGTAATTTATCATGGAATCATAGAATGGTTAGAGTTAGAACAGACCTTAAAAATCATTGAGTTCCTTTCACTTTGTTTATATTCTTAAGCATAACACAGCCAGCATGTGTTGTAGCACAGATATCCTGAGATAGGCATCCTCATGCTGAGACATGATGAGCTTTAGAGATATTCAGCATGACTGATCGATAGAAGAAACCTTCTCTGCAACACGGGGAAGGAACAGCTTTGTGATTTTCACTCTCCTGGACCTGGCTTGCCGTACAACCCCTTAAGAGTTATTGTCAATAGCTTAGCTAGATTTGCTAGTTCTTCCATTTCCCTGGTTTCTCGCACCTGCAATAAATGTAGAGCTCTCTTTTTCCACCTCAAGATTTCACCATACTGAGCCAGTGTAAAAACCCGCATAAATATACACTGATGACACGGTGGCTTTCCAGTCTGCCCATGCCGTGTGGTCAGCAGGAGTGCTGAAGTCACGGGTGGGTTCACCTCAGTCCAGCTGAACAAATAATCCAGGTTGTATTCACAGGGGCCAGAAAGCTGGACAAGGCAATCAGTAGCGTATAGGCTGCAGTGGTATCATCCTGTAGTGAGCAATTCCACTTTAGTAACTGACGAGACCAGTTCTGGGTTTAATGGGAGGTGAGATGCCTAGCACAAGTGTGGATTCCCTCACCACAGTCATCTAAGCTGAGGCCAAATTAATTTGGAGTGAAGCTTGGTTTTAGTAGCTGACCTTGGAGGGCTCCCAGAAAGTGAATGCAGGCACATGAACAGCTATATTTTTCCTATTTTTCCCCATCCTTTGACAACAATAATGCAAATTCATGTGGTTTGGCTGATGGTCAACTTAAAGAACAGCTTCACCCTCTCAGGTAAATGGTGCTGAGGACAGGTATTTTGCTGGTGGATTTTATATCAGATAGATAGACTAGAAAAGTCCCTGAAGTTTTTATTCTGTATTTTATAATGCAAAATCTAAGCCACAGTAAATAACCTGCAGTAACGCCATAAGAACTGATAAGGACAGAAAGGAGAAGAATTTCCAAACTGATAATCTGAAAAATGCATAATCACATGTGTGGGCAAGACAGGATAACCTGATGCTTATTAAATATTATCACAGACTTGAAGGATCCCAACTGAGTATTAGACCTCCAATGTGCTGGAATTTGCACAAATGTACAAAAGAGACATTCTACATCTTATGGAATTAAAATGTACATAATGGCTGGAGGAACTGCAACAGAGGGGTGGAAAAATGATGCTGGTATTATTTAAAGTAGTATTGAAAGTATCTGAAACATACTTTAGAAGACTCTCAGAACATTTTCACTGATTATATATGTGTATATATCAATGTACTCAGTTACAGGTGAACGTAAAGAAAATCTGTATCTGTATTTTATGCAGAGACCCAGAACTGTTGCCTACCACGCATGTTCTCGACACTGGGCTGTAAGGTCTGTTCTTTCTGCTTTCTTTTTTTCTTCTATTTCTTGGCCTCAGCCTGGACATCCTCTGTCTTCCATTAGTTCTCTGCCTATTTGAAGAGAAAGTTGTCATATGGGAAAAAGACAAAATCTTCTCACATGATTTAAAATAAAGCAGTAGTGGGATTTTGATAGCCCCTCAGGGCATCATTACCCAGGAAGGGAGAGTCTAAGGCTCTCTTACAGAGCCCAGAAAGAAAAAGAGTCACTACTGCTTGCATGTCTTTTGGGCTGAGACATGACATCGGTACCAAGTGGTTTAGACAGAAATGCTTTCTGTGCCCAGAAACTCAAACTGAGGCATTTGGGGAGCTTTAAATCAAAAGGGCAAAGCAGCTGTAGAGCACAGGCACCCACAGAGGGACACAGTACCTCAGCATGGGAGTACTGGATCTTCTGTGTCGGGCAGCTAAATTCTAACCAGGTCTTTATAGGTTATGTCTGGACCTTAGAAATTTCAGTCTACAGCTGTTCCCGGTCCCGTTCATGTAACAGACTAATGACCTGTAAAATTACAGTTTAAAATGCCTTTGGAGAGTTATAGTAAACATTTTAAAACGTAGCTGAAGATACATTTCCATTCTGTTTTTACTCTTACAACCCATAAAGTGGAAAGCATTTCATATAAAAAGACTCTCAACCAAATCCCTGCTTCTCATTTTAATTTCACTCATATAATCTATAAACACTTTTATACAGAGACACTGTAAAATCCATGCCTTTCTGCTTCTTCACTATGTTGAATTTTCAGAGTAGTATGAATTTTTAAGCCTAAGCTTCTGGAGAGAAGGGCTTCTATGAAAATGTTGATGCTATCTTAACTATTATGCTCTGACCAGCACTGCAGCAACAGAGAACACCAATAAAGTACTGCAGTGCCATATAATTGTCTTATTAATTGGAACATTATTTACAGAGAGGGCTGCCTTCACAGCATGCACCTACTTTCTGAAATGCTCGCAGCACTCAGGACACAGCAGGCAGCCAGCATAAAAGTTCAGTTAAAGAAACGGTAAAATAGCCATCCATATAAGAGCAAGTTAATGAATTAAGTCCTCCTAGCATGTGAGCAAGCATTTTCAAATTTAAAGGGAGGTGACCTTAAAAGCCTGCAAAGTCTCAAAGGTAATGCAGGATTTATGATGGTGGTGGTAGAGACCTTTAATCTTTGGATGAAGAACAACCCATCTCGGCTAGTCTATTAAAGTATGTTGCATGTTGCATTATAAATTATGTTTTGACAAAGATCTGTCTTGGAAACCAGAGGATAAGAAAGAAAACAATCTCCTAGAATGTGTAGGACCCTACCCCACATTTAACTGCTTTAATAGCACTGTACATACTACATACTGTGCATGGCAGTTGTTTATGGAGCCCCTCATTGACAAAAGTTCTCCAGATACCATGAAAAGGAACTGCCATGCTCCCTCTGTGCTCGTAAAAAAGACATTAGTGGCAACTATTCAACAAAGCATTTCGTATTTTCAATGTCCCCATAAAATCCTTTCAGCTGACAGAAGGGACATTATGATGCCTGTCCCTCTGCCTTTGCAGTGTCCAACTGACTTCTTAATGAATTCAATGGAAAAAAACAAAAAGCATGCAGGACCAAGGCTTCCAGCTTTGAAGGATTGTTTTTACCAAGATTAATGCTTCATTATCATATATGAAATATAGCACAGCTACTATGTCAATATGTACATTTACAACTTTAGTGCTAAGTTCATAGATTGCTCTGTGGTTTATTCAGCACGGGTACACAACACTGGGTTTTTAAAGAGTTTTAGGGCAGTCAATATTTTCACAAAATACCTCATAAAATCCTTTTCATAATTTACTCCCTAAAAAATCTGATACTTGTAGACTTCTGGACAGATTGCCTATCATTCTTAGGACTTTCCAACCTAGCTCAATGCAAAGCAGGAAGATGAGTTTTGCCGTTAGCACTGAGTTGCCATAAATTAAGCTGTCATTGCAGGCTCTTTTGATGTGTCATTCATGATGCTACCACTCACACTCAGTTCTTGGAAACTGAAGCCAGTTGCTTCCTTGGCAATTAAATGGTATAATAGCAGCCTGGATCCCAGTTCATATGCAATGAACGTCAAAGCATTTTACGTTAGTTAGTCAGTGGAACACAGAGCACTCTACTGCTTAATTTCCTTTGTGGACCTAGTCATTCCTCATTTCCTCAAAAAACATTGAAAATCAACACTGTAATTTTTCCCCAATGTTTTCTCTGGTGCTTTGAATAAAATCAACTACTTTGTGGTTTAAAAAAGCACCTGCAAGTGAAATACATCCCATCTATGTTCAGGCGTGTATTTGAGACAGACTTACTTGTGTTTTCATCACTTTATGCAGTCCCACCTCCTTTGCTCTGTAGCTCATGTTTGATTTTGGCTGGGTCCACCATCACCCATACCCACCAAAGCCCTACCAGCCCAAAGCAATGAAACACCTTGTGATTCAGACAGCAGCGAGATGCCGGCAGGTTACAGGCACTGCCAGTTTTCAGGTCCCTCATGGGCACTTGAGGAAAGGTACAGTGCTCTTGGGGAGCAGTCAGTTGGACAGCAAGGAAATCCAAATTCCTGACTTCTTTTTATTTCAGAGCCCAATTAATTTATTAATTTTTTTCTCCTACAGAGTAGCTATGTTAACTTCAATGTTTTGGATCAAATTCAGTTGAGATAGGCAACAGGCATATTAACTCCCGCAGTTTCAAACGCTGGTGGCATTTCCTTGTCTCTCTGCCAAGTATAAAGTTATTACATACTGTTGCTGAATTTGTGTAAACAATTATCAGCCTTCCTCTGAAAACCAACTGTACTTTGGTAGTGTTTGGGAATAGTGTTTTGCATTAGCTAAGGCTGTAAATAGTATCATATTCTAATATAATCTTCCTTCCAAAAATGATACTGCTTACTGCTGGTTCGTTATTTTTTTCCAAAGAAATCTGCCTAAAAATGGAGTTTTTCCATGTTTCCATTTAGTAAAGGGAATTCTCAAAGACTTAAGGAAAGTCAATTTAAGCTACCTCAGGTAAGGTAAACACAGAGATTTAAGTGGGCATATAAGTTAGACGTGTTGCCATAACATAGATCAGACCAACTTATATTTCATTCATGGGCAAATCGAGCCACTAGAAGTTCACATTGCAAATGCAAACAACTATGATGAAAGAAATGGTTTTTATGCTACGATACTTCTGTCCAGTCATAACAGAGATGACCCAGACTCTGGCAAGCCCATAGCAGGCTGGATCCATATCATTGCTGTCTCTTTGGTTATATTCTGGCACCGAGCCTCCTGTAGTCATCTTCTCCTGTTTCTTTCCTTAATCCTTGTCAAGGACAAAGACATTTTCTGGCTGCTGTAACTGTCGTCCCTTTTCTTCTTCCTGTCATAAAGTCATAGAAGAAAGTTTGAGTTTAAGAAAGCGTGAAGTATGAGTTACTAAAACGTATACACCCATATGTTTTTATTCTCTTCTATGTGTTCTGGAAGCTTTATCAGTTCTAGTTTTGCTTCTGAGTCCAAATATATCAAAAGCTGTTTATGTTACCAAATGCCAGAATACACAGATGGCATCCATTTACTCAGTAGATTTTTACTATTGGTTATGAGCATTTCATACTATCAATCTGACATCTTCTTGAAGTGTCGAGGTTTAGGCTGGGTTGGCCACTAAATGAACAACAGATTATTTTTATTTTTTTTAACTCTTCCTTAAGGTAAATAGGTGTTTGGCCAAATCCATCTGGTTCTGAATTAATTTCATTCTGGCTGCTACAGTATAAAGAGAATACTGTTAGACCTATGATATTTGATTTATTATTTCAGTTGAAGAGCTCTTGAAATGCCTAGTAAATTTGATTTGGTAATTCCAAATACAGCATCTATATCATAGCCATATGCACACCACATCCTACTTTTTCTTGACAGAAAAGAAAAAAAGCAATCTGCAATCTCCTCAAATATAAAAGAAATTTGAAGAAACAAGAACCACACCTCTATACATGTGTTCTTTGGCCTAGAATGTTTTTATTGATACAGGATATGAATCTAAACCAACATGAAATTATTCCCCAGAAATGCCAAGCCTTATCCTTCAAAGAGTCTGGAAGGGCTCCTTTGGAAGATGGCTGAATTTGACAATGATTTCCTAAGCTTGAGCTATATTAAGAATAATAGGATTATGTTATTACATCTCTAGCTGTGATAGGACTGGAGTAGGTTACTTAGACCCAGTGGCTACGCTGCTAAATAGAAGACAGCCAGGAGCTAATCCTCAGTGCTGAGGCCAAGTGGTAAGCACAGACAGATCCATGATATATAGCTCTTGTCCCTGCGACTTGTTTCATCCCATGTGGCGCCTATGTGGTCCAATCAAAACTGCTTCTTTTCATGTGTTTTTTCCCAATTCGAGATGTTGAAGTAATGTATAACCTGTATTGCAGCCTGCCAGAGTGGTGGCTTTGTAACATGAAGCTGCATACGTGTATGGCATGTCTGAGGGTGTAAAACCTGCTGGGATAGCATTGGAAAGTTGTGTGGGATGGAAGGAGTCACACTCGGTGCAGTCTTGTCCATGCTGTCTGGGAAAGAACTAGTTTGCTGAAGTGAGCCCAGGCATGGCTGAGAGCTCAGCAGAGAAGTCCATCCCTGGCGACCTGAATCAAGGATACAAAGCAGCTTACTGTGGTATACAATTCTCCACAGTTCAGTCAGATACTTATTCTCTATTTTGGTGTCCAAGGAGCTTTAGAAGCTCCAAAACATTGTCCACATTTCTACCACTGTCTTTTTCCAGCCCAGAAGCTCAGTGTTTAAAATGCTAGGGAATGATGAGCTGAGAGCACTAACCATGTAGGCTAGGCTGAATACACCATAACTTCTGTCAGGCAAGAAGAAGGCATTGTGGAACATGCAATCTTTCACTGTCAAGCACAGAGAGCCTTCCAGGTCCTTTTCCAGTGAGAGGTTGCCACTTGCAGGACAGGATCCTAAAGAAAATGGCTTGACTGAGGAGACTCCTGTATGCCGTATGGGACAAAAGCAATAGTGCTCCCTTCTCAGGATAGAGCAACGGAGGGAGGGAAAATGCCAAGACTGGAGACAAGCTTTTTATACCAACCCTGGGCAGAGCTCCCTGAGGTTTTGGGCTCCTTTGTGAACATTATGTTTTCCTCTTGCCACATGCAGTGACTCATATTAGGAGAGGGAAGCAAACTTCTCATGCAGGACACTCTGTAGCTGGTTCCACACCAGTAAAGGCAATTCCCAGTGAGCAGAGTGCTTTTGGAAGCATTCCCAGATCTTGCCAATGAGCAGCAAGGCACATGCCAGCAGTCACTCAGCAACCCTAGCCAAAACTCTATTACTGATCTTGAATGTCCTCTCCTTTTCCCAGCAAGACACTGGAAATAGCATAAGGCTCTCCATTCACTTGGCAGTGCAGCCCACAGACACAGCAGGGAAGTGCCATGGGACTCATCACATGGCAGAGACAGATGGGCCCTTCCTGCTCTTTACCTCTTTTCCCTTTGCCTGTGCTTACTTGGACACCCTCCTCCTCTTATAGACTAAGCCTTAGGGATACTCTATGGCAGCCCAGCTAGAGGCATTGATACCCATGACCGTACCATCTCCTCAATGCTCACGGTCTTAGATGTTACTGTGCCATCCTCTCTAGATCTTTTCTCTAAGCAAGTCTTGGGGCGGAGGCACCAGTCCAGCTGAATGTTCTCATACAAAGTCATAAAGTTTAGGTGTGAGATGTATGTGCAGCAAGAACTTTGGTCTAGATAATCACACCAGGTTTTTAGCACCTCCATGCACTACTGACATCACATGGGATATTGGCTTGGGCCTGTCCCTCAAGGTCCTCCACCACGGACCTGGCTGCTGAAGGCACACTCTCCCCTAGTGCTGAAGGAGGTGAAGGCCTAGTTGAAGTCTTCTGAGGGACTTCGGGTGTCAGGTAGGGCTGCCTGTATCAGTGGGATGGAGTATAGGCCACAGCCATGAAGATAACACTCTCACGATACCTATATCTGGGAGAATCGTGTGGAAAAGACCTACTTAATCTCCTGATGAAAGCATCAGATACTCATGTTTGATCCCAAATTATCTTGGATCTCTTACACTAATCATAACTAATGTATGCTACAGCTATGGACTAGGAAATATAGTGAACATTGTTGCTGTGTTGTCTGACAGTCATTCCCTCCTTTTCTTGTCACTGGTAATTTTTCTCTTGATGACTGCAGTGTGGCCACTACTATTAGAGGGAACTTAGAGAACGCAAATAAAGGGTTGTTGGTTAGCTTGCCTCACTGCCACCTTGAGGCATTTCTCTTGTGCTTAACGCCTATCACCGAAGCCTGCCTTCCCTCCCCTGGGTCTCATTTACAGATACGCTCTGTGGCCCTGGGAGACACTTTGCATAGTTTAAAAATTAGCACTCAGTCTGAAGATGTGAGGATCACCGGCTAGCCAAACAGCACTAAAAATCATCACTTTTTTATTTTCTAGCTCAGTACTCTACCTTCCAAAAGCGAATGGTACACTTCAATTTCCAGTGTTTTCCCTGTTCTTGCCTTGCTGCCCTGTAACTGTCTGTTGAATTTTACTCTTAGCTGTGCAAAGCACTGCCCTGCTGCAATGAGATACGGGCCTTAACTTTTCCAGTGCTCTTCCTGGTTTTACATTTTCATTTTATTTTAATCCTTAGGAACCAAATAAACTGACAGATGGGAGAAGGAAATGAGTAGGCTGAGGAGGAAGATCAGGGGAAGGAGAGAATCAGATCAGCAGCCAGAAGTGGCCAGAAGTCAGCTGCATCTGAGCAGTGTGCACGGGCTGCTTACTGCACTTTTTGCTGCTTTTGCTTTGCTTACTCCACCTCCAAGTTGGTTTAATCTCTGGAAAGGCTTTCTCTGTTGTCTAGTGGTCGTTGCAAACAGAGAGAGAGAGTGAGTAGGAGGCCATTCAAGCCCATACATTACATATTTAATCGCTGCTTCCTCTAATGCAAGGCTTATTGCCGTAGGCGTGCTTTCCATTTTATGCATCCCTCCCTTGGGTCACATATAATTCTTCATATTGTGGTTGACATGCGGGCATTTAAATTACAGCTCTCTATCTTGCTTTGCAGACTGCAATGACTTTCTTGGCTTTAGAGTATTTGCTGTCCAGATGGTTGCTGTCAAATAAGAAACAGGTGGCACCACTGACGTGTGGTTTGCCTATAAATTTCTTCAGAAAACAGTAAAATTTCAAAATGTTCTTAAGCTTGATGGTCTGCATTATTAAAAGGTATTTCAGTCCTAGGTAGTCTCTGTGGGACTCAGGGAGAGAAGCCCTTGAAAAAGTCTCTGCACAACTTCAAGATGACTATTTATCAGGCTTGCATCTTTTTTCCCCAAAGACCCAACACTGCCTTGACGGGCTTGGCTCACACCTCAAGGAATTTTTCATTTTTATCTGCAAATTCTGAAATTGTTTCTGGAGTGAGTGCTCAGAATGGATGTGACTGCAGCAGCAGAGAGGGCAGGGGCAAAGCTGGCAAGTGAGGGAGGTCAGGAAAGCCCCAGGAGAGGTGGTAGGTCCAGCACATTCATTTAGAGCTCTGTCCAGCATTCCCTCCACTAGATGGTACTCGGGCAACACATTTGTCTTCACAAGCTTTCCCAGTGATGAAAATCATCATAATACAGTGTCCCTGTGTAGAGAAGCAGAAAACACTGTGTTTTTTGGGGCACAAGAAACTTCTGGTGAAGATCTTTACGCTTTCAAGGTGACATACTCAATTAAGCAAAGCAAACAGGTAGCCTGGGCGAGCTTATCTTGCTTTTGCATCTGTTACAACAACCTTCAGTTGCATATGTCCCATTCATTTTCCCATATTTTTGTTTTTGATTGTCCTCTAAGGGCATATATGATTTAGAAAACTGTTGCAGAAAACAAATGGTAAGAATTATGTTAAAATTAGAACCTACCACTATCCTTTTCCAAAAGTTACCATCTAACAAGAAAAATTAACTCATTTGTCTACCCCTACCAACACATACATTATTTGCTGCAACATATGGCATCCAAAGCAAGGCAAAACTAACCCTTACAGTTTACAGAGCTTCATCTGGTAGCTCATTGGTGTCAGTGGCAGCCAGCTGCCCAGTAAATGACAGTGACCATGCAGTTCACAATATTCACATGTTTTACACTGATGTTTTTAATACTTTTTTTAAAGACTTTTCTAACTTTGGGACTTTTTTCAAGTGGAGGGGTGAGCGATAGTGTAAAGAGATGAGTCAATCTACATACTCAGAATCATATCAGGATTCTTACATCCTAGACTAAGTGTGGTACCTTATTCCATGGGCTAAACATCTATGGCTATTTGAGTTGTAAGATCATGTGAGTAAGGTGGGTTACATTTTTCCATTTCTGCTCCAAGACAAACAGAACTGCAATAAGGTTTGTACAACTTGTCAACCAAAAACGCTGTACAGCAATAAAGGAGCAGGACTTCCAGGCTGTGCTGGAGGCTCTGACAGCTCCTCCAGTGAGCACAAAGCTGTTGGGAAGAAAAAAAGATGAAATAAACACCTAGCTACTAGGGCTTACTGCTATGTTTCTTGGACTTTTAAACCCAAGAATCACTGATTTTTTTCTGAAGAAAAATTTGCAGACTGTCTGTAACAATTAGCCTCATTTCTCTGCTTGTGACTGGAGGATTTAAAGCATTTCATATACCTCCTTCTCACATCCTCTGACTGTAGGACCTCCCTGAACTCTAGGAAAACATTAGAAGAGACAAAAGGAAAAGATAACATTCCTTTCATATTATTTATTTCTTATCACTCTAGAAGATTTCATTGGTTATTACTATAATGTATGACATTCCTCAAGAAGTTTCAGGTTGATAGTAGCAATCTATGGTCAAAGGATATCTAAGGTGCTTTGAGAGCATTTCTAATGAAGAAAAATGGGATTTCCATACATCTTGTTCTTTTAATGCACACATTTCAGAATTCTATTAAAAAAGGTTACTTGAGGGAAGACAGTTTGAGTTAGTTCCACCAGCATTAAAGGAAGATTAATTTTTCCTTTCATATCTTTTTTTTTTTTCAGAACTGGTACCATTTTCATGCATCTAAAGAGCTTTTCTGCCTGCTAACAACTCTTTACTTTCTAATGAACCTATGACTGACAGAAAGTTGAGCTTTTCTTTCCTCCCACTAATACCACCATTGTATGTGTCTTGTTAACCAGTATTGTGTATCAGTCACAAGCTGACTCCTTTGTGCCTTTGTAAAGTATCGATTTAGTCAGCATTATCTACTGGGGAGACAACGCTGCTGGTAAACGTGAACACAAAATCCTGTAGCATTATAAGCCCTAAAAATCACTGCTTCAGCCAGGAGCCCTGCAGCCTGGGAGGTGGCCAGGCTGCAGCCAGAGAGCTGGCTGCCCGTCAGCAGCTGGCGGCTGCGGAGTCGGAGGGAGCAGGACGGTGGCCAGGACAGGACCAGCCGCCAGGTCCAGCCAGGGTGCAGGGGTGGCTGGGAGCTCGGGCAGCATCTTGGCTCTGGCTGCTGGTTGGGTTTCTTGGCTGGAAAAAACCCCAACCACCCATGCCATCCAGATCTGCCTGCCAGCCTGCCCGTGACTCGGCTATGCTGATATTTGACCAGACTGATACATTCCCAGAGCCTGTTTTGATTTTTCGCTTCATCAGGCTTTTTCAGACAGTAAACTGATTTCTCTGCATTATGAAAACAACGACAAAACCAGACCCAGTGGCATGTGCAGAACGTCGCAGCTCAGTCGCTGGATTCTGCACTCCGCAAGGAGTCTGTAGCTCCCCATACCAGCAGATGCAGAGGTAGCTCCCCGTCGGTCTCCAGGTAGACTTTAAAATGGCACGTTAGACCAACTTAAGCTTCTCCCTTCTTGTTTTCCTCCCCGGGCAATGGTCAGCAGAAACAGCCAACCCCCATCTCACTGGAGAGGGGGAGGGCATCAGCTCTGTGGGGGTTCTGTGTCTTTGGATGAAATTGTTCCTTTGTTAGTCCAAAATAGCTCAAATTGGGCAACTTTCCAAGCATGCAGTGAAAGGCGTCTGTTTGAGACAGTGCTTAGAGAAGGCTGAGGATGGAGAACTGAAAAAGAGGTGCCTGACTGGCTGGGCTCCCACCGGAGTGATTAATGTAATGTTGCTGGGATTTTACTGCATTATTAATGAAGTGCTAGGGTGCCTGGAGCACTGGAAAAACATCTCTGGAAAATTATTACTAAAAATCTGAATTGGTGTATTGGATAACCTTTCATATTCTTTTTTTATTTTTTTTTTCCCCTTGCCCATAGAGTCCTTATCATGCCAGAGGAAGGTTATAAATAATAAAGAGGGAGAGCAAGACGATGCAGGCGCTACTTCTTCCACCTCCCCAAGGAGCGGTGGCCCCGTTGCCAGTGGGCTCGGGGTGCCAGCATCCCACGGGAGCCTTGCCCGGGGGCTGTGCGGGGGGGTGGGATTGTACTCACCAAGCCCCTCTGGACTCCTGGACAGGGAGATGTCGCCCATGGAGTCCCACTTTGTGGAACAGAGTTGGGATCTGACAGGGAATAGCCCGGGACTGGTTTAGGGCTATTGTTGCATTGATGAAGCATCTAGGATGATCAGTATAAATTATCTCTGCTCTTTTTATTTTTTTTTATTTTATTTTTTTTCCTCATAGCTGTTACCACCTTTTTAATTGGCTTTGTCATGCTTTT
>VXBW01000790.1:579782-637380 GCA_013400375.1 Thinocorus orbignyianus | reverse complement strand
TTTTTTTTTTTTTTCCTTCTTGTCTTCTGAATCCTCAGCTAGTGATCTATAATTCAATCTTCTCTTTTCCAGTGGTAGCATCTGCGGGTTTGTTTGGGGAGGGGAGGGAGGTGGCCAGATTTTTGTCACCTTTTTTGTTGTTATTATTATTATTATTATTTTAGCTGCTGAGCTTTACAGCAGCCTCGCCTGACTAAAGCTTCCAGTTGCTAAGCGACTTTTCCCCTCCGCCCTTCCCGCAGCCCGGTTGCCATAGCGCTGCCAGCCTCGGCTATCAAGTAGCAGAGAGCAGTCATTACTCACCGAAAATGGGGAAAAAAAAAAAAAAAGAAGAAGAAAAACAACAAAAACCCCAACAAACCCAGCCAAAACTGGCTCTGCACGCACAAATAAATGTATTTCTTTCCTTTTCTTAATTCATTTTGCCAGCCGGCGGGAGGATGCCTGCGTACACAGCGGCCGCGGCTGCTCCCTGCGTTATCTTCTCGCGGAAGTTTTTTTGGTTCGTTAAAATAGGACGGACTGCAGTGCTGACTCATGGACACCTGTGACGCAGCTCATGGCAGCAGCAGATATTAGAGGATGTACTTTCTAAGAAGCTGCTTTTCATACCTGGGCAACCGGCATCACGCACCCCACCATGACTGGAATTCACCCAGCGCAAGCAGGTGCTCTGCAAATCCCAGCACCTTTCCTTACGACCCGGGTGGCAGGGTTACAGCTTTTCTCTTGAGACATTTTTGGGTAACAATAACGTCATTACGTACATAAAATGCATGGTGTGCTGCCATCAAAGACTAAAAGAACCCACACTCATCAGAAATTGGCTTTTCTTTCCAAATGCACTCAAACAAATGTGTATGGGGAGTCATATCCAGAGAAATAGAGAAGCTTCTGTTTTTAAAAGAAAAATCATATCCCCATGGCTTGGGGGAGACAAAAGTTAGTGTCAGCCCTAAAACCTAATAAACAAGAAGGAAAAGCTGACATCTTTCTACTCTAAAATGGTGAGCTTTCCTGACAGGTTTTACCAGCTGGGTGCTGTGGGGTGATGTGGAGCACGGCAATACCCACCTAGGGACTCTCCTCAGCAACACCATCCACCATCACCAGTAAATAAAAAAATAGAAAAAAAATTACTTTTTGTATAAAAATGAAAATGTGCAGACTTTAAAATACCTGCTAGTAAAGCTTTTGGTAGTTTAAGATTACCTGTGTGAGAATATGAATCATGTAAATTACATTTGAGTTAATTATCTGGGGGAGGGGTGTGAAAGGGGAGAGGCTTTTCCGTCAGCAATTGTTACGAGCGGTAGTTGAGTTGCACATAAAATAGTCAGTTGTTCTGTGACTTTAGCTTCCATTAATCACAGCAAAAGCCTCCACCTCGGGCTGTCAGCATAAAGCCTCTCTTAACATCCAGGGAACTTTCTTCCCACGTTCTACAGTCGGTGAGATATTGCGATAATAAATGCAGTGAGGAGCTAGACTCTGTGTCCTTACATGCCCTTCCATTTATCCAATCCAGCATCTGCCTATTTGAACGACTGCATCAGATACAGGCAGTGTGCCAGCTATTAAAATGTTACACCTACCGCCACGGAGCTGAATTGTACATTTTGTTTTTCCCTTGTCCTTGAAAAGGACTCACTCCTGAAGTAAGAACGCTTTAACTGCTCCTCGTCTTAAATTCCCTGTTTACCCAACTGTCTGTCGCCTCATTTAGTACTTTGTATTCTCTTCTCTTCACGCTATCCTTGGGAATATTAAATATCATTGTGCAAGAAAAGTTGTTTAAGGAACAACCTTTGCCAGCTGTATGGAAACTGATTTCAAAAAACATTTCCACTCTGATGAAACATGCAAGTCAAATATCCTGGTTGGGGGGTGGGGAAGGAAAGGATTATTTTAAAAATTCCTTTCTTTTTTTTTTTTTTTTCAATTCAGGGTGTTTTTTTTCTTCTTAGGAGCTAACCTGACATAACTTTATCTGGGGGTCAGAATCCACACATCACTGAGGTTTCAACAAATTGACATTTTCTTACTGGTGGAGAAAAAAAAAAAAACCAACCAAAAACCAGGCAAAAAATAATTCTCAGCTTTACTATCTGTTGTTCTAAAGGAAGTCAGGACTTGAGAATGGCCATGTTCAATAAATGAGGCATTAAAGGTCTATGCAACAGACCTTTTTGTCCTGGAAATATCAATTTAAAAGAAAATATTGTCAGATTTATTATGCGAAGACCCTTGCCTAACCACAGATTTAGGTGAAGATCCTTATTCTCAATTAGATTGCTTTAGCTCTAGGCTTCATTTCATCCAGAAGAGAAATTACTGGAATAAAGGTTAAATATCCAAATCAGCAATATTATTGCCTGTGTTTCTTGATGTTTGAAATGGTAATAGAGCAAATTGAACATTAACCTAGTAGGACCAAGGCATCTCCATTTGCATGGTTTTGACATCTGAATAGGGTAATAACTTCTCCATGGTGAAATTATGCAATGGTTGTTAGTCAGTCTTTCATTTCCTCAAGCATTTGTGCACAGATTACATCCGCATATTATATTTTATTATGACTCATTAAAATGCTAATCGACAAAAGTATGCTATTGCAGTTCCAGGAGAGATCTACATCATTAAATGGGTCTCCATTTCTATACCTTTCTCATAGCCAACACAGCGCATCAAGTGGAATCCACGTAAACACCTTTCTTTTCTAAGTGTAAGAACAATGTTCGCTTTGTGCATTGCCAGTCTCTCTGTACTTGTCTTGTGCAAGTCCTCTCCTTCTGATTTTTTTCTGGTTTCCTAACCTTCTCTGCCAACATCCCCAATCTGTTCTCAAGGTAAAATTGCTGTAACATGGTTAAAGTACTTCCATGAGAGCCGCCTCTGCTGTCCAATTCCTGTACTTCACCTACCTCTCAGAGTCCCCAAACATTTCCTCTGCTCACAGAAAACCACTGATTGCTGCCTTTCCTCTCTCATTTCCAGATCTGTTTGTTTGTTCTTGTATTTTCTCTTCCTATCATCTGACTCTCCTCTCCAGTTCCATCCTATGCAGTTATTTTTGTTCGCTACAAAGTGCCTTCACACCTAAGTTGTTTGTCAGAAATGCTTTCACCATCCATAAATTCAAAAGCTAAGATATCAAATTGACCAAATAGCACTTTGTCTTTACAACCATCAGACAGGAAACCTACTTCTTCCTTAAAAATTTTAGGTAATGATAACATTACACCTGCAGAATTTTTACTTTGCTGAATCCTTGTTACTCTGATGATAGAATTAGATTGTGGGAAACTGTTATTTCTCACCAGATATATGCTTGTCCTGTTCCTGTGTTTTCTACCATTGACCTTACATTGACATTATATTGATAATTTTATTTTTTTTTGCCACCAAGACTATTCCTTAAAAAATGTTCTGTAAAATTACTTCCTTCTGATAAGTTAGAATTTCTCAATTTTAACTACTATTTCTCAAATATTTACATTAAAATCTAGAATTTGAATCCAAATATTTAAAGATATTTTCTTATTTGCTTTGCAAAAGCCATTGAGAAGGAATGCCCAGTTTTGATTCAAGTTTGCAATCTGCCTCTTTTAAAGACACCAGCATACTGGCAGGAGGACTCATTCTTGTCCTTCAGCTCTGCCAAAACAATCACGTCCCTTTGCCTTGGACTTATTATCTACTCGCTTCTTTGTGTCACTGGTTTATTTGCTTGTGTCCCTGGGGCTTCTCTGTGGACTCCTCTGTGTTTTAATTTGGACATCAAGTTACATGAACTCAGATCACGGCTTTAGGGAGCCCCAGATTTATCTGACCATGGACAGTGAAAGCAAACAATGATGACAGTTATGAGAAATGAGAAAGTTGTCCCAAGTGAAAGACTTACTCTCACTCACACCTGATACCAGAGTCATAACTGGGATTAGCTGAATCTGGAACTACCACGACTTGGTTTAGATAGTTGTGACTGAAGAAGGTTGAGGCGTTCTGGCTGCTTTCAAAATAAATATGTCGATCATCTGCTCTCATTGGCTCCCACTCCAGTTGGCTTACTTGAGTTTTTTAGAAGTAGCATGTCTGTTTGTTGTGCACCTGGTGTAATTCTATTTTTGTCTACTATAAGGCATTTTATCAAGTGTATAAATCACGCTGAGTACTGCAGTATTTTGAGCATGTGTATGTGGATGTAATTCTAACACATAGCCTCAAAGAAAAACCTTTGTCACAATTATAGATCGTTAGATATTCATTATTCACCATTGTTTGGATTTCTGTCCTAAACATTTTATTATCCTTTTAGTCTGATAGCAGTTTTCTAGATCATTGTGCAAGCTTTAGCATTACTTAGCAGTTAATCTCACCCAAAAATGGAATAACAAGCTTCTTTGTCTGCCCAAATTCACACTGTTTGCTGTTCGAACTAATCAAAGAAAAATAAACACCATTAATTTTTATCCTACTACTTTCCTTCCACTGTACTCTCCAAATACTAGTATAGTCCAGAGGAAAGTGAAAAAAACCCACACATAAAAGAGGTTAAATTCCAGTCTGAAATGACCTGCGATAGGAAATAATGATATCTATTATGAGTAAATAAATGAACTCTAGCATGTTCTTCGGAGGTTTTGAAGGTCTGGCTGGCATCCATGGATGTTCAGATGTTGCTGTGATGAAGACCTTCAGAAATGAGTGGATAAATAAAACCCAGTGTTTTAGTTTTAGTTTAGTTCCACTGTTTTAATTTTTGGTTTTGTTTTTGTTTTGTTTAATCTTTGTATATATGGGATTTCTTTCTCAAGCAATGAACACATAATGAGGTTCCTCTTAAAATTATAGTGACTTTATGTAAGCAGTTTTGCAAGAGTATTTATGAATGTATCTGGCGAACTTTCTACTCCCTTTCTAGAAAAGTGATTATTTAGAACAATCAGTGTCTGTTTTCAATCCCCTACTTCCATACCTTTCAATGGAAGATAGCTAAGTAGAATTCTAAATTTTTCTTCGCTCTACAGAGAAGAAAATGTAAAAGCCCATGGTTTCAGAGACAAGCGTGGTTTTGTTGCTGTTGCCAGGTTTTTGTCTCTTGTATCATTCTTTTTCTTTTTTCTTTTTCTTACCTTAATTCCCTATTCTCTTGTAGATTTGTATTTCAGATTTTAGCCAACAGCATAAAGTGCTTCTCGGAGTGCCTCTTGAAACTTTTCAGTCCATTCCATGAAATTAGCGTGAATGTTCCTGTCTCATGGGATTCCTGGAATAGATAAAAGCCTGCAAGGGCATCTACAAATTGAAAAACCACAAAAGGAAAAAAAACAAAGTCAAGTTGACTGCAACTCAGCCTGCCTTTTTACCATGGGTGAGAAAGACCATCCACTTATCTCAGAATCAAGGCCTCAGTTCCAGCTTTCACTGAAGACAGCAGAATGTTTTCCCTGGGCTTGAATCAGAGCTCCAACAGTCCCCAGCACTCTTCTACAGTACTCGGCATCAAAGCAAGCACTTAGGTATAGACAGACCCCAGCCAAACCCCCAGCTGCTATTTCCCTCCCAGACTAAGCAACTGCCTGGCAATGTTTTGCGCTCATACATTTGTTTAAGGCTTTTATTACTTTATCGAAGCTTTAAGAGGTTATATTTTTCAAGATGTCACATGCACCATGCAGACTAACTTTAATTAAAAGTCATTTGGATTTTCAAGTCAAGTTGATGCAGAAGGAAAAAAGCTTAATGAGACTTTGAGTTATAATTTATAAGTAGTTGTATTCCTCTTTTTGTTTTCAGTCTTTTTTTGGACTTTAGTCATATTCTTGTCATCTTGTACCACTCTGCTAGGGCAAGATGAACTTCAGATAAATTTAATCTGGCCTTTTAGGATCTGTCTCATTCTGAGAGATCCGCTGTTTACAAAAGGAATACCAAACAGCAGCCATTACTGCTAATATACGAAACAGAACTAAAATATATTTGCATTATTAAATAAAATGTATCATCTGCATTATTTACATGCCTGTAAACAAGGTCGTTCATAAATAGACCATCAGCTTTTCATATCCCTGAATGTAGCGTCCATAGGCTACAATATACAGAGCCAGTGAAACCTCCTAACTCCAGGTTAGGTTTGGTAGAAGTTCAGGTACTTCACTATTGGTTGGGAGCCTTTGAGGATCTGACCACAGAGAATATGGAATACAAAAAAGCATCCCGTAACAATATGCATTTTAATACCAATGTTTCCCTTCCCTTGCCTTGGAAAACCCTATAATGAGCCTTGTTGGTTGGTTAGCAGCACCTTTGCTCACACATACCTCTGACCTGGGCATGAAGGTTTCCTCATTGTCTTCACCTCAGGAGCCCTGAAGTTGCAGATGATGCTGGGATGCTGGGAAAAGTACTTGTAACTCCTCCATCTGCAATAAATTCAGTGGCTAAAGACATATGGGAGCAATAGTTCCAAGACTTGGATAACTGTGGCAGCATGCTACTCCACCTGCAACAATAACAGAAATCCTAAGGAGGGAATTTCTGTTTGAGAGCTATGGGAAAAAGTCATGACCTCTCATTTTAGCTACTTAACTGGAGTACTTAAATGAGAATGCAGATTCTTAACATTTTCTATAATGGTATCTCCAGAAAGGAATTCCTATCTCAACAGGGCAAAATAGACACCTCTAGAGGGCTGTCTCCCTCCACTTTCCCCACAGGGATCATGGGTGACTAAGCTCTCAATGGAGGCGCCTCACTTAGATGTCTTCAATTAGATGGTGTGAACTTTTATGAGTTTGGTGTATGCAGGAAATGACTTAGAATTTGCAGGAGACACAGGATAAATTTCTGCTTGCTTTCAGTACACCAAAGCTGAATATTCAAACAGAGGGAAGAATCAAGCTTCCTTCACCCACTCCCTATAGCTAGTAATGGAGAAACATACTATTGCTCCACACTGGGGTAAATTAATATCTGGTCTGGCACTATCTAGTTCAAAACCTTTTGCCCTTTAGATCTTGTACAACAACTACCACATCGCACATCCCGCAGAACAGAAAAAACAGGGGGTAACATGCTTGTGGAGAAGGAGATGGGAATTGTTTCCAGACTTGTGTATACACTGTATATATCCTGTGATACTATAACCATAAAATGAATACGTAGATAAGGAATGACTAAATTCAGATGCCTTTTACTACGGAAAACTAAGGTGGCAACATTTTAGCTCTCACCATGTCCAGGGCTTCCAGAACACTCCCAGCCACCACGAATCTGTTCGAATTACTTTAAATATAGCTGTTTAATCTTCAAAGACCGTGTACTAGGAATTGACAAACTACTTCCAGCAGCAAATCAACTGTATTTTCAGCTCTTTAGTGGCATTTGTTTAAGAGGTTAGTAAATATGAAGTGCGGGATACGCACTTATTTAGAGATACATAAGAGAGTTTTCAAAGTAGCTGCCTTGAATGAAATATAAGCAAGGTATTTCTTCTAGGATTCTTTTGAAATTGTAACAATTTTCAGTAGTGAAGTTTGCAGAACCTGGTGCTGCCTCTAAGACTGTGTACTCTACCTCTAGTTGAACACCCTGCCACTAGGACTTTTCCCCAGCCAGATGCTGCATGGCCCATACTGAGCCAGGGCTGAGGTCCCATCCCAGACACGGTCGGTCCCCAGGAAGGTGCCTGATACCTGGGGCTGTGGTTGTCCTGGTGGACTCTGGTTGCCTTGTTCCTGGCTGGGGTGGTGACATGGTCCATGGCTGCTGGGTCCTGCCCCAGCATTACCAGGTTGGGTAGTCCTCTCTACTCCCATCATCCCAGCTTCAGGGAGAAGCCTGCCTTGTCTGTACCCTGCCAGTCCTCCCCTTCTGCAGATAGGCATTACCTCTGCATGGTAGATGCTGGAAAAAAAACAAAACCACCCTGGTTGTCTTGGGCACATAGAAACAAAACCAGCTTCATCCGCCCTACCTGTAGAAGGATTACTTCCCACAAAGCTGCTGCACAATAGATGCAGAGTCACCAGCTATCACTCCTTCCCAGTGGGTCAAAAGGATGCAAATCAATATCATGGTACAACTTACACTGAGAATTAGGTTAACTTATAGACAATGAGATTTTTCAAATTTGTTGAGACAACTGCTGAACGTGGTGAGGCTACTACATCCACGAGCAGCAATGGTGTAATTGAACTTGGCCATTTCACCTCCCTCAAAGTATGGCTATTTCCACCTGGTTAAATGGGCACTGGAAATCATCTGTTTTGGAGATGACATTGGTCTGATACTCCGTGAATTTTTACTAGATTCTGCTGTTCAAAAGCTCCAAAGTAAAACATAATTAACAGGCATCAGTCTGGGGAGGAGATGTGCCAAGTACTGTGGGCACACTCACTCACTAACTCACTCATTAGCCCATAGATTGGAAAACATAGCAAAGGCACATCAGTGGAAAAGCAAGGAGAAAGGGAAAGCACATTCATATTTTGGTTGACAAATGCCGTTTTGCACAGTATGGGGTTTTGGCAACCTAATTAAAACTTCGTCAAAAGTGCTTTGGATATCCACGAGCAGCACAGAAGGAATAAGCAGATGTAGGGAATACCGGGCTGTTAGGCCAAGGTCTCCTTCCCATCCTATTGCTCTCACAATGGGTCACTGATAGGAGAAAGTATATTTGTTTTGGTTAGTGAGTTTGGGGTTTTTCCTCCTAGTTGGAGACATTTGATGAAACCACAACATTATTTCCCTCCTCCGTCCCTGATACACGACAAAACAATGACAAGGGGGAAGGCAGAACAAAATACCAGATGATAAAAATGCAAAATGGCTACAGCAGTACAGTAGGAGCACAGAAGTTCAGAGGTACAGAACAGCAATGCAATACTCTGGGAGAAGAAAATACATTAATTATACAGACAGTTTTATTTATCTAGTCTCATGTCCTCATACAGCTCTTATTGATCACAGAACTGTTTAGCATACCAGCAGGAATGCTTTTCTGCATCCCACTGGATATTACTAAAAACCCAGCAATATTTTACATTCATTGGGGTCAAGAGAATTTATTTGTTACATGTAGTCCCATCGTAATACCCAATTTTTAGCAGTACTAGTTCACCACTAATGTTTCCACTGATAAATGCATGTAAGGGTTTAATAGCTGTAAGCGGCTGATCACAAAATATTGATGGATTAGTTTAAACCTCATCTTAAGTTCAATAAACCAAGGATGCCAGACACATCAAGGCAATTTTAATGTCTCTTCAAAAATATTGATTACTTTATTGTCGATTTTTTACAAAGCCCTTCAGTTAGACCAGAACCTTTATACATTCACTTAAAGTTCAGAAGAATATGCCACACAGAAGCAATCTTTTACTCCTTCTGAGCCTTAGCGTGACAGTATTTTTCTGGGTTCACTTTCCTCCTTATTTGGGTTGTATTCAACCCACAACCAGCACTTCCTTTCCACAAAAAGTGGTCTGAAGGTTGGAATCTCAATTACATTCATGGAACCACATTGTGTCGTCAGTCACAGCTGCATCCTTCGGCTTAATTGTAAGTTGAGGCTTGTTTGATGAGCTACTAGCTTGCTTGCTACTGACATAGACTTGTTTCCCCTGGGCTGGTTTCTTGCAGACCTGCTTGGGACTAAAGAGAATAATTTTCTACATCCCCTGGATACTGGCTGGCTGTGGCCCTAGTGAAGTCCTTCCTCATCCCCCATTAATTGTCAGTGCTGGTCTTTTCCTTCATATGTCCTCTTTTAAGTCTTCTAGCCTGTTTCTTGGACTCCCTCTTTCTTTTTTCCCTGTCCAAAGGAGCAGACAACAGGTTCTTAATTATAGCAAAGAAAATCTCATAGTAGACATCCTTTTTTTTCTCCTTCCTCAAGCAGGAAAGCAGTTAATCATTGCTTCTTGCTTAGTAGAGGTGTGCTCCTATATAACATTTTGGTCTTAACTTCTGGTGCACAGTCTTGTCTCAAACTGCTGGGAATTACACTGTTGGCTAAGATACTTGTTACTTGATAAAAGCATTCTTATTTCTAATCATTACCCTAATATTAGTGCTTCTAAAAATAACATTGTTGTTTCTAGTCTTGGTTGCATTCTTCCAGTGCTGTTATTCAGAACCACTGAACCTGAAATATGTTTATTGCCTGTCTCATTAGGTCAGTCTCATACTTAATTATTGAATGTAAGTTGCGTTGACATTAAAAAGTTTGGCAGTTTAACATTTGTCTCTGTTTTGGTTCTCTTGGCAAACACAGAAACTTGTGCTTCTGCTGACATAAAAGGCAGCTTTTTTCCAACTAGCGAACAGTGTTGGTCTATTTTAGCTACGTGGAGAACATTTTCTTTTTTATCTTTCTCACTTATGCCCAATATTTTCTGCTTGACTTCACTGGCTTATTGTAGCTCTCCTTCAAAACAGTGATTGGATGTACATTGAGGTTAGGAGCCAAAATGGTCCTCAGCTTTCCTCAGAGAAAAACATGCCGAGAATAACATCAGTTTTGAGCACTTTTGTATAGCTAATATTACTTAACAAAAGCTGTTGCAAAATGAATGTGATGACCTTGACATTTACAAATAGATCATTTGGATTTACTACTGTCTTGCTCTCCCTCTTGTCTCTTCACTCGGTAAATGCAGAGGTACTGCTCAGTGCTACTGCCACCATTTCCATAAACTCAAGACGACTTAACAGTTCTTGGCAAAGGCACCATTAGTACCAAATGAGCTGTCTCTTCTCTGGTCTGGGTATGTCAACTCGTGTGAGGTCTGGCAGCTTCAGGGTGCCAATTCTGCAGGTTTTTCTGTCACCTTTGGTGGTGAAACACTGGAACAGGTTGCCCAGAGTGGTCGTAGATGCCCCATTCCTGGAAACATTCAAGGTCAGGCGGAATGAGGCTGTGAGCAACCTGATCGAGTTGAAGATGTCCCTGCTCATTGCAAGGGACCAGATGAACTCAAAAGGTCACTTCCAACCCTAACTATGAAACTATGATTCCATGATTCTGTGACCTTGTGTACCAAGCATACTGGCTGCCTGGGTATAACTCTTCCCCTTATTAGTCTGTAAACACAAGATTGTTTTATCAAAACATCACTCAGAGATTAAAGCAAATTTTAACAGTCAAGGGAAATTAAAATTTAGAAGGATTTCCCATTCCCCAGACACTGTAAGGACTATTCAGGTACACTGTTTGGCAAAGCTCGGCCATCATAAAACCTCTAGAACAGAGTCTTCCACAGTCTTCTGCAGCCTTCCAGGCAGATGCTTGCTCTGCATAAACAGCTCCCCAGATCTCTGTAGAAAAATGTCCTTGTCAATTTAGATTGTTTTCTGGTTCATTTCCTAGAGTTTTTGACCTTGCTAGTCAAAAATGATTTGGTGAGCTCTTCGACAAATAGGTCCTAACCTTCTATGGACAGTTGCTGTGCTCTGTATCAAATTGCAAGGACTTTGCTAAGTGATTGCCTTGTCTTTTGTTTTTGTTCTCACAGAGAGTCAACCAACTGCTACCAAATCAAAGTAATATAATCTGGCTGTGAATATGCTAATATCAAATCCAGATCCTCAAGTGTTTTCAGCCCTATTGAAGCCCTATTAAAAACAAAGATGCTTAGATACTTTCAAGAGTGTGAGTCTACCTTACATACCACATATATATATTTAAAAAAAAAAAATTACCACAGGCCTGTTGTAACCCTCATGAATGGGATGGAAGGGACAAGTTAGAAAATATATATTCAAAATTATATCGCAGGAAAGCAAAAATCTGACCCCAACTAGATTGAGTAACTCTGCTCCTTCTTAAGCCCAATGACCAAACACAGAATAACATAACAGAATAAAAAACAAACGTTATTGAAGATGAAAAATAGGGCTAAGGAAGAGAAAAGACAACAGTGCATATAAGGCTATGCTGCATAAAGGAGTGGCTGTCCTAATTTGCTTTTAGATGAGGCAGGGAGAAAGAGTAACCTCCGTGGCTGCAGGATGGATCAGCAGAGGGGACTGAGGGGGAGTAGAACAGGCCAGCTCACCAAAGAGGAAAACACTTTTAGAGAACAAATGGGCAGAGCTGAGAGGACAGAGAAGGGCTTTAAAGTGGGAGAAACCAGTACAGTCATTAGTGCTTTAAAATAGTAGAATCATAGAATTGTCTAGGTTGGAAGGGACCTTTGAGATCATCTAGTCTAACCATCAACCTAACTCTGATAAGAACCCCATCACTAAATCATGTCACTAAGCACCATGTCAAACCATCTTTTGGATACCTCCAGGGATTGTGCCTCAACCATTTCCCTGGGCAGCCCATTCCAATGCTTAATAACCCTTTCAGTGTAAAAATTTTTCCTAATATCCAATCTGAACCTCCCCTGGTGCAACTTGAGGCCATTTCGTCTTGTCCTATTGCCTATGACTTGGGAAATTTGTGATTAAAATTACAGCAACTGCTTGGTTTTTCTTTATTTCAAAGGTGCTGTTACCTCCAAGAAACTGAAATAAATCCATCTATTGGTTTTATGTTGCATCCCAACTGTTTTATGTAGCTTTCTTTTCCCCACCTGTACTGTAAATGCAACATTACATGCGTGTAGGGTGGTGGCATTGCGGAAGAGGAAAGGGAGCAGGGGTGCATGGTGCTACTAGTTGCCCGGAGAGAACGTGCCAGCCCTCAGTGTCCCTTCCCTCCCTCCTTCCTCTTGACCATCCTTGCCATCTGCTCTGTGTGAGGGAAATGCAGGAGCAGAGTCTTTAAAGAAAAGGGCTGTCTCCTGTCTCTGCAGTCTCCCTCCCATGCTACTGGGTGGCTTAGAGGGCCACCAGCCCTGCCATGACAGGGGCTAGGGACTGGCTTGTTCCTGTGTGTGGCAGAGCCCTCCTTAGGGAAAGCCTGGCATGGGGATGCCAAGTCACAGTCACGGACACACGTTTTGATGGTGAGAGTCTCTGGGAGCCAAGAAAACCCCACCGGTGAAATATATCTACACCCAGCATAGCTGTATGATCAGAAAGTCGTCTGTCTTTCGCAGGTGACAGGATAATGTCATTCATCAACAGTCTGCTCTGAAATGTTGCCCTTTTTTTCCCTCACAAAGTGTTTTATGTGCAGATTTTTTATTTAATGCTGACAAACAACTGCCTTAGATCTTGTTTCCAAAGTGATTTATTTTCATGGCTTCATGTATTGGTCTTCACTGATTGCCCAACGGTGGGAAAACAGGAGTTGTCGCCTAAGCTCTGTACCAAAGGTCAGGTGCATCAAATTGGCCTAAATCTTTAGACATGACTATTTATCTCTTCTGAAACAGAGCAGACGCGTTCTGTGGTGATATATCTCTTCCATATGCGGTGAAAATCCCTTTGCAGACCATACTGTTTTAGGAAATCCCTTTCTATGTGATTCTGTACTTGCATACATTACATCCCATAAAGTGAATGCATTTGGCTTCCTTTGGACGGACTCCTCTCACACTATTCAGAAGATGTGAGTCTTGTCATTTGTTGAATTACAAACCCCTCAGCAAGACAAGAGGTGGATGGTTACAAGTCAAGTTAGCCAGCAAGCTAGCTGGTATAGCTTGTGGCAATCAGTGTTACTCTATAGTAACGGCCTAACCTCATGAATTTTTTACTTTACCCTGCCTGCTAAGTAGCTCACTCTTTCACTGAAGGGTAAGTAACCTCAAATTACCCCATACACCCCACTGTCTGCATCAGCACTGTGTCTTCTAATTACATACTGTCCTAAAATTTGTTATTTTTTATCAGTTTTTAATGTGCCACCTTACAATTTCACTGAACGTCTTCATAGTCTTGTGTTGAGACAGGGAAAAAAGCTGTCTCAACAAAGCTTTTTATCCACCTTGCCTGTACCATTCCTTACTTTAAATACTATTATCATGTTCTCTTTTAAATGTCTACTTTGGGAAATGAGCAATCCCAATCATTTCAATCTTTTTGTGCAGTTTTTCTGTACTCCTAATCATTCCTGTTGCCTTCCTCTCAATACTCTCAACCGCTGTTTTCTACTGTGTTCTGTTTGGCAGACGGTGCAATCACTTCTGCAACCTCTTTTCTTTTAACATAATAGGTAATGTAGTATTTTTGGGTGTTTTTCTCAGTAACGTTCTCAGGGAATGTAATGCTGGGTTTTGTTTCTGAATACGGTTGCATACTGAAGAAAGACTTTCATTTGAGCTGTCCCTAGCGGTAAGCAGGTATCCTTCCTGCATAAGAATCCTAAATAATCCCAAGTTTCTTGTCACATGTACATTATCTAGTGACATGGATCTTAGCCGGCCATTGTGGTATTTGTTTACCTTACTACAGCAAGTCCCTCTGAAGTTCCTCAGGGGTCTTTTCGGGACTTGATCGGCCTGGGTAGCCATCATTGCATGTGGCTCATAGCCAAGTCTGTAATCTGAGGAGGCCTTTAAACCAGAATAAGTTTTCACTAGTCCCCAGCTGCTCACTCCCTGCTTTAGAGAGTCATATATGTTTGGGTGGTTATGCCAGGAGCTAGGCTGGAGAAGAGACAGGGCTGAAAGATCATACACAGGGCCTGCCCTGATCCCCCACCTGACTAAGCACGTGGCTGGGGCAGCAGCTGTGTCCACAAAAGGACAGCAGTAGTGCAGAGGTGGGAATGAGCTGCAGAGAGTGGAGGAGATTGAGGACCCCTTCTTTCAGCAGCAGCACTCTTTGATTTACAGCATTTCTTAAAGATAGTTTAAGAAATTATGGTTTTGTCAGGACAAGCTTTGTGCAAAAGCACCTGTTATCAATGAACAGACTGGTGATACTTGAGCTGCACACCTCAGCTGAAGCCCCTGCAGCTGGGGAGTTTGCCGTGCATGCTTCTCCGTGCCCCTGAATTCTCCTTCCCATCAGAAGGGAGTTTCAAGAACTTTCATCCAAATTTGGGTATTAGATACTGTTGAAAAGCAGAGCTGGGGTGCTGCAATGAAAATCAAATTGAATGGGTTTGGTACATATCTAACGTCAGATACATAGCAGAAGCTATTAGAAAGTTCCAACAATAGGCCTATGGAGAATCATTAGCCTTGAAAAACAACAAGGATGAGATCACAAACACACAGTCCAATAAATCACCCAAGTTGGTTTTGGAAAAGTTGATGTCGTATAGCAACAATTTGTTTGTACTGTGACGGGTCAATTGGATGAGTGTCAGACCTTCTGTGGGATAACTGATTTTGCTTCCAGTGCATGCTCTTTCCTGAATGGCTTCTATGCAGCCTTTATATCAAACACCTCCAGTCAACCTCAGGATTACAAACAGAAAATCTAAAATAGATGAAACTGCTAAAACAGAATTATTGCTGGATTATTTCAAGAAGCAGACTTGGCACTACAAGATCTCTAGAGTAAAGTCGCATTATATGATTTAAGTTCAATTCTATCACAAGCATTTTTAAGTGTTTCCAGTATATTTTTATAACCTCAACTTTAATCACATCTCCTTTTGAGGATCCCTAATCCATATCTTTCTGAGGGAGACTTCAGAGCTAACACAAGCTTCTTACTACCTTTTCTCAAACCTTGACAAAAATTGTCTAATCACAGGACTAGTAATAAAGTTGGGAAGCATGATACAGACAGAGAAACTTATTCTTTTAATGATTGTAACACTGCTTCAACTGCTATTGATTGATTTGATACCAAAAATTGCTACATTTCTGAAAGCCTTCGCTGCAGTAACACCTAAAATATTTGAAACAGATTTATTAATGCAATAATGAAACTATGAGAATGCAATTAATGCAAAAAAGAGTTGATGATAGTCTACTGTCACACAAAGCAAAAGATAACATGGCTACTTTTTTTCTGGTGTTTTAACAGAGCGATATTTTATGCTTTGTGCCATCTATCATTTTGTCCCAGTTTACTCTGGACTTGTCATTACTAATCAACAGGCAGACACTTAATCTGAGTAAGTCCTTCTTCCTGTGCTCACTTTGTACTGGTACATCTCAGATCACCATCCCTTTTGTTCTCCACATATTATGTGTCAGAATTCCAAATGTAACCAATACATAGATCAAAAACATTTTACCAGATTGCCTCTGTACTTAATTAAAAAAAAAAAAAAACAACAAAACCCACCTAAATAAATTTGGCATAATCGCAACTTTATTTCCCTTTTTAGGTCACCATTTGGTAGGAAATAAAGCTTTGATAGTGAAGAGTTATGTTGTACTTGGGGTTTTTTCATTTTCTTTTAATGGTGGTTTCTGCTGCTGTGAACCAAAAGGGTGATAATTAATGTCTCCTACTGTTTATGCCTGCTGCCATCTACAACGATGAGCTATTATTATTCTGTCTGCTAATACTTGGAAAGGATATCACTTGGACGACTACTCCAAAATACAGCAAGTAAAGATTGTTGTCACAGATGCCTGAAAGGGAGACAGTGTTACAGATGTTAGAAATGAAAGGTTTTCATTATATGGGATCATCCAGTCCATCTGCCAAGACTGTGCTTTGCTGCGCACTCTCCAACGTCTCGTACGAATGCTAGAATACTGCAAGTATTAAATAAATTATATTCCCTGAAATGCACCATGTTCACTAGAAAAATCATTCTGTAATTACGGTGCTAGGCAGGCCTGATCTTGAAAGGCGGTCCAGTCCAGTGGGGCTTTACAGCAACGGGCTGGTCTCCCTGCTAAGATCCAGATACTGGCCAGGAGTCAGTCTGATGCAGTTATTAGATTAGACTGGCTTCCTGTGGAGAACGAGACTGCAAAACATCCCAGAATAAAAAACCAGGCACATCTCTATATCAGTGGGCTGAAAAAAAAAAAAAGAAAGAAAAAGCTGGGGNTCTCTCTTTTTTTTTTTTTTTTTAAGGAATTAGGATTTTACTGAAAAGTCCTCACCTCTGTAAAAACTCTGTCAAGCTGCAGTTCTGAGTCTCCATGTGTTTATCTTCATGTTTGACAGATGACCATTATATGCTCACTCTTACACTGTTGTGTTTTCTGCTAGAAATCCAGAAGACAAGGGCCACTAGAGAGCTCCCAACATCTGGGTTTCAGTCTTTTTTTGCATGTACTGCCTCTGGCAGTGGGAAGACAGAGAAGCTGCCATCTTCAGAGATTTGGAGGAAGTGTCTCCTAGTCACCCTGCAGACTGATGTGATGCAGCACTCCTCCTTGTAGCTGACCACAAGAAATATCAGATGGCCTGTGCTCTTTTTTTTCCTCCCAGTTGTCTGCTGTGGGTGTGTGTCTCAGAAGCCATGCCGCTCCACACAAATGATGTAGAAGCCAATTCTCCTGGCAGTCTGCCTGCTGTAGGTGCTACAGAACCCTTTCCACCCCCTGCAGAATCTCCTTTTATCTCTTCTCATTGCCTTCATCCCCCTGAGAAAATCTGTACATTACTGACAACCTATTGCTATTGACACCTAGCGCTAATTAAGCCCTAGTCACTAGCAAAAAGGGTCACCAGTGAGTCTTGCTGATTTTAAGCTGTAAGTGTAAGATAATAATGTTTGAGTATTTAAAATATAATTTAATTCTTGACTACAAGTCCGTCCAGTTTTGTGGTCTGTGGAGTCTTTAACTTTTGACTCACTTACTGCAAATAAATGTGACTGAAAAAGAATTGAATTCTCTCATAACACGTAAGGGAGGAAAAAAACAACATTTTTTTATGGAAACTCATGAATGACAGCAGCTGAAAGCTGAATCTATTTTATTTTTCCATCAGTCTTCCAAGCTAACTCCTTAACTAGATTGAAATGTTTCAGTGGGATGTTGAAAAGTTGAATATACGTGGGAGGGATCTATACTTTACAATGCTGGGGATCAGGAAACAGTGTTGCTCACAGTATACATGTGAAAAATAATGAAAGTAAGTGCTTTCTTGCAGTCAGTAAGGTATTGATTCAAAAAAATTTGAGAACATACTTCACTGTAAGGATCACATTCAATCCATGCATCTTGGATATTTGACTCGTACCTCAGTTTTAGACGCCTGTTAAATCACCATTCCTAAAGTCAGGGCATACGTTCTTAAAGAAGCGAAGGGTTAGAGGTCTTCAGAGACACCCACCTCTTCCTTTGTACTGGTACCTTGGTGAATGGGTCCTCTTAAAACAAGTGTTAAAATGCTAAAATGTTGCACCTATAATAGGCAGACTGTGTTGCAACCATATTCAGTAACCAGATTGCTGATTTTTGTCCTTCAGTGCAATTCCTTAAACTATGCTTGTTGTAATCTGAAATAATAATATAGTATGCTGTTTATTGTGTCTTTTATGTAGTTGTTCGTACTTGCAGTCTGTATTTGTTTAATGGAGAAGCTCAAAATGTAATACACTGCTCCTGCTGATCAAAGTTGCAAAAGAGCTGTTTTCTCTCTGGGCTTATTCAACGTATGCAAATATCTCTTGCTCTTCCCTTACCTCTCTGTCTCATCATTGTTTGCTTGTTTAAGATGTGTTTACTTGTTTACTGTCACTATACATTTTTAATAAAGTGTCTACAGCTGCCTTCTTAAGAAACTATTGATTCTGTCTCTCTGCCTGTCAGCCGGTCCATTTCAGTTTGCTTTTTTTTCCCCCCAGTATCATTTGAAGCCATGGCACAGGTTCAGTTGAATTTGTCAGAGGGATAGAAAGTTCAGATATTAAGATTTCATGAGTTTCAAGGAGGTAAAAGTTTTGCTAGGCAGGCAACCACACGAGCAGGCCACTGCTGGAGAGGCTCCAACGTGACTTTGATCTGTTTGGCTTGCCCGTTAGCCAGCCAGTATGTGTGCACTGGCCTGTTGGTCAGAATTCCCACCTCTTGGAACAAGCCCAAGCACATGACATGAATCATACTCCCCCACAGTCACCCTTTTGCTAGACTAAGCAATCCAAAGCCTTTTGGTTTCCTCTTGTAAAGCAAGCACTCCATTCCCTGGATTATCTAGATGCAATTTTCAACTGTTGGAATTTCAGCTCCTCTCTTAACCACGGATGGGCAGGGAAGCACACAGGAGTCCAGTCCTTGAGGTCACATGAGGACTTGGTGATATTAACTTTTGATTGACTCCAACACGGCTATCTTGGCTGATTTAAGACTCAGTCTCAAAAGGAGCAAGAGAGTGCTTACATTTGAGCAGCAAGCGTGTTTAAGAACTGCTGAAGGCAAGGGGCCGTTTTTCACCTACAGCTAACTCTTTTTTCACTACTGAGTTGCGCTACAGCTAACTACCTTCTCCTCCTGTACATCTCCTTAAAATGCCTTGAGCTATACAAGACATTGAATCTCTGGCTAGTGACAACAGCTTCTGTGAGTATCTCTTAAACAACGAAGATGACTCCTCTTGGTCCAGGACTTAAGTTTTTCCCTTTTTTTCTTTCATTTGCTTGATGTTTTAAGCAGTAAGATCAATTTTATGAAAGCGAAATTCTGTGAAATGCTAGAAAACACTTCAAGGTTGTGTTCAGAATTTATCTTTTAAGGGAGATTAATAATTTCTTGACTTCTCCCCTCATTTACTTTGTAGGAATAAATCTCATAGAAGCAAATTTTGCTGCTTGGTCATCCAGTCCTCTGTACCCTGCAGGAATAATGCTATTTTTTGAAAAAGCTATTACAGATATTAATTTTATGATGCTTCCATGTCTGATAAGAAAGGGAGAGATGAGTACAGGCAAGCAGCCGAACTAACCAGAAGACAGAAAAAGAGAAAGTGAATTTATTTTGCGTGGTGGCTGTAGAGATGGTTGAGCATTTAATACTGAGCATTAGAATTTAGCACTTAAATGTATGCTTGAACTGCCACCTCTGGTTACTAAAAGGTTTTCTGGCCAAGCAAGTGGGTGTTCTGGTAGAGTGTCCTTCAAAGTTGTGTCACAAGAAAGAAACTGTCTTCTGGCCCAACTTCTTCTGGCCTGTTTAAAGTTTGGCTTTTTCAAACACACTGGTGGATTTTTAGCTAAAGTACTGAACATATGTTTGAAGTTTGCTCATCTTTACTTTGGTTGATAAAGAGAAAAGAGTGAAATGGAAACAGACTTTTTTTTTTAATAAGGAAGGATTCATTTGCCGACCTAGCTATGCTATTTCATATGAAAGCCAGTTCTCAGTAATGAAAGTGTTTTTTCCTTTTATATGATAAGATGGGTGGACTATAAAGTATCTGTAAAAAAGAGGAATAGGAAATTTATTTCTACAAAGAGCTACACTGTGTGCTTTTTGTTAGGATTGTTTGGTAAAACCGACTTGCTGGAAGTAATCCATAAATAGGCTTAAAAATAAGCCTCAGAATTTTATTCTGAATATCTCATCAACAACAATAAGGGTAACATTACACATATTGACAGAGATGACTCTTTGTGTCAAGTACTCGCTGTCGTTTCAGAGTTGTTGCATTTTTAAGTGTTTGCAAAACATCTTTGGACCTCTTGGACTGACTGCAGTCGGGAATATTTTAATCTCTTTTCTGAAGGCTTCCCATGATTTCTATGCAATTAATGTGAAAAAGGCAATCAACCACATACACTTAGATAACCCGAGCCACGAGGAGCATCTGTTTTCCAGACATCTCTGTTGTATGTGACCTATGGTCCTATTTGGCTGAAATCTGATAGCGTTGTATAATTCTGCATGCCATCGTTAGAACATTCCTCCGAGGGGCACTGGAACAGTCCCCAAGCCTGGGAAAGGCATCTTTGGGTGATCTTCCTGCTCTTAAGGAAGCTCCGTGCAAAATCACATCCAGCACATGTGGAGCAGTACCCCGAGGACAGGCACGCAATCTTTGGTGGACAGGCATGCAATCTTTGGCGGGCAGGCATGAACTGGCCTGTAGGTCAAGCCTCACAAATAGCCATGTGGTGATGTCTCCTGGCAAGGTTTAGTATTTGTGATCCAGTCAACCACAACAACGGCCGCCTCAGCTCACGGGTTGGCACAAGGGTCTGCAAAACGCATGGAGACGTGTCCCTCCTTCTTTGATGCATTAGGAGCAGATCGACAGATCTACTGCTAGATGCTGAGCCTCCTGCATCTTCAATAAAATGTGGTCTGAAGTTCAGACTCAGAGTGGGTCTAATGCGATGCTCTGGACCAAATGTCTCTGGCGCACATGCAGTTAGAAACTGTCTGACATTTGGTTTGGACCCCTGCATGGGGATGGAGCACATTTAGGGAGCACCTGGCGTGTCTTTCTCTAAAAGAAATCTAGTTTTTATATACAAAACCGATTCCTTTTACGCAACAATGTGCATGCAGTAAGTGTGAATAACTGGGGAATTTGATTCAAAACTGCTTTAAGGGTCCAAGCCAAAATGTCAACATAGACACAGCCTAATTAATTTTCTAATTATATTTGGTCACTTGTTCTACATTTCCTTCAGATCAACAAGATGTGTCCAAGTCGTGTAACTGAATCCCAGTGTCCTTCCATATGCCTTCTCTTGAAAGAATATGCAAAAGCAGCTTGAAATTGAAGAATGGGCTATGCGGTGGAGAATCCAAACTTCAATGGCTTCTTCTGGAAAGAAGCATGAGTTTTATCAATATGAATTTTACTTCTGTTATGATGCTGCATAGATAATGGATTTAAATGCCAGAGAAACAAACTAAGCTATCAGAACTCCTGAGATGGCTACCACCACAACATGACTGTTTACACAAACTTATAAGTTATGTTGTATTTTGGTGAAAATTTTCATGTGGTGTCTACAGGAAGTTGGACAAAGTGATTTGAATGCAAAGCCTACCGGAACGTCTTAAATGCTTAAGTGGTTCTACCTTTACAAACTTGGGAAAAATGCAGCAGAAGAAAATTTAATTGAAATTATAGTACATATCATCAACACTGAGAGTTTTGCCCAGGATGAAAGGAACACGTGCTATGTCCATTGACATTCAAACAAGAAAAAATCAACCATATATCAAATTCAAAGCTAATCCTTTGATCTGTGATTCAAATCCAATCCAGGTCAGTAGCGACTGAAAGCTGTTATCATCAGGATGACCATTCCCTAGAACGGTCAAGGTGATGTCAGGCTGTTTTCCCTGAAGACTGGTGGGTGTATCACAGAACTCTCCACCACATGCCCACCAGACCTAACAAATAACTCAGATATCGGGGCAGGAAGCAGGTGGAGGAGCATAGAGACGGAAATGGCTTCTTAAACCAGCTGCCGCTTTCATTTGAGGTTTGGGGCAGAATGGTGAGACAATGTAGGCACCTTCTCTGTGAGTTAAGAACTCAGGGCTCTCCCAGTCCATCACCTTTCATAGCTATGGAATTAATTTTAAAAATCTATTTATTTAGATATGGGTTGCATGAAAATTGAGTAATAGAATAGTACTTTAGAGCACTTCACCAATGCTTAGTACTATTCAGTGAAGCTCAGAGGTACTAGTTGTAAACATTTCTCATAAGACTCAACAGAAAAAGAGTATCTGTAAGGGTAGCTTGAATCTTACCTCCAATGTAAATCCTCCAATGAAGACATAAAAAAAAAAATAAATGAGAAAGTCTATGTAGCATTATAACAAAATAAATTTCAAATTTTTACCTCATATTTTATTAATCCAGTGTACCTTTGTGATCTGCTATGGGGCAAATCCAGGTTTACTTAATGACACATGAGGATAAAAGTCTGAGCATCGTTAACCCATGCTGTCTACAGATCTGGTGCCAGAATTACTAGATTGAAGTCACCACTCCAGATGACAGTAATCAAATGTGTTACCAGCCAAATGAATATAAAAGGGAAAGATTTAAAAAAAAAAAAAAAAAAAAAAAAAAAGCTTCATAAATAATCTTCTGTAGCAATATTGAAAGTGCTTTGAAGCAACCGTTCATTCCTTACTCAGAAAAGCTGGAGGCTGCAAAGGTCTCCCAGATTACCATAGTAACTAAAAGAATAATTTAAATCTGCCTTTTAAAGAGTTGTAAATAATGCAAGTGTAATATCAGTCACTGCTCATTGCCATTTCCCGTGCTCCAGAAGACAATCTGAAGAAAATTGTGGTATCATCGCCATTCCTCTTGTAAGGAATTGCAGTACAATAAAATGATGTGTCCAAATCTACTCCTTTCCCTGTTGTTTCTTTCTGGATCTATCCAAAGAGAAATAAGAACTTGTACAACAGGCTTCATTTACGTGTCTCTTTGGGAAGCTGAAAGGGTCGTAGACATCCACCCCTCTGTTTGTTCAAACCCCATCATTAAAAAGGATGGAGAATATTAATCAGACCATGTGTGTGCATGTGTGTGTGTGTTCTGAGTGTGGAATGATCTGCTGGAAGCATTGCAGTGCTGGTACACAGCTGCAAAACGCATGTAAGGCTCTTCATCCTTACATCTGCCAGAGTGGGAACACACAGATATATGGGTGCTGCTTTCAACGCTATTGAAAAGATCATCAGAGAAAATCTTTTGGATGGGGATTTAAATACAAGGACAAAATGGTACTGATGATCTTCTACAGATTGCTGGAAGAAAAAGGTGACATAAAATTTCCGTCTTGCATGTCAGAATAAAAAATACATTAGGCCAAGAAATTCCTGAAGATCCACATAGACAGCTTTTTTCTGTCATCAAGAAAGTAGATATTATAAATAATTCAGAAGTTATCCAAGGTACATGTGTGAATAGGAAAGATATGGCTGAGGATTATATGGAAACTTGGAATTCTTAGTCAATTCCCAGATGCTACTTTAATTCCATATGGTATGCAATGATTTTATAAAATATAGTAAAGCAGTGGCATGTGAGTTGGAAGAGCAAATCAGTGCAAGCTTTAAAGCATTATGCCTTAGTTCCTTTCATGGGTAGGTGTGGAATTTGATAGCATTCCTCCCCTTTGACTGGAATCAGATGGTTCTTGTATCTCCTGGGTCAACCTCTCATTGTCATGGTAGTCATGACAGGGAGGAGAAGAGGACCTTCTCAAAGCAAGCTGAAAACTATTAGCAAATTGAGTAAAGTGCTGCTTAGAAACTATTTTCTTTACCAAACAACCTACATACATTTTCATCTCGTCTAATTATTGGGACGGTCCTCTTCAGAGACAGGAAAGGAACAGATCCAATTTCCATCCTTAAGACAGCCCAGCATGTTTTGGGATTTGGAAAAAATACATTTTCTTTCCAGGTCGTCTGTCACCCACATCCGTTTTCCCCCTGGAGAAGCCACGTTTTCTCAAAGCCATCATTTTCTCCATGCCCTCTGGCTCTGGATTACTGTTTTGCTTGATACCTTTGCTGCAGGGCCTAGAAATAAAGTCTTCCTTTTGCTTAGACTGCTCTTGAGCCCAGGCAGCCTGATGCACTGAGAATATATACCTGCTGCATGCACGCCAAGGCTGTTTGGCTGTCATCCAGGCAGCCTTTATGTCCTGTCCTTAGAGGGAATGTGCCAGTGCTGCCTTTTCTCCCTGACATATGAGGCACCATCTCAGGAAACCTATCCATAAGGTGTATTTTACAAGTATATAGACATACATCCGTAATTAAAAGACAGAAAAAGACCAAAAAAAAAAAAAAAAAAAAGATGTCAATGTGTCAGACAATCAGTTAATGTATATTCAAAACAAAGAATTAGGTTCTGTGCAGATTATTAAGGCATGATCCTTTATGCCTTTAAAGGTGTGGGGACTTTGTTTATATTGGTATGAAGTGTACAAACCCTGCAATGGCTCAGCAGGGAAAGAGTAAAAGAAACAGAGATTTAGGATTGATGTTGTGTTAAAATAGCACTGAGTCTTGGAAGAGAACGTAGCTAGCTCTAATCAATAACACAAATAAGAGGACTTACTTTAATGTAATTTCTGACTTGATAGCATTCTCTTAAATGAATATAATCCTTAGCCTATTAAACTTTAGTCTAACGTTATATTGGATTCATAGCACTTATGTTGCACTTTGAAGAGGCAAAGTGCTGTGAAGTATTGATCACGCAGCAAAAAGATGCTATTGAGTATTTCAAAAGACTGTGGCAGTTTTACTTGGGGGTAGAAAAGGCTATGTCAGTCTCTCAGCTCTAATTTTTTGGCAATGAGACATTGAAGCCCAAAACTGAGGTCATTATTCTGTGTATATATTATATACATATTCTATGTGTATATAAATTCTGTGTATTCCTCTGGTTTTCCAAATTTATGTGAAAGATCGCTAACAGAAATAGCTCTGCAACAACCCCCTCAATTTCTACACAGTGAACTTTTTTTATTATCCAGGGATTTCACATCCATTTCGCCTGACTCATTTTTTCTATGGTGCTACTCTTACCTTATATTATAGTTCCATAGAATTGAATTTGCTTTGTGGAGAACTCAAGTGCCCCAGCAATGGTGCCTGTAAAGGTAGATAATGGTAGGTAAAATAATAGAATAAGAAGGGCTAAATCCTGCTGACCTTCGTTATTGCCTAGGAATTCATACGGTTGCAATTTTTAGCTGTAGCTGGTTCTCGCAATCCAGTTTAAAATCCATCAAAAAGCAACAGAAATATTCTTACATCATTTCAACCGTATCCATATACCTATGGTGGGTGTTTTATACATAAGATTAGACAAAATGAATTTAAATTGTTTATGTATATACTATCTAATATAACTTCTTCAAGCGTCACAACCACAACTGAACTTTCATTGGTGAAGTACTATGTTTCCATAATGCTTCCAGCTGAAATGGGTTTCACAGCTTCACTTTTAAAAGTTGGTGGTTTTTTTTCCCCCAATAAAGCTCTATTTAAGTTTTTTAAAAAAAGAAGACTAACTTGGGTAGGCAGAGGACTTCCACTGTTAAGTTCTTTTGTGTTATGTTAGTTAAAGAAAACAAAAAAAAAGGCACACAATAAATCATAGGAGAGAAAGCCAAAGATAAAATAATGGGGATTACACCCTACATATATGCCTCTTCAGATTCATAAAACATAGTATACATAGCTATTTCAGTGTAAAAGCATACGTTCAACATACTTAAGACACCATTCGTACCCTACATGCTCTAATTTGGTCTGGACCAGCCAAATCACCACTGGAAATAGGATGCTGCCAAATCAGAGTTTTATTTTGTATGTCACATCAGGACAAGATGTAAAGCCAAGTACAAGGTTTTCCCATTTGGTGCCAGATACACTATTAGTAACCTACAGATGCATTGCTGCCACTCTGCAGCCCTGGATTTATCCACAAGAAAGCGCTTATATGAATCATACATTAGCGGTGAATTATGTAGATGTGAAAGCATCTATCACATTCCCATCTGCAACTTCACTTTGTATTGCTCTCTCTATTGATTTGGAAATAAAAAACCCTTCTGGTTTTGCTCAGTTCCAGTTCCACATTCTGCCAGAGTCGCCCAACGTGATTGTCTCATCTGCAGCTCCTGGCTGGCCTCTCCGAGCCTTCGCTTCTCTGATTGCACCGACTGCGTGGCAAAACCCAGCTCAGCTGGGGCACTTGGTATCTCCTGGTTGTGAACCTGTTTTGTTGCACTTGGGACAATTCTGCTGTACTTCTCTCTTTTTTTTTTTTTAATTTTAATATTTCTTTAAAATTTGAATATATATATTTTTTAATTTAAATGGATGAGCTGCCTCTTGTTTTCAATGCTCATTTTTCATGTCAAAATTTACACAACTTACTTCACTACGCTACTTTTGCACCTCTGTGTGCTTCCAGAAACCCTCAGCTGTTTTATCACACCATAACTGAGGCTCAGGTAGCTAGGAGGGAACCTATGCCTGTCAAGGTATTGCATGTAGAAGGAAATTAATTATTTAAACGTTATCCATTTGCAGCAGGGCTGCACAGATATAAAACTCTGACGTAACTTCTGCGAAGTTGTGCCAGTAGCTTTAGGGATCTGTTAAGTATGCATTGAAGATATCCCTATAAGAGTCATTTGCACATTTTAAAAATTTACAGTAGTTTGTAAGCCACTGGATGTTTCAGTGCTTTGTTCTGTATTTCAAAGAATAAATTATAAAAAATATTTGCATATCTTTCCTAGGTAATTTTAAAATAAAAGTCCTTAAACAGCTATCATTCTTAGATAATTAGTAGGAGAAACACTGCAGAATAAGTCCCTATTTCAGAAAAAAAAAAAAAAAAGAAAACCCCAAAAAACAACACAAACCCAAATGTCTGTATTTAAATTCATCTCTATTCAGTAAACCATTTAAACATACCAAGGCTCCGCTGGAACTTCAAGACATACTTAAGTGGCCTGACAAATAGCAATGAACTTAAACAAATGCTTAAAGTTAAGTGCTTTGTTGAAACAGAATTCAGTGATGCAATTCCCACCCTGTAAATTATTAAACAGGTGTTGGTGAAACTTTAAAGTACCAACTTTAGCAACCTTACTAATGAGTCCGAGAAAAGTTCTCCGGTAGGGAACTAGCAATAGTTAAAAAGGTGGGCTATCTTTTTACAGAATTATACAGTTTGCTTACATTTAGGTACAAAAATTATATTAAAAAAAAAAAAGGTGGAGAAACAGATACATTATGGAATTCTGTATAAAACCTTTTGAGCAAGCTGATGTAGTGGGAAATGTCCCTGCTCATAGAATCATAGAATAATTAGAGTTGGAAGGGACCTTAAATCATCAAGTTCCAACCCCCCTGCCCTGGGCAGGGACACCTCTCCCTGAAGCAGGTTGCTCAAAGCCCCATCCAACCTGGCCTTGTCATGGTGTGAGGGGTTGGAACTTGAGGATCTCTAAGGTCCCTTCCAACCCCAACCATTCTGTGATTCTATGACAAAACAACCAATCAACCAAAAGTTCATTTTAAGATTACAACTTCCCTAGCAGATAAGCATATGTAGCATTAAATTCTGCCCTGATTTAGACAATGTCATGGCAGTAGGAACAACTGGTGCAATATCTGATCTCTTGATGCTTATGAGTTTAAGGGGATACAGCCTGGATGTAGGTCCTATTTTAATGCAGGCCTGAAGAGATTATTGCTGTGGTCTCTACTAGCTTTAAAAAGCTATAGGGTAAAACACATGAAATGTGTTCACCTATATATGAGTTGCCACAGAATCACAGGACCTTCATGGTTGGAAACGGCCTCTGAGATCACCGAGTCCAACCCATACGCACACAGAAAAACCCTGCATCACAGCCACTAGGGCATGCTGCTAGAGCACATCCTGAAGTGCCACATCTACACGTTCCTCAGTACTTCCAGGGATGGTGACTCAACTACCTCCTTGGGCAGGCTGTTCTAGTGCCTGACCACTCTTTCAGTAAAGTAGCTCTTCCCAGTATCTAACTTCAGACCATTTCCTCTGGTCTTGTCATAATTCACTTGGGAGAAGAGGCCAGCACCCACCTCTTTACAACCTCCTTTCAGGTAGCTGTAGAGGGCAATGGGGTTCCCTCTCAGCCTCCTCTTCTCCAAACTAAACATGGCCAGTTCCCTCAGCCTCTCCTAATACAACTTGTTCTCCAGGCCCCCCACCAGCTTGGTAGCTCTCCTCTGGACATGCTCCAGTACTTTAATGTCCTTCTTGCAGTGAGGGGCCCAGAACACAGTATTTGAGGTGAGGTCTCACCAGTGCTGAGTACACGGGGACAATCACTTCCCTACTCCTGCTGGCCACGCTATTCCTGATGTTGTCAAAACAACTGTATCTTACCTAATGACAAATTGTTTATGGACTACGTATAAAACATCAAGATGGGAAAGACATACCGTTGGTTAATTGGACTTAGGGCATGTTTGCTGGGTAGCTTGTATGGACAAAATAAGCGACAAACTTCAAGGAGAAGTGTTTGGCTTTTTTTAAAGCTTCTTAATGCAGTATGCCCTACTCCCAAAGGGAATGACTCATTATCAGACCTTCTCTTGACAAAGAATAGTTAATTGTCAGTCTAAAAATTACTCTGTTGTTTATGTATTTCTGATTACAATCTGATTACACTCCATTTTGCGTAAACATGTAACGCTAGCACCCATACTCACCCATGAAACTCTAATTAACCAAAGCTTAGACTAATTGTCAGCATAATGGACAGAGAACATGGCTTTTAAGAAGAAAGTGTTACGAGAAACTGCCAGTTGTCAAAAATAGCCAGCTGGATACGTAGATAGCCATAATTTCATTTGCATGTAAAGCTTTTCCTGGGCAGAAAGCCACTCTGGTTAAAAAATTAAATGAGAAAATAGAAAAACAGCTTGTATAGACTCAGGTGAGGAAAAAAGAAATTAATGTCAGGAATTAAGACTAACAAGATGTATATATATTAAAGAAAAAAGAAAGAGTTACTTGCTGGACTACTAGCAGGCAACTGGATTAAATGCAGCAAAAGGACACTTTTATTAAGTGTTAGGAGGAAAAGAAAGGAAGACTCCTGCATCAAGTATACATAAAGTATGGTTGGTAAACAGTACAAGAACAGCAAAAAAAATGTCCAGTAGATTTCATTTGCTGTTTGGAGCAAAGGAACTATTTGTCTATGTAAGAAAGTGACAAAAAGAATGGAGATCACCTGCAAGAAAGCTGGAGGGCCAGGATCTGTTCAAATGAAATTTTGGTCTTCACAGAGTTAGACAAGTACCTGCCTTCAGCTGCAAATAAGGCATTGCCCCAGGTCACAGCTAATTCCAGAAGAATAGTGTCAAAGTTGCCTCAGTTTTGAAGAGCTTGAAAGGAGCTCTTGAGCAATTCATTATGTCCTTCATAACCATAGCAAAGAGATTGCTAGTTTGGGATCTTAGTAACAAAAATTAGAGGTTAAAATATAATTAGGGTTAGTCAACATGGCATCCCAGAAGACAGATATTACCACAGCTCTTTTGCTGTGGAAGGTGTCTGTTCTTCTTTGCTTGCTTTGAAAAGTCTGTAATTGTGAGCGCTAAAGGCAACTGTGTTCAGGTAAGAACCCTTGATTCCTTCAAAGCTTTTTAGTTAACACCATAATAACACTGATTTAAAAGAAACTTCTATTTCACGAAATTAACATTACATGGATTGAAAACTGACTCACTACTTGATCTCCAGCTGTCATTGCTAATGAAAAAGATGTAAACAAAGAAAATTATTGCAATGAGGGTTTTTTCCCAGAGATCAATTTTTTTTTTCCCTGATAGTTTTGTCAATGATCTAGACAACATTAAATATCATGGTAAGTTCGCGTATGGTAGTAAATATTGAAGAGCACGTACAGCTTTTGCCAGTGGGGCTGAATTATCTGAACAAGAGCCACAATTCAAGAAAAAGTCAAATTAAAAGGGCCAAAAAAACCGTATTCCATGAGGGATCTGACAAACTAGCTGTATATACAGGGCCAGAGACTTGAGGTCGGAAAGGAGTTTTACAATTTGAGGCTTGAGAAATGCAGTGTGTGTGGTTTATTAAAGACTGAAGAGAATTAAACTGAGCAATGAACAAAGAAGAGATCTCAGGGCTGGCTTTTGAACCTGGATGTCAAAGGTACAACACTATTTGGTGGCTGGAGCTTTGAAACTGGCTAAAAACAAACTTGAAATGAGAGACAGTGTGCTAGAAGCAAACATAACTGTTAGAATAGGTTATTGGGGAAGTTGGAGGACTCATGCTTGCTAAGTGGGTCAAAACCTAATCAGAATTCTTCCCCACACATACAGTTTAGCCTAGTTTCAGGATGGATAGTCATAGTGCTGCATGTTTCTTTTGGTTGAGGATTCTGCACAGGGCTCAACATTGGCAACTTGCGTTGGTCCATCCTGTTCAAGGACTAACACATGGTATAGTTATACAACTTACTTTCAAACATCACTGAATAAGCAAACATACCACAACATCCCCTAAACTCAGGGCATGATTGCATACACCAGGCAGCACAAATGTGGCCAGCTTTATTGGGTGCGGCAGAAAGTTCACCCATGTCTGTACAACACACACTGTGTCACCTGGCCATAGGGTCTGGGGAGTCATATGGGGTAGTATGAAGATGTCCCTCTGCTGTCCTGCTGGAGGATATGAGCACTGTATTGCCCCGAGCACAGTCATTACATCTGCAGCTCTTCACTAAGACAATGAAAGTATTAAAATCTTCTATGTCTGGACTTCAGCTGGTTGGCTGTGACAGTAAGGAAAGGCTCCTCTCTCCTGCACAATAGCCCCATTGTATTTTGTGGGCAGAGGGTTATCTCCATCTGACACACTGGAAATGAGCCTGTCCTAGAGCTGGAACAAACGTGCGAAAGCATTCATTTTCTGAAATCATATCGAGAACCTTCCTTCTCAGATGCTTCTCTGCTACAGCCTTTTCACATGGTGAACAAAGTGCCAAAGCGTTCAACAGATTTATAAACGAGAAAGAACTTGCTTCCAAATCAGGGGACCGTATCTTCCTTTAGAGTATAGAGCATGGGTTTTCTCTTAGGATCATCTGGAGATACGGCACCACTGCAGACTAAAGAAGCCCCTACTAGGCCCTTGGTCAACTTTAATTTCTCCTTTTCTTTGAGGAAAAGAACACAGCACGCAAAGTTCCATCTGCTGTGGGATAAGACAGCTTCTGCTGTGACTGCTGAAGATGAGTAACAAAGCCATTGGGCTGGCTCTCTGTGGCTGAGTCTTGAGAAAATTTAATAGTACAGGGCACATGGTGTCTGTAATCTATCAATCCACGATGGTCTTAAGTGCTGAAATAATGAAGGTCTGAAACTTCCTAATAAATGTGACATGAAGATATTTAAGTATTATTCCCAATAAGCATCCTGAACAGACTGGGCAGATGCCTAAATCATCACATGAATAATGATAATTTTGCACACATGAAAAAAGGCGTTGCAAAGCCTGTGCAGCTCACAGACTCAGTTTCCTTGGCTGATGGCACTGCACAAACTTTGAGTGAATTGTTTATGGAAACCTGATGATCCAGCATTAAATAATAAAATACTTGTTCAATTAACTTGCATGAGTTCACACTTTCTCCTTACTATAAAACAAATAAATAAATGAATGAATAAGAAATAAAAGAATGAGTTATAGCATTGGCTATGAATCCTAATGGCCTCTGTATGTACATATAGGTGCCCAAGTATAGGAAAACTTCATACTCAGCTGAATTTTTCTGTTCTTTAAAAAAATGAGATAGGGCTGAACTGAATCAACTGCCTTTGAAACAACAAATTAATCTCAACTTGTGTAGACAGGCATAACTTCAGTGAAAGCATGCCAACTTGCCCTTGCTGCAGCATGTGAATATATAGTTACTAAAAGGAGCCTTTTGTAAAGCTTCTTTTTACTGGTAGCCTTGAAAATTAAGAGGCAAAGAGAATTCACGTCTGAACTTAGAAGTTTGCCATGATCTAAAACAGGTTGTTGGATTTTCTTGGTACTATCATTCACTATTATTATTCAGTTAAAAGCAAGGCTTAATGTCAGCATGGGCTCAAGATATTTCACTCCATACATCTTCCCTTGTGTGAAATTCCCAAACTGATTTGAGGTTCCAGAGGAACGGGCTGCATAACATACAGATTGCTTATGCCAGATTTCTAGTCTCATGTCAGTCAAACAAATTCCTGGAATCCCAATGTTTGAAATTCACGTGTGGAGACACATGAGGGCACCACTGGGTGGGGGATGGCTGCTGGTGGAAAATCAATGTCTACTGGCACCTGTGGCCAGCTAGCTGGTGTGAAGCTCCTGGACTCCAGGCAGGGGACCTGGCTGGTGGCCTCAGGGCAAGCCCCTGAGGTGCAGGTGGAGCAGCAGTGGAGTGCAGAAAACAGAAGAATGGATCTCACGCTCTGTTAAGAGATTTGACAGATTGTCTTTAAATGCATGCAAAACTTCTCAATATTATTTTGTAAAATATGAACAGCCCCATTGTTTTAATGGTCACATGCCTACAGTCTTTGTGTTATGTTCTTAGTAAAAAAGTAGTAATAAAAATAAGACAAAACCCACCTGCAAATATTAAAGAGTTAATGGCACTTAACTTTGTCTTGTTTTCTCATCAATTTTCTGGGCTGCACCTTTCCAAGTAGGGTAATATTGACCAAGCCTCATTAAACTGATTTAGTAGTTATTTTCAAAAGAAAAATGCAAAAGTAATGATCCGTGTTCTAATACCAATAAGCCACATCGGAATGTACATGGATAAACTACCACTCCTAAAAAATGCTCTCCATTGGTGGAGAGTATCCAAAATGATCAAGACGGGGACAAGTGTTGCTTGGTGCTTAGGAAGGCATGAAATTCATACAGGGAGTAGCCAGCAAAGAAAGGATACGATTGGCACTGCCCCCCTGCTCAATGAGTCAACGTGAATTTTCCATTGCAACAGGAACAAAGCTCATTGAAGGATTTATTGGCAAATACACTATGTGTAAATCACCACTAATTATTCTGCTTTCTTCATTACCGTTCACTCTTGGCTGGTCCATAGTGTCCTGCTGCAGACACGACATTCAAGTATCTAGAGGACAGCAACAGGAATGACGAAAGTTTGGGAAAACATGACAATTTGTATCAAAAAAGAGAAGCCTAGAGGGAAAACATACCTGATGATAGCTTTAGATGTGTACATAAAAGATTGACATAAATAGGATCATATCAGTTGTCCTCCACAATCACAAGGGGAAGACAAAATTTAATTGGCTTAATTTAGAGAAAAAAGGGGCTTGCGCAAAAAACAGTTAATGGGCACAAGTTGTCTGAAGAGAACATGCACTTAAATTGAGGTTTTGAAAAGCAGGGTAGAAAAAAACATGTTGGATTTGGCCTGAAATATATTCAATCCTGCTTCCCTGTGAGTAGATGCCTAATAGAAGGCCTCAGGAGATCCTGCATTTTATGATATTAGCTGTGTACTGAAGTTCTTGTTGATGGAACATCCTGTTGAGGCTTTTTGCATATTTAGCATCTTTCTCGGTTCTACCTTCTCTCTTCTAATGAAGATTAAAAAACAATGTGCCAGGAAAATTTTTTACAATTTTGCCTATTTTCCTCCTCAGAACTGCCATTCACCGAGACCAAACCTGTACAAACAGAGTGAAGGTAGAGATGCTGCTGTTGCTGCTCCTGGATGTCTGGGGACTACCATCTTCAGCAATGGGTTTAAGCTGGAGCAGCAGATTTGTTTTCTTATTCTCTCCCTTCAACTCTCCCCTTTCAAAAGCAATTCTCTTCTACCAGCTTGGGTAGGGTGCTCATTACTCCTGGAGGCATCCTCAGCCAGCCTCTGGCTGGGCTTTGCATTTATCCCATTTATTATATTTCCCTACCAAAGCAGAGCAACATTAATGTATTTTTTCTCATGGGTTGTATCTAAACACCTTCATCCACAAGGTCGCTGTCCTGATTCGGGGAGCAGCATAGCCAGCTCTCTGGTCAGTGGCAGAGGCTCTTGCTCACACTTGCTGCAGTGACAACCAGGGGCAGCTGGTTTGGTCGATTACCCTGCCAAGGGGTTGCATCTAAGAGAAGGAGTGGATGGGTCAAGTGACCCAAACTGACCAATAGAGGGTTCCAGCCACCTGCCAGGACCAGCATAAGAGCTGAGAGACACAAGGTTTCAGGTTGGTTCTTCTTTGATGAGGAGGATTCTGTCAGTTTGTCTGCCTTTGATTCCTGTCAGAGTGTTCTGGAATTCAGTTCTCAGTTGTCACTGAGACCTGTCTGAAACTTTTACTTATGCTTGCTGGTGACATCTTTCTGGGAGCTTTATATGGTTTTGCGTATATTCTTATTTACTGTACCTGTTCCATTATTTTAATTGCTAATATTTCATTATAGTAGTTTAGTTTTTTCTAAACTCATGAATCTCTTTATCTCTCTTCTTCCTCTCCTTGGAGCTGTCTTGGGGGAGAGTATCTGTCAGCTTGTCATTGACCAAGGTGGCAATCCCAGGCACAAATACAGGTTGGGCAGAGAATGGCTGGAAAGCAGCCGTGAAGAGAAAGACTTAGGTGTGCTCATGGAAGAGAAGCTCAACGTGAGCCGGCAGTGCGCGCTGGTAGCCCAGGAAGCTGACTGTATCCTGGCCTGCATCAAAAGAAGCATGACCAGCAGGTCATGGGAGGTGATTCTCTCCCTCTACTTTGCGCTCGTGAAACCCCACCTGGAGTACTGTGACCAGCTCTGGACTCAACATAGAAAGGACATAGAACTGTTGGATGATTAGAGGGATGGAGCACCTCTCCTATAAGGACAGGCTGAGAGAGCTGGGGCTGTTCAGGTTGGAGAAGAAAAGGCTCCGGGGAGACCTTCTAGCAGCCTTCCAGTGTCTGATGGGAGCCTACAGGAGAGCTGGAGAAGGACTCTTTGACAGGGAGTATAGTGGTAGGGTGAGGGGTAATGGTTTTAAACTGAAAGAAGGGAGATTTAGGCTAGATACGAGGAGGAAGTTCTTTATTGTGAGGGTGGTGAGGCACTGGAACAAGTTGCCCAGGGAAGCTGTGGATGCCCCATTCTGGAAAGTGGTCAAGGCCAGGCTGGATGGGGCCTTGAGCAACCTGCTCTAGTGGGAGGTGTCCCTGCCCATGGCAGGGGGGTTGGAACTTGATGATCTTTGAGGGCCTTTCCAAGTCTGACCATTCCATGATTCTACAAGCGCTGTTTGAGGGGCTGGAGGCAAAGCAGGAGATATTCCCTGTGGAATATTCCATGTTTTCTAGGGAAAGCTGCCAACTCTCTCCATGGAGGCCTGGGGGTGGCCGAGGGGCACCACCGGCCTGTGCTGGCTGCTGCTTTGATGCCTGTACACCTCACTTTTAGGGGCGACAAAGCCTGTTGGGGAATTGGAGTCAAAATTCAGGAGGAATGAGCTCTGGGAGCCAAACCACGGCGTTTCTTCCCTCCTCCATAAAAACCGCCTACAAGCGACGACACTCCGCGGAACAACACGCCTCAACAGCGGCATTCCAGCCTCCTCCTCAACCTTGTTTTGAGGGGGGAAAAACCCGCCGGTTTTCCCCCAACTCCGGCGTAACGTACCCGGCCTCTAAGGCCGCTGTGGGAGGTGCGGCCTGAGGCAGGCAGGCGGGCGGGCCTCGGCCTTGCCCGGCCCGGCCCTCGGGGCGGCGCGGCTCCCTCCCCCGGCAGAGGGANAAAGGGCTCCGGGGGGATTGATGGAGTGATGGCCACGGGCACCCCTTTGCCTTCCCCCCGAATCGCTTCCCGATTCCCCACCCGGCCTTGCTCCCTTTGGGGATGGCTGTGTTCCCCTAGGGAATAGCGCTGGGCAAGTTTTGGGGGTGTGGGTGGAAATTGCCACCCGTAAGGTGTGTGTGACAGGAGGGGAAAACCGGCCAGAAACAGAATGTTTTCCTGACTTTGTGCCGAAACTCTCTATATTCCTTGCAAACGCACCCATATGTTTGTCTATATATGCTCTCACACGTCTTTTTCTCCAGCTATGAGAACGTCGCCCGTAGGCTTCTTGCGTCCAGATGTTTTGTTTCCTCTTCCTCCAAGGTGGGAAATTTGCATTTCGGTTGGGAGAGGAGCAGCCCAGCGGTTCTGTTTTTGGCCGGTTGTGTGCTTGAACGGTAGCAGGGAGCAACTTGTGTGCCTTTAATTCGGCTGCCGAGGATATCCATGTGGGATTAATATACTTAAGCGATCGTGTCACGCTGACGTATCTTGCTCAGACTTGTAGATTTGTATTTATTTATTTTTTTTATTTTTTTTTAAAGCAGTGTGGACTTGTAAGTAGTAGCGGAAGTGTAATTAATTTAAAACATGTGACTTGGCCTGGTGCTTATGATTTTAGCGTGGTATTCGTACCTTGGTAAATACGCATAGATTTAGCCATCTGTCTTCCCTTTTTCCTTTCCATGTGCTTATACCACGCTGCAGCAGCAAAAAAAAAGGTACCCGTGGTAGGCTTTAGGGCCAAGTATGTATTTGCAGTCTTCTGGGAAGTGCTCTAAAGTTCCTGTCAAGGACTACTGGAAAGCTGCTTTCTTCCAGTTTTTGAGCACATTTTAAAAAAGTAGAAAAAAAAAGTTGCTTCAGCATCGGTGATGCCAATTTGTAACTTGTGTTTGGCATTGCTGCTGTTTGCATACATCCAGTACAGCTGATATTGCTGCTGGGAGGCATGTCATTCTTCCTGCTATGGACAAGGCCCTTTTGTGTAGCCTGAACCTCGTATGCTTTCAAAGGGTGTATATATTGCGGGTAGAAGAGCCCTGTGGTTTCTCTCCCCTGTGATAAGGCAGTCGAGGGGGTGCCAGCCCATATTGCTCATTGTAGGTCTTGGCAGCAAAACTTCTGACACTGGCCAGAGCTCCAAGTTGGGGCACATCTGTCTTTGGCACTTGCCATAGTTGCTGACGTATGCCAAGGCTCATCTACATGCAAGTGAAATTTGGATTAACAGTGGCTTACAGCAGTGATTTGTGCTAGTGTAATGGTCTGTCTGTCCGTCCAAGGCAGCTTGCAGGAGGGTGGCTATGCAGTAATGCTATAGCCAAAGAGGCGGGCTGTTTTGTTATGGTATATCCCTTCTGTCATCATAGGAGTGGTACTTCTGCCTTGTGCAGATAGATGGGTGGACAACATGGTGTGTCACCTCAACATACTTTTCCTCTGAAACTTGGCTCCTTTATCATGTAGGGCCTGCCCTCTCAAGAAGTGGCCTGGCTTTAGGCACGATCAGACCTGCCAAAATATCAAATCTGACATTGGTGGTATGTTTGGGGTTGTGATGCTGAAATCTCCGTTTAGGCATCATTTTCTTAAATTTGGCTTTTACAGAATAACAGTTGTCGTAAGAAGATTAAAATTAAAGTCTACTTCCTGCTAACACTTGGTGGGTGAAATTTGCATCTCTTCTACTATAGCTGCTCTGTGGTTTCTCTGCTGGTTGCAGTGTCTTTAACATTGTAGTGGGCAGTACTAAATAGACTACTTTTTCTACTAATCTAGGGATTCTTAAACTGTGCAGAGTTTAAGAATAGCAAAAGTGGTACCTGAACCCTGCCACCAGTGGCATGTGACTACTAGTTTTGGGAACTGCCTTAGTCTTGCTTTTTTTTGGGTTAAAATCTCGGTTACAAGACACTAGAAAAAGTTCTGTTAACAATTTATAGCAGGAAGAAGAAAAAAAAACATATGAAATTGGTATTCCCATTGCTGCCTTATAGTGGTAGATGTTTTTGCGTCTTCTGGGTAGCTCTTGGAATCTCAGGAACACTGTATGATTATTTTACTATGTACACTGCTGAGTAAAATTATATAGCCTGATTTATTTTGGTTTGGCATGTTCTCACTGAAACCCGTGCCATGCTAGGTGAATAGAACAGTCTGCTTGTTTATATTGCCTTTTTGCTCCCCTCACTTTTACTAGGCCCTCATAGGTCTTTCTGTGGTTCTACGGGAAGGTTTCAGGATTTGGTCCAGCCTGCCAATAAAAACAGAAATAAAGAACTATGAACCATATTAAACTTGTTATCAAAGAAGGTATTTTCATACTGTCGGTTATCAGGGTAGGAATCTCACTTCAGATGGCTCCAGCCAGTCCTACGATCACATTTACTACTCTTCTATAAATTTTTTTCTGGCAGTTTATTGTTAGCTGTCTGGGGCTGAAGTACTCAGGACAGATGTGAACATGCTACCTTCATCTTTGCGGAATTACAAAGTAACCTGATTGGCTTCCAGATCTCACTGTATCTTTCTTCGTGTCCCTCTGTCATAATTTAGTTTCTTTCTGTCCACTTTACTGCTCCTTTCCAGATATCTCTTGCCGGTCAGATCTTTGCTGGATCACTTTTCCCAAGAAAATGAATTATTATTCATTTTCTCACAGGCATCCAAGAAATAAAATGCCTGGTGGAATTTTCTCCCCCTTCCCCGCCCTTACCTTTCTTCCCTATTCTCCCACGTTCATTTGCAACTTTACGTAAGTAGAGCTAGTTAGAAAGTGCTCATTAAAATGTCATTGAAGTGAAAGTCAGGAAGAGTGTTGATCAAAAATGCTTTTCAGTTTCAAGTCACTCATTTCTGATGAATAAACCTGTAAAAACAAAAATAATCTCTTTTCTTTCTACTGCTGATATTTCCCCTGCGCTTTTTGCAGTCTTGATCATGGTGGTTGGATTATTTGTGATAACTCAGTTTGACGCAATCAGTTCCCTTATGGCTTCAGAGAAATGTAATATAGAAACACTCAACAAACTTTGGAATAAAAATGTAGTCGGTATGGCTCAGTCGACTACAGGTGTGAAGACAGAATAGACCTCTTCAAAGAGTATAAAGTGTTGAATGACTCAGTGGTTTATCCTGACTCATAGCTGCACCTTGGCATTTTTGGCTTATGTTGGGTGACTGATGACGATGATAGTTGTGAGGGACTGTTCCTCCGTGGAGCCCAAGGTAGCCCTTTCACTGGCTGGGGTCAGGGCCACAGAGAGCTGTAACATTGCAGGTCAGTGTTTGAGCACCGTGGGGCTGCAGCCTGGAAGGTGGGAGGATGCAGCTGCGTTACTGGGGAAAGACATGGCATGTTCTGGAGCCATCAGGTTTCCTAGAGTGGAAGGCTTCATGACCTGCCTGTGGAGCACTGGAGAGACAGGTCACTCTTTGCTTAGATAGAGCTGAGACAGCAACACTGTCATTGAGTAATGTTTCCGTATGAAAGTATAATGTCAGTGTAAAGTCCAGAAATACTTCTGACCTATGACCAGTTGGGATCATGTATCTTAAAGCAACACCACCGAGCTCTCTCTGTAGCTGCAAACTCTTGATGCTGTTTTCCTCTGCTTGCCACTGAATTCCAGGCTTAGGTTTAATTTCAGCTACTCCTCAGTAGAGCATCATTTTGATGGTGCTGCCACTGTTTGTGCTGAAGGATAAGTAGGTCTATTGTCTCCACATTGCGAGAGTTTGAGACACTTTCACATGGTCGTTTGACACTGATGTTCTAAAGTAGTGTAGAGGGGAATTTTAGCTTTGTAGGTCCCTACTGGGGAGGGACCGAGTGATAGGGGAGCAGCTTCCCCCTGCTACAAGATTCTACTGCAGCATTTCCCCATTGCTCCTTGTGTATCCAGAAGGCCACTGTCATGTTTTTGTGAACCTTCCTGAGGTCTCCTTGCCTCCCTAGTGAGAGACAGGTATTTCATGCCTGGTGGTACCAAAAAGGGAGTCTGGAAGGTTGAATTTTCAAGTCTCAGAGAAAAAAACAACAACCTGTTTTAAGGTACAGGGATATGTAAATGTACTCAATTTAAGTTGTGTAAGTTGGTTGTTGGTGTATTCTTCTTAACTGAGAGGACTTTCCAAATGCACAAGGTTTTCACGAAGTAGATAATTTCCTTGCAATGCTCTACGTCTATATGGCTATTACAAGCTGTGAACATTGAAGACCTTAGCGTAGTCTTTGATGCATTAATTATTTTGGCCTTTGTTTGCCATTTTCATATCTGGAATTCCTGCCCTATGTGTGTATATGGTGAGATATGCGAATGTCAAGGTGATTTTGGGGCGCATTGCTGGAGCAGTGGTTGTGAGGAGCTGACTGTATTTTTGATCATTGCTGGTGGTGTCAGTCAGTGGTTCCCTAAGCCCTTGGGCCCTTGCCCTGTTGGTTGTCTGGTTTTGGAGTTTCTTGATTTTTTTTATTTTTTTAATCTACTGAGTCATTCCATAGTTCATGGGAAACTGGGCGTTGTTTCACTTGCTTGAATGAGGTGATGCTCTTTCCAAAACAGCAGTACTGTTGTGATATCCTTGATCTTCAACTTCTTTGTCAAAGGTCAGGTCCAAAATATGACAAAACTCCACAGGTTGGTGCAGAGGTGACCTGTGAGGGTGCTAAGGGAATTATGAGGAAACTGCCTTTTCATTCAGAACATGGGAAGATGAGTTTTGGGGACTTCAGCATGTTTAGCCTCATCGATATATTTGTTGAAATTGTCAAAATGTGTCATTCTAGGACATTTCGCTACCTCCCATCAAAAGGTATTAGTGTTAGACTTGCTAAAGCCATTTGTTTATTGTAGTCTTTGAGTGAGTAAATGTTAGCTTTAGCTTTTCAGATTAACAAAATCTCATAAAGCCGCCTTATTAGAGACACCTTAGATTTCATGTTGGAAGAACAGGTGAACAAAGTGCTTCCTGCTATCTGCTTATGCCCGAATCTTTGACTTGGTATCGGGGGCGCTGGGAGGGAAGGACGTAGAGTATAGATCTCATGTAGACAGCTTTGGGTGATGCAATGCATATCAGGTATTTCACTCTGGGGACTGTGTATTGCCTGTTGGCAGTTAGAGGTAGGTCTTATGTTTCTTAATTCATTCACTTAATTTCATAATGCTTTATGCTCTTTGCTTTGTGTTTTGTGGTGGAGTGTATTTCGCCTGCTATTTTGCAGCTTTTAGAAGGTATCTGATTTCTCTGGTTCTTTTCCTAATTCATCGAACAACCCATACTGGTTTATACTGTGACAGATGAAGTGGACTGTGCCACTCAGGTTGCTGGGTGCCGTGGGTGAGGCAGGGACACCCTGTGATTCTTTCTGCAGGTGCAAGCTGATGAATCTTGGGAATGGTTAGATCTGGATATACATCCTGTGGGGAGCGGTGGTGAATGTGGACAGGAAGGGTGAGGGCGTAGTAGCCGTAATGGTAAGATTAGGGCACATTCCAGCAGAAGGAGGTGTTGGTGGCTTCAGTCAGTCATTTTCTTGAAATAACCTGTCCTCGCTGTTGTGAATTAGAGGAAGGGGGAAGAAAAATCAATATGCTTGCCGAGCTATAAAAGGGCCTCTTGACTAATAGCGTGGCAATAACTGGAGGCCAGAGCTGGGTGGAGCTCGATACTCCTCCCTCATGAAGCAGCAGAGCAGTTTGGTCATCTGAATTGTGGCGATGGCCCTGGGGCTGACAGGAGGATTACTACAGCATTGTTCTCTCTTTCTAGAAAGCTTACCTCATTGTTCTTTACAAATTTCAAAGATGATTGAAGCGTTTTTCTTGTGTGGCACCAGCAGTGTCAAACCTGCTAGAGATGTCCCTGCTGCTGCTGAGTCCCTGGTGGCGTCTGCTGCTGGAAGCAAACTGGAAAGGGGGGAAATGTCAGTTTGTGTGAACTGTGCAGAAGGCTTTTAGGATTGAGACGATGAGTTTTCTAAATGGGACAAATGATTGAAACTGTTATACCTCCACTCTGCTTACTTCAGCACTGTTTTGTCAGTGGGTTCATAGTTATTTGTTGCTTTCTGCATAATGGACTGGGAAAAGGAGCAGAATGAATGGGATATCCTTAAAGGTTTTTGGGTGGTTCTTGTTTGTTGGCTTTTTCTTTTTTTTCTTTTTCTTTTTTTTAACTGTCAATACACTTGAAGTTATGTTTTCTCAAAAAGAGATCTTTGAAAATGACCATCTGTGTCAAATTTTGAGGTTTGACAGACCTGTAAAGAAAGCTTCTAGAAAGTAAGTGAAAGTAAGACCAAAATACTAAGGTCTAAAATTCCGTGGACCTTTCTTTTCAGGATCCAGTGCTTTTAACCTACCCCTTCTGTCAGCAGTTCAAAGAAGACTCAGAAGAAGCAAATGCAAAACATCTGATTGATATTCCCTTATATATGCTGCCAACAGTAAAGGGAAGAGATAGAAGTCTTTTTGGTTCATCCATTGGGAACTGAGCACACTGTCACTGCTTTTATCAATGGCAGTACTTTGAGATCAGTTGAAGTCCTGTTGCTCTGTCTAGATCCAGTGAAGAGCTACTGTTACGAGCAGAGGTCTAGGTTGAGGGAGCTGGGCTTCTTTAGTTGGAGGAAAAGGAGGCTAAGGGACAGTCTAGTAGCTGTTTATAGCTACTGGAGGATGGTTATGAAGATACGCTCTGCTCAGTAGTGCCAGGCAGCAGCAAGGGGCAATGACCAACAAGTTGTTGCTGTGGAGTTGGGTTGGACATTGGGAAAAATGTCGTTACTAGGAGGGTAGTGCAGCACTGCAGAAGGTCATCCAGAGAAGCTTGTATCTGTCCTCAGAGCTTTTCAGGACTCATCAAGGCAAAACCACAGCTGACCTGACTGGCTCTTGATGATAGCCTTGTTTTCAGTCAGAGGCTGGGCTAAGTAACCTCCAGAGGTTTCTTCCGACTGAAGTTTCTAGGAGCCTGGCTAAGATTCCCCCCAAATGGGGAATTTTCCAGACAACTTTGAACTGAGATAACTAGCTACCGTGGGACACTTGGTGATAAACTTAATTTCGTGTCCTCAATACAGCTTTTGTAGTTCATAGAATACTGCTTCGGTGTCCAATACTGAGATCAGTATTGTTGGCCTAAGTATTTATGGCTTGAGGACCTGCAAGTTATTTTTGTCAGCCAGTTTCTTTTGACCTCACCCAGCCCAGAAGGAAGGGGCAGAACTCTTCAGTGGTTAATACTGCCTAAACAGGCAACCTCTGAGTTGGTTGAGCCTCATGGGCCCACTGGGGATGGCTTCAGGGGCTGAGGTGGCATTGCGAACACTGAGAGGGCAGGTGGACTGCAGTGAAATTGGCCTTAAAATCTTGAGTTTGTAAGACTATATACCCTGCAGCAAAAGATTTGTGTAATCTTTGTCTTGCACTTTGCCTCTGCAGTCCCTTTTGCCTAGTAAACCAAAGGTAGCAGACAGGATGTCTTCTAATCTTGTTTTGGCTGTACTGATATGTATTAGTGCTAATATTTATTGTTATTAGAGTTGGTACCGGGGGAATAGTCAAATGAATGGCTTTGTTGATTTTATAACATTTTCTTTTTTTTTTTCAGAGAGAGAGAGGGAGGGAAAGGAAAGTCAGAGAAAAATACTGTAGAGGTGAGGTACGGCGTGTTAGAAAGCTGGATGCTATCCACTTACAGACTTCTTCCTCCAAATAAACTCTCTGTTCTGTCTTTGGACTTCTGATGAATGAAGTCCTGTGTGCATTTTGATTTTTGAGGCATTCTTTCTGTAATTTACTTAACTTTTGAGGTGGCAGGATTAAATCTTGGTGTGTGCTGCTTGAAACATGCTGTTGTCAGAGATCAGGCTTTCAGATGCCATTTTATCCCATATTTAGTGCTTCTGCTAGAGGACCTTGTTTCTTATCCTACTATGCTATTACTTGTTTGCTTATTTTTCCTGAGTGAGAATAATTCTCGCTTCTCCTTGTGTATACAGCTACTTATTTTTCAGTTTCTGTTACGTGACATTGGGGAAAAATGAAGGTTCGTGATTGTGTATATAGTACTATGTGGGAGAGTAATTGGGCAAAGATCCACATGTAATGTTTAAAAACATTGTACAAACAACTGCTTTTGAGGTGAAAATGGAGATTTGGTGCAAAACTCATGACTGTTTGAATGCATGTAACTGCTATGTGAACACAAACTCATAGACTTCACAAAACAGAGCTGCCTGCTAACCAAAAGACTAGTTGCTTGCCAGCAGTTGGCTTGGCATAGCTTTCTCCTACCTGTCATCCATACTTCACAGAGAGAAATAAAACCCTGTACTTACATACTCCAGGCCTTCCTTCCTTGCCAAAGTAATGCTTTGTTAATTATATGGAGTCCTCTGCTCTTACATGTATGGGTTATTAAATGCTATAAAAGGGTGAGGGATTTCAATCTTACTCATTCTGGTTTTAAAAACCAAAAATGATCCAATTGGCTGTCGTTTTCTGTGAAGTCTCCTGGAGCCTATTTTATCTGCTTACAGTGGAGATTGCTTGCTGATTTTGCTGCATGCCCCTGAGCATCTCTACCCTACAGGCTCGGGATGTTAAATGGCAGCTTGTCGGGAAACGAGAGCTAGCATCACCTGTTAAGTAGCAACGGGATGTTTTACACCCGTATTGCAGTAGTGTGCAAAGCCAATAGGATCATTTTATTGAATTAGAAAGAGTGAGCTGAATTATTTTTATGCTAATTGAAGATGGGAAGATTCAAAATGTAGCTTAGTTTCAGTGGCATATTTTCCCCTTTGGGTTTATAATGAAGTAATAAAATAGACCTGGATTTAAAGGGTAATTAGAGGCCTCATTACATCATTGGTCAGAAGATTTATTATTTGCAGCTTGAATTGTATGCAGAATCGGGGATACATTAGAGGCTGATAACTGAAGCTCCACAGAAAATTTAAAAAACGAACGGTTTAACTTGTGTGGTTGTATGAAGTATTATTTTTGGTAATTTAGGAACTTTTTAGACAACAAATCTAGCTCCTGCATCTTCCCAGTCAGTTGGCTATTGTGGGAAGCCAGCAAATTCTTAGGATAAGAGGCAGAAGTTTTGTATATGCGTCCTCCACCTATGTCCACGTGGCTTTGTGGATGAGGTTAGTAGATTCTCTGACACAGTGATTTATCACATGGTTTCCTCCTGTTGTGGGTTTGAATAGGAGCTACTCCAAATTTGAGGCCAGAACAATAGCTGTGGAGGAAATTAGTCATGGAGGGATCTGAGGAGGAAGGAGCATGTTTTTATCAGCAGGGGAAGAACTTCCCAATACACAGGGGTCTTGCTAAAGATAATTTAGGCATTAGTGAGTAGTGGTGGTTTACATCTTTGCGTTGTTTCCAACTGGGTGTTAAAGACTAAATGATACAGTGCTTGCTTTCTTCTTAATTTGACGCATTTGGAAAGTATTCTTCATAACCACATGGATTCAAAATACATTTTTTTATGAAGACTTAAGCATTTGGTGTTTATTTCAGATGGAGTGAAAGACTTGGGAGACTTCCATTAGATGATTCCCTGGTTGTGGTGGATGCTGTACAAAATAGGGGGGAATGAAGTCACGTAGCAAAGAAAAGGATGTATCTTGAGTTTTGATATATGTGGCTGGCTTAAATAGTGCTTGTGCTTTTACCTTATGATTCCTTGTGATTCGTAAAACATCTATGCTGAGTAGGGTTCAGCAGTTGAAGAGAAAGGATTTCTGTTTTCTATGAAACCTTTTTACATTCTGCTAGAAGAGTTGGAAAGATCTGTTCTGATATGTATTGAGGAAATGGTTTACATTTTTGGACGGGTACAGGTACCTAAATATATGGCATCTAAAATGACACTAGAACACTTTATATCTGGGATATCTGCACGAGGCTGGCAAATATAAGCCAGGACATACCAGTAACCCAGTCTTTCCAGCGGTGGTCCCTGGAAGCCAACAGGAATTCCCTAGGGTATCTAAGAAGGTACTAGATGTCTGGGTTTGAATAACTAAAATGTAAATGTTAGTGTTCTAATATTTGTGTGACTTGGTAGTTCAGATCAGCAAATTGCAAACAGCTTTTTTTTTTTTTTTCTTCAGCTGTCATGAAGAAAAATAGAATCACTTTGCTAGAAAAACTTTTGCATAAGTCTGTGTTGTGAGAGCAAGGCAATATAGGTGGTTTGCCAATATATTTTACCTAGCTTATTATCTTGTCAGTTTGTATTACCTGGGTTACATAGTCAGCAAGATACTGGTTGTTTTACCAACCGTCCTTTGCCCAAAAATGCCCCCCTCCAAAACCAAAAGAAAATCAGGAGGAGGATCCCAGTCCAACTCCTCTTAGGTTAATTTGGTGTCAGTCAGTTGTTCAGAGGAAGAAAGCGTGAGTGAGTGCAAGGATTGATGCTTAGTCAGGGGAAGAAAAAAAACCCTGGAACATGTTCAACATAGCTTAGAGAACAAGCTTATGTAGCTTATATAGCAACATAGCTGGAACATGCTTATGGCAAGCTGAGGATTTACACCAAAGCTGTAACTGTACATTGTCAAAATACAGGTGTTCTTCAGCTATATGTTAATGTCTTTAGTTATTCTATATGGATTTGAAAATTAAAAGTGCTAACCAGTGCATGTAACTTGAGTTTCCAAATATTTATGTTCCTAATAAAGCTTCCTCTGTAGTACAATTTCACCTCTTACATGTTTAACGTAGGACATGATAGAAGGAGCCTAAGTGTGACCAGCTCAGGTAGCCAATAGAGAAACACAGATGCTTTTAGGCTATGAGAGAATCTCTTAGAATAGCTGCTTTGGGATAGGATGAATCACAGCCCACAAATGAGTGTTTCTCTTCAGTGACTATAAAGAAGAGAGGGGGAGTAGAGTGAGTCAGTGAGATGTGGTTGTTTATATTTGGTCAAATATATTTCAAGCTAAGTGCATAAGGTTACAATCCAGAGGCAGCTCAGCTCTCCATCACCTGGGATACGTGTCTCAGAAGTTCAGCTACAAAGCCTGGTTGGAACGTGCTGCAGCTCTCCAGTGGCTGGTGCCTTCATCACCCTTCCCAACCTGAACTGCCTTGTGATGGAACGATGCACGTGTACTCAGTTTTCATCCTGATGGGGAGTTGGTGTCATCCCAAAATAAAGTTAGGATATAGACTGGGTGCGTGCTTGAACCCATGTGTTTGGATCTTACAGTTTAGACATGGCTTAAATTCCATATGCAACCAGCAGAAGGAGAGAAGGGATTTGGAAGGCCTCCAGAAACCACCTTAGTTTTGGTAAGATTGAATCCTAACATGTAACTTGAATATAGGCTTGCTTCTGCAGTGTGTTTTTATTTCATATTTCTCTCAGCATATATGCTGAAGATTGAATAGTCTGTTTTCATGTCTATGCACAATCAGTCTCCAGTTTTCCTACGTTAGGGAGATGTTGGGGTGTCTGGGTGCTAGGAAGTTAGAACAATTGAAATCCTGGATTTAAAGTTTTTCTGATATTTTTAAAACCAAAATTAGACCCAGCAGTGTCCTATCACAACAGCCTAACTGCTTCCAGTTAGTAACTTGACTTTTGGCATTAATCATTATTTTTGTAGATTACAGTGATTTCTGCTATCGCCTCAGCCCCAGCAGAGAGAGTGAGTGAGGTATTTTGCAAAGGTTGACACCAGTGGTATTATGCATGAATAGGTCTAGGTGCCTAGTTTTAAAATCTTGGCACCTGCCTTGACTTTTCTTTATGCTGTCATTCAGACCATAGCTACCAAGGCTGAATTTTGCTGGTAGTAGCAGTTACGGGATGTTACCAGGGGAAGAGTCTATTACTGACACAGGAAATAGTTTTGAAGTTCTTCTTGCCATTGCTGAACTTGCCAAAATGTCACTGTTGCCATAGGTCATCTATGCAAGGCTCAAAGTCAACTTTCTGCTGTACTGGATGACACATAAGTTGCTTGGTGTCTTCAATATTAGTGCTATGTGCATTCCATTCTTCTTGCAAAGTTACCTTTAAATTCATAAGTTTTGCTACGTCTGGGATTAGACCTAATTGTTATAATTCAAGAGTAAAGAAGGAAAAAAATATTGCACAGATTCTGCATGTTCCAGTTCTTCTCTTTATTACTTCCAAAATAATCTACTTTTCTCCAAAAGTCATATCTACAACCATCAGGAATTTGTATGTGATAGTCACCTTTAGCAGTGTTTTCCCCTTGATTCGTTAATTATAAGAGCACGTCAGGCAGAGCAGATGGCATTTTCTGAGTTGAGAATTTACCTTTATTTGTTATTCTGTTTTGTGTTTGACATCTGAATTTCTCAGCTTCTCTAAGATGATGTCATTTTGCAATTAAATTTATAATATGATTGTATAAATTGGCCTGAAAATTGAAATCCTGGCCTTTTTCTTTGTAACTGATGTGAAAAATGGGCACATGGGAACGTCTCAATCTGAGATCAGTCACTTCGGAACTCTTCAATTTACAGAGCAGATATTTTTGTATTTTTTTAAATCTTTTTTTTTTTTTCTTCAGTCCATGTACTCATGCCACATTTGTTGCACACTACTCAAACACCATTTTTGAGAAAGATCAGACATTTTTCTCTTGAGCTTTTTGATGGGGCCTACCAGAAGGGTTCACAAATATGACGTGATTTATTTTCAGCGTGCCCTGTTGAGTTGAGGGGTTTCTGATCCTTTGGCAAGGGAGGAACATATTAACCCACATGAGGAGCTGGCTGGGTGTGTGGCTGCTGGGTTTGCGTTCATGATTCGAGAGTCCTCGGAATGATACCTGAGAGCATCTCTCAACCTTGTTTGACTGGGGTTGGAGCCCTGCAGCGGTTGAAGACTAGCTTGTGAGTTGTGAAGTGATGGTGCTGAAATTGGGTTGTGCAGGAGGCGCTGAACCCTTGCCTTTTGAAGGGGGTTATGTTTGTGACTTGCCTTGGGTTTATGGGTTTGGTGCTGGTTTTTTTTTTTTGAGGTAATTTGCAAGTTTCCTCCCTCTTTAGAAGCAAACTAATGAACCACAAAAGCTCTTGGCATGTATTGCCTTATGAGTGCTTGTATGGTCCGTGGGGAGGATGGCTGGCTCTCATTGACTGGTGGTGCCTCTGCCGCTTACTCTTCTCCAGCTCCTTGTCCAGTTTGGGTACCACCATCTTTCTTGTTTTAACTCAATCAGAATTTCAAGATTCTGGCTCTCCCTGTTATTGCTGTCTCTCCCTCTTCTCCCGTCACATTTTGGTCCACCCAATGTTTCTCACACTCCCTCTGCAGCGCGCTCTCCTGCGTGTCCGTGGGGCACCAGCCGAAGGGTCATGAAGGCAACAGGCGAGGTTGTCTTCCTGCTGTCAGCTCCAATGTCTGGTCTCTGGCAGATGGGAGCAGCAGTTACAGGGGAAATCCTGCTAATCTCCTGTAACTTGAGCCCATTACATGCTCAGTCGCACTGTGGGGCTGGTGCCTTTCCAGCCACATACGGATGGACGGACGGATGGCTGGAGGAGGCAGTGGACACGTACTGCAGAACATTTTGTGAGGTTTGCACTGCTGGGATCTGAAAAAAAGAAAAAAAAACAACCCAAAGGTGTTTTGGGTTGAACTCTAGCAGGTTTTAAAGCTTTGTCAAATAAGAAAATATTTTCATAAGTGTAGGAAAAAACCTATAACCTTGATTTAACAAAAAAGAACAACACAAAAAGCAAGGGATCAACACCCTGCCAAATTGCAAGACAGCCTCAATGTGGGCAGGGGAGCCAGAGTTCCCCAGGAGGTGAGTTACAAGAGTGGCGAAGCAACATGTTTTTGTCTAGGCTATCTCAGAAATAGGCAAACTGCATTTTGGCAGAAAAGTAAATCCTGCAGCAGATGTCCAGCATGGAAAATTTTTAACGCAGGCAGCTTGGGTTTGGCAAAGTCAAAAGAATGTGGAAAATACCAACCAGAAGCACCAGGCCACCTTAATAACAGATGGAGTTAGCATTCTGTCCTTGGGGTCTTCTGAGACCCACCAGAATTTGGGGTTTTGGGGGAATTGTTGCTTGTTTGGTTTTTTTGGTTGGTTGGTTTGTTTGTTTGTTTGTTTTTAAATAGGGCAGAATGGAACAGAGTGGAGGGGGTGATTGAGCAGAGAGTGAGGGCTGGCTGGCAGGAACCTCCTCGACAGGACTGCATTTCAGCCATGCCAAGGAGGGCAGGTTTTCACAAATCGGGTGGGAGAAGCCAGAAGGAGAGTTTTTGCTTGTGTGATAGAGGAATAATGGATTTTTGGGAAGCTGCGTTTGTAACATGCAAAATAGCCCATAGGAAACAATGGGGCCTTGGGACAGAGCTGCCAGTGAATGAGAGCTTTGTTTCCTCTTGTCTATTCATATTTCTAAACTTTTGGTGGCATTTTAAATAGATTTTACACATTTTTATGCCGTGGCTTGAATTGCATAAACTGTTGTCTAAAGTAGTATTGCACTGCGATCTTTATCCCTTTCTGGATAAAGCTTGACTTTCAGCTTAAGCTCCTTTTTGTATTTTTCTTAATTGCAACTCTTGTTCAATAATGCCTGGCTGCTTTGTTCTCTTGTTTTAAAACTTCAGCAAAATTTGTGGGGAAAACTGGTTGACGGCAGCCTTGTCTACCCAGTATAACGAGCTGCCCCCAGTTTGGCTTGCAAATGGCAACTGGTATCGGAGTCCTTATGCCAGAACCTTGGTGCAAATGAACATCGGTTGTGAGCTAATCACGGGGACCGCAGCTTGGAAGCTGCTGATGTCGTTTGTCTGCCAAGGGTATTAAAACAACCATCATATAGGTCATGGATAAGCAGCCTGTACCTGCAGTCCCTGCAAACAACTGGTCTGGAGTGTTTACAAAGGCATCATCGCTGCTAAAAGCAAATGCCACACGGTAAGGTGATGCAGTATTTAAATGTGAATATTACTGCCTGAATCGCAGTGCGTTTCAGCTATAAGAAGGGATAGATCGATTGGTTTACGGGGCACAGCTCACCTTTACAATTAAAACAGCATCCTTGCAGTTCTGCAATTTCGGGACCCTTGTTTGTGCAAGCGTTTACGGTTTGGGGGGGGTGTGTAAAAATAATTCTTGTGCCAGAAATGGTGTAGCTGCTGTTTGCAGGGGAGGGGAAGGGAGTTGTTTGCTTCTGTGCTGCATACGCTGTCTCATGGAGGTACCGCTTTCCCTCGCCAGGCAAACTCCTTCCCTGCGCGAGGGGAAATTCCTGGTTCATCAGTATGGATGCATTGTTTTTACACATTAGAAGTGCCGTGTTGCCGTGTCAATCATCCCGTTAGGATCAGTTTAAGAGCGGTAGGGCTGACGAAGCCCAGTGTGATTGGCTGCCATATGCTGGGAGGGCTCTGGGAGAAGGAAGGGCTGCAGTCCTTCAGCAACAGAGTTTAGGCTGTGTCTTTGCTTCATCATCTAAGGAAAAATCCCCAGATAAGGCACAAGGCTTTCCGACTGCCAAAAAAAAAAAAAAAATTTTAAAAAATTAAAATAAATACAGGCTGCTCATCGTCCTATGTGAAAATTACTTACCAAGATGCGATGGGAAAGATACGGCTGTTTGTTTATATCGGATGTTCCTTTTCACGTTGGGAATGTGCTGAATAGACAGGGCTAAACAAGGTAGGAGGATGGTTGTCTTTTATTGAATGTTTAAAGAGTTTGCTGCAGTGTGCTGCATACTGTGTGTTTTGCTCGGGGGAGTCGGGGAAACAGCCTTTCTCCGGTGAATTAATTCTGTTTGGGTGCAGTAGGTGGCTTTTATGGGAACTTGTTTTCAAAGGGAATTAATTTCCAATGTAAATAGCTCTCTTCGGAAATAGAACGTGAGTATACGCATATTAAAATATCGCAAGCGAAAACAGAAATAGGTCAGTGTGTTTCAAAACTGCTGCTACCCTAATTGGATTTTTAGCTGGGTTGTTGTCTGGGAGTGCTGCCTGGCTTTAAGAAAGAAGGAGTCAACCTAGAAATCTGTGAAGTTTATAGCAGGTATGTTTGAAGATTTAGGTGAATTAGACTGCCTGATCTAAGTAATTCCCTACCGGAGGTTTTAACTAAAGCCAAGACTGCCTGTTTATGACTTGTAGGAGCCATACAACAAGATTACAATATTTTCCCCCCCGTTATAAGAGCACGGGTGTTTTTGACTGCACTGTGATTCCTTGTGCTCTTGAAGGCAAGCTGGGAGAGTTTTTCATACTGTAGTTTAGTTGAGTGTTTCCCCTGCCCTTTCCAGTTCTTTGTCTTGGCAGCAAAACAGAACCTGTACATGAAAACAAGGTTAATAATACGTGCTGCAATTATCTGATCTTTATACATTTTTAATGAGAGAACACACAGCTAGCAGAATAATTTAATGAGCAGGCTGGCTTTTAGAGCAGTGATTTCACTGTGCTGAGGCACATCAACTTTCTTGCTGAGGAGGAGCCTCGGGAAGGAATGGAGAAGATTTATGTTAAATGCTTTGGGGAGAAGGAAACGGGTTATTTAGGCAGAAGTCTGTGAAATTCTGGACTAATGGAGGAGGTTATTTACTAGATTGGAAGCAAACTTTTCTGTCATATTGCAGGAGGGATCTGAGGACACGGCCTCATCCTGTGGTGTGCTGAAGCCTCTTCAGCTTTCTTAAACTGCCATATGTATTGATGGTGCTCAGTACCTTTCAGGATCCCATCCAATTACCAACCTTAATTAGCATGCTGTCTTCAGTGGCATGATAGTGGCATAGGTGCAGTATATAATATTGGGGTTTCTTAACTTTTTTTTCTCTCCAAGCCTCATGATGAGACAGCATGAAAATGTTATTATCTTATTTCTCCTGCAATAGCGTGACCGTTGTTTATAAATATTTGTGTTCTATATAAATACTTGTACTCAAATAGGGTGTGGGTAGAAAAATTAAGTGTATCGACTGAGGATGACTAAAGTAACTTAATTTCTTCTTTTAAGACGTTATATAGGAACCTTTCACTGCCTAGAAAAGCTTTCAATAATGTAATTTTGGGGAAAAAAATTAAGATTATTCCACCACTTCCCATACCCAGGAACAAGTTACGCTAGTTCTAGAAGTACTGCGTTAAATAGGCCCTTCTACACAACCGTCCCTCCCCTTTTCCAAGGAGAAGTACAGGGCACGGGCTCAAAACTCCCCATGTCACCTCCCGGTTCCTCGCAGCTGACTCTGCTCAGGGGAGGTTGATTCAAATTCCCCGTGCCCTGGCTAAATACTTGCTCAAGACCTGCAGCTAGGTTGCTGGCACATCTTCAGTTTATGAACTGGTTATTTTTAAACACTACGCTCTTCTAAGTAAAATCAACCTCACATCTTCTGAGAATTTCAAACTCTGCTAACAAGTGAAGCGCGTATCCGGATATAGGGCATTTTTATTAAAAATCCATGGAGTGTGGTTACATATGTTTAAATATCTATCACTGTCAATGTTTAAATGTGGTGTTAAAAGTCAAAATAATCTTTTCCGACCTATAAAATGTGAGCTAAATTTTTATTTTTTTTTGCAGATAAAATAATTTTCGTGCACAGCTCACGTAGAAAACTTTCCAGTCTCATGTTCTGAGATTTGTCTCTTCCTTTCAGATAATTTAAGTGGATGTTTTTCATACTTTTGAGATTGGCAGTTAGGCATAAGGACGATAATGTTGTATATTACAAATTGAAAATTTCCCTTAATCGCTCAATCAAATAGTTTATATCAAACTATTGACAGACAATCATGTGACAAGGGGATTAAAGAAAATTCTTTCCTGCTCAAGAAATACTTTGTATAGGTGTGCTTTGGCTTGGAGGGTAGAGGTAGCAGTAAACTCTGTATTTACAGCTGTTATGTAAAAAGTTGGTAATAAAAGTATTTTGCACCAGATTCTAGTACCTATTTTTGTTTAGTAGTAGTAGTATCTTTTCCTCTTGATTGCTGTATGGAATTCATCAGAGCTATTAATACAGTAACGTCTTAGTGTGTGCAGCCTGTCCGTTTTCAAGGAATAATTACTCTGTTTAGAATTAATTTCTTCATTTTCCTAAGGTAGGATTTACTAATGAGTTACTTGTCCTGAAGTACAGTGTTGTGACTGCAGGATGCTTATGAAGAAAAACCAAGTTCTTCATTTGTAAGCATATATTTTATAGAAATCTAAAATATTCACATGCTACAATGTGGGGTTTTTTTGGTGGTGAGTTGTTTGGTTTTTTTGAGAAGGAAAAATAGCTCTTAATGTTATGTGGGATTTCAGGGACTCGGGTCTGGTAACACATTTCTGCTGCGAATGAATGTTGTTCTCTGTTGCTCACAAGTATGTCAAGAATAATCTGTGCTGTGCTTATTTGTAAAAAGCTCTGTAAAATGTTCGTTTTTTATAGTACTGAGAGATGAGAAAAAGACTTAGTGTTCAAATGGAATTCTTCATTAATGACTTCGCATATGGATTTAATTTCCTAAATCATTAGTTAGACACATTGCTAAGATTTAAATTTCACTCAATAGCCATTAGCAATACCTTGTTTTCTAATGTTACAAGAAAATTCTGACTATGAGGATTTTTTTCTCTTTCATGAAAGAAATGCTTTTTTTTTTTTTAAGACCTGTGATTGCACACACACACACAAACACACACACACACACTTCATGAATAAAAACACATGGCAGTTACAAAATTGTAGAAAAAGAGAGTAAAATCACTTGCTTTAGAATTTGTTAGTATATATTTTCTTTTTAAAACCATTTTCCAGCCCTTGATTGCAAAGCTAATTCGATATGTTTGATATAACAGGTTATGGTTAACTAGTGTGAACAAGTGCAATATAACTGGTCTGTAAACAAGCAGAAATTATAACCTGAGGAAAATAAAACTCATTTCAAGAGGGTGTCAGTGCTGAAAACTAGTTCAAATAATAGTAGTATTAACTGCTTGACTAATTAAGCTAATCTTCTTATGTTATTAGCAAATGCAGTGACAGTTGTTGGTTATTGATATATGGAGTCCAAAGTCTCCTTTTAAAAGCAAACTCTTTGTATTTAGGGTGAAAGGTGTGTGAGGAGAAAGCAATCTGAGGCCCTTTTCTAGAAACTGATAACTTTTTAATATCCCCATTTTTTTTTAGAATTCTTTTTAATGAGGCCATCAAAACACTGAGCTCTCCCTCTGACAACACTGGAAATGTGAAGTTCTTAGTTCAGTATTTTGGGCATACTAAGAAATGAAAATTTGGGGGCTGTGAAAATGGAAGAGCATAACCAACAGGGGATTAAATGCAAAATCCTTCTAAGTAACATGAAGAAATACTAGTAACTAAGGGGACTTCTTGTGCTGGTGATGGTTGTTAAAGCTGTTGAAAGCTGCCTGCGTGCAGCTTGCCACTTCTGCAGAAGGAAACCTGTAGGATTCCTGGAGCCGTAAGTCTGGCAAAGGACCTGGTGGGCTTGTGATAACCTTAAACTTTGCAAGTTAGAAGAGCTCAACTGGTAAATAAAAGAGATAAATGCACAGGTTTGCGCTCTTCTCCTCCCACCCCCCCCAGCCCCCACTCCTTTTTACACCTAGATGTATGTCCCCAAATGCATACACATGTATGAAATATACACATTCGTAAAAATATGGGTTTTCCTTCTTGTCTTTTTTGTGATACAAACCCAACAGCTAATAAAGACAGTAGGAGGGATTTAGTGGTACAGCTGTTGCATAAAGAAATGGATCAAGAAATAGTAGCAGATGGTTCATATCAGAGTCTAGTTTTATTATTATTTTATTTTTCCATTTTTAGATCAATAATTCTTTATCAGTTTCTGAGTGGATGATAAACAGTGATTCAGGAAGGTCTGGGTGTCACACATTGCTGAGCTCATAAAGAGAGACAAGGTCAGTCTGGAGGTGCATGTGCTGTAAAATCTTCTCCCTTGCAGAGAGTACAGTGCCTCTGACAATAGACAGAATTAGAGAATACAGGTAAGGAAAAACACAGAAATGTTTTCCCTTTGTAGTTTTATGGAAGGAAGCTAGGACTTAGAAATGCCTTTTTTTTTTTTTTTCTTCTATTTGAGAACTTTGAACTTTTCCTTATTTTTTGTATGTGATCGCTTTTAAGAGGTAGGCTTAGCAAGTAATTTTTTAAATTTTTTTTAATTTTTTTTAAACTTTCTAGCATTCTCCTTAACCAGGCTGAATACTTTTTTCTCCTGTATTTCTGAGGATTTTTATGGGTATTTCTTCTTCTTTTCTTTATTCCTCCCCATATTCTCTATTGTCTATATACCCTAGGTGTACCAAAAGGCTCAGCCTCCTGCCCCCCAGAACCTGTCATGATTTTTGCACTTCAGAGGTATTATGGGCAGCATTCCGAACTGACTCTAACCTTAAATTACAAAGTGGCAAGACTTCTGTTTATTTTCAAGTGCTCAGAGGGATGATTTTCAATGCTGGGTTTTAGCACATTGGGTTTATACCTTAACGCTCTTCTCCAGCAGCTTCTCTGTGGGAGACTCCTGACACTGAGGCGAGGGAAGCGGCTGCCTTGTAGGATATCAGAACCTAGTTTTACTCACATTTTTATGTTTTTTTGGGTGCTCCTTCCCACTTTTCAGATCGTCTGCAGTGCTGTTACCAGCAGCTATATGCATATTTCAAGTCTACAGCTGCACTAGTTTGTCAGCAAATGCCTCTGGTGGGATGGGCAGGACCAGACCTCTGCACCCACTTAATGATTCAGGACTTCAGCACCGCCTTGTGTTTTATTTATTTAAATAAATAAAAAGCTGTGATGACACTTATGGGATTTCCCTGTCGGCTGTGCTCCCCCGTGGCACAGCATCCCCAGCCACAGCCTCTGACTCTTGCGAGGAGACCCAGGCCACCCTTTCCCACCTCCATCTCCTTGCCCAGCAACCCGAAGGCAGTGGGGCCTGGGGCACCTCCTCGGGCTGGCGGGAGGCTGCTTCTGCAGAGGAGGAGAAGGAGGAGGAGGAGGCCGGCGTGTGGGCTGCTGCTTCTGCCAGGGATTGCAGTGCTGCAGTCCTTATTGGCATGCTGAACGTGCGCCGGCAGCGCGCCGCTGTCCTGCAGCTCTAGCCCTTGTGCTGGAAAACTTTTCACGTGTTTATTGGATGTTGGATTTTTTTATTTTTCTGTTGTTGGTGATGGTTTGTTCTGTTTTGGTTTTGTTGTTTTGGGGTGGGTTTTTTTCCCCACAGTTCTCTTTTGTATTTTATTCCCCCTCCGCTAATCCTGGGACACGTTTTGGGGCTGGATTGCTTAATTGACATAATTTTAAGAGGGTGGGGAGAAGCCAAAAACACTCTAAGATTTTCTTTGCCACAGTGGGGAAGGCATGAAAGGCTTTGAAATCGGCTGCACTTGCTGTGTTTAGAAAGCTGGCTTGCTTTCCCCACC
>VXBW01000790.1:513825-579742 GCA_013400375.1 Thinocorus orbignyianus | reverse complement strand
TTTTTTTTTTTTTTTTTTTTTTTTTTTTTTTCCCCCCTTAAAGACCTCATTTAATGCTCAGGACTTTGTGTGGTTAGGCGACTTTCAAAGCCTTTGGTATCCGCAGTAGCAGCTCTTTGAAGTGGAAGTGCCAGTGGGGGACCAGCTGGAGGCTTAATCTGTGGTGTAAAAGGTCCTAAGTGGTAAGAAGCCGCAACAGCCACCTCCTCTTCTCTTCAAGGGGAGAAGCTGGAGGGCAGTACCTGAAACTAAATCCCTCTCCTGGACCTGGACTTAACCAGTAGAACTGGAGGTGGTTGGACGTTTCCATAGGTCTTGTGGGATCCAGTCCCCTTCCTCTCAATCTCTCTGGTTTCCTGCTCTCTTTCTGTCCCCGTGTTTCTCCACAGTTTCTTGAGGAGCAAGACACAGCTACTGATGGGCAAGGGAGTGAGACCTGAGACCAAACACATGTTTCTACAGGGTTGGGTTTTTTTGCCTTCCCAAGTTGATAAATCATCCTTCTGGAGCACAGAGCAGGTGGCACAGTCCCTCATGTGATTTGCTGGTCCTTGCAGGCATGTGTCTGTCTAGTTAGGTCCATGGCTTCATGGTGATCCCAGGAGATAAAGCTGTGCCTTAATGTCGTTTAGTGGTCCTGGTCTCCCCTTTGGCATGAGGATGATGAGGGAGATTGTGCTTTTTGGTCACCAGTGACTCATTTAAGTGCCCAAAGATAGGTGGGATGAGTCTGCCATATCTGAAATCCACGTGTTTGAAATAGGAGATCAAAGTGTTGAGTTTCTCATGGGAAGGCTTGAGGATCAGAGTGTGTCTCTATGGATCAGTAGGCAGCCCTGGCTGCAGGACAAGGTTATTGGTAAGGAGCTCCAGTCCCAAAGCAGAAGGCTAATCTGAGGACAGCAGTATGTGCCTTCACTGGTGCATGACTAGCTGTTTCTCTCCCAGGGGTGAGAGGCTTTCTGAGGAAGACTTTCCTTCTCAACCACTGGATTTAGTAGCCATTGGCAATTCTGACACCTCCTTAAATAGTCTGATTTTTAAGTTGAAAAGTTATTTTAAACTTGTTCCTATTTTTGACCTTCAGTATATCACCTGCCATTCAGCTTCACCCTCGGGCTGTTTGCCATATGCAAAGATAACTGTGTCTTTTATGGCTACCCGACTGGTAATTCACTGAGTGTCCCCTAGTTAGACTCTAGTGGCCTTTGTCAACAGTTTGTATGAATGTCATATTCTCTTTGTGGTCAAAAACCTTGCTGTTGCCTCTTCATATATGTAAACCTTTCCATAGGGCTGGTGGTGGTGTTGCAGTTCTCCCCCTCCTCTCTAGCTCTGCAGTAATCTCTTTGAGGTGGGGAGGGATCTGAACTTAATTTGTCACTCAAGAGTTACATGCCTCGTGACTATATGTAGTAGCATAATTGTTTTCTGTTTTCCTTTGATATTGCCAAGTGTTCTGCTTCCTTTGTACTCCCATCAACTGCCAAGTACTTCGCCGAAGTTTTCATCAAATTGCCTGTAATGTCCACGAGATACTTCCTCTGTAGAAGTGTCTTGTTTGAGCCTAGCCTTGTGTGTGTACTATTTATTGCTTTTTGGTTTTTCCCCTCATCTGAATTATTTTGCCTATGTCTATGTTAGCTCTTATGTCATTTTATCACCCGGTGTACTCATTAGCCTGAGATCCTTTTGTAACTCTTCACAGTTGGCTTCAGGTATGACTTTACAAAAATTTTATGTTAGCTGCAAACTATCTTTTGTTGTTTATGGTTTTGTTGCGAAGCAGAGGAGGACAACTCTGTTGGTAAACTTCGTGAAAATTAGAGTAGAATATTCAAAGTAAAAGCATGCTTTTTAACCACGTGAGTTTGTTGGGTTTGGGGGCTTTTGTAGAATTTGTTGACCCTGAACTTCAGCTCTGACTTCATTCTTCATGCCATCTGCGAATGCTTAGCATTTTTATCTACCCATTATAATTAAATTTCTTTTAACATCCGTAAGACTTATGTTACCATGAAAACTAGGTCCCACAAAAATCATGACCTTACAAAGGTGAGATGATTCACTTGCTTTTATTTTGCTTAATTGTGGGCTTTTAGGGTTTGTATTTTCTAGCTCTTCTCTACAGTTGTCAGAATTGTACTCTTTAATAAAATCTGACAGTTCCTTGTAAACATACCTGTGGCTGATAAGGCTTTATGAAACACACTTGATCTTTTCAGGCTTTCAGTGAAATTGGTGAGAGGCAGCTGTGTTGCGGTAGAGTTGTGTAGTGTGTCCTTAAACTTGAGGATTCTTGCGGTAGGAATCAATATGGAGTGGTGTTGGGTTTGTTTTGTGTTGGTTTGTTGTTCTTTTTTCCCCTAAAGGGAAATGAAATTAAAACAGATTTAGTAATAATGGTCTGCTTTAGATAAGATGACCAACTGTATCTCAACCCTCTTGGCTTCCAAGCACCAAAATATTAGCAAACGTTTTACTTGGGGGAAAGGTAGATGTGGTGGGTTTCATCTTTGGAGTGCTTCGTTGCAAAGTAAAAATGATTGCCTTGAAATAAGGACTTTAGAAACAGTGGATATCTACTTTTCTGATTTAAATATATGAAATTTTTAAAATTTTTATGCCTGTTATGACTCCAGTGCTGCAGTTATGAAAATTAAATAGTGTTGTGCCTTATACATCAGCAAGATTGTTCTTTAAATTTATCCTGGTGGACCTTGCTCATCTGGTAAATATTTGGCAATAAGGAAGACAGAAAAAATATGGGACATGAAATTGTGGATCTCCATCCAACTTTGCAGAACCATAGTAAGTAAACTTAAAAAAACAAACAAACAAACAAACAACAAAAAAAACCCCAAAACACAAACCAAACCCAAAACAAATGGAAAAAAACAAACAAACAACAACAACAAACACCAAACCCTCTTAATATGTAAATTGAGTGAACTTTGTTCATAAGAAATGCTAAAAGGGTAAAACTTAGAATACTACTGCATCTGTTTTGTCTCACCCTTTTCTGTCTTTTCAGAATATAATAGTGCTTTTCTTGGTAGTGGACGGGCAGTTCTGTTCAATTGCTGTAAAGTGGTACCATGGTTACTACTATTTCAGATGATGGGCAGAGAGATAAAAGTGGAGAAGGGGTTTTCAAGTAGATTTTCTTCTGGAGTCCATGCATTTTAATAAAGGGGGTGTCTCTGTGAAAGCCAAATATTCCCAATGTGTACTTGCAGCCCATAAAGTTGCAAAGCATTGCCGGAGGGCATAATTTTGACTGAGAGTGAGTTGGTTAATTTGTCTGGTGGGGTTTTTGTCTGCTCGGATTTTATTTTCTCACCTGCTTTGTCCTGGAAATGTTGTGTGAGATGGAAAGAAGTCCTATCAAGTGTCCGGGACCAGTGTGTGCTCATAGGCTGGAGGTTAGAGCATATAAAATCTCTTATTTACAGGCTAAGCAAATACTGCATTTAAATGAAGCATGTTCAACACAAAACTGATAATTAATTTTTTTGCTAAGTTGTTTTTCTTTTGGAATAGGAATGTGTGTTAGCATAAGAGAAGTCCAGTTTATTTTTATAAATGAGCAATTTTTTTAATCTCTGAATATTGTTGATGTTGCTTACTTGACCAAATATAATATATACTTATTGACTTTGTAACACAGAAAGTTTGATATTATCTTTTGAAAATAGTGCCATTTATTAAGGTGAGATTTATGCAGGGTTAAAGGAAGTTTCTGAGTTACGATTTAACACAGGTTGTGCAAGACAATAAAAATCATACAGTACGAAACAAAATGTGGCTTTAAGTACCCATTTGGGACTAAGCTTCAAATACAACAAATAAATTAAAGCTTTGCAAAGGACAAAACTGTCGAGACTTATTTTAACCAGTCCAAATTTTTCCGCTGCAATGCGAGCAGCACACTCCCTCTTGCCAAAAGCCAGTTACTTGTACTCCGTGTCATGAGCGTATCCGTACTCAGTGTCAGGAGCATATCCGTTGCTTTGGAAGCATTGGGGAGCACCAGGCTGTCCCCCACTGGAGAGAGAGAAATCTTTGCAGTTGCAGGTAAGCAGAGTTAATAGAAAAAGGGTCTGGAAAACCACTCTGTCAAAACATATCTGGGAAATGTATTCAGTTTTCACTGCAAAAATATTGCAGTTCGTTGTGTCAAAGGATGAAAGAACTCTTTCCACTTTCCTATTGAAACACAATTTACAATGTATTCCTGAATAACTGTGTGCTTATTTAGGTTACGATAAAATGATTCAACCGTATGAAAATAAAGTGTCAAGGTGGAATTGTTTCAATATGGCAAAAAAATTTGTACTCTTCCCCCTGGTATTTTCACTTACCGGTCTGAGGAGGCGCTGAGATGCAGAAATTTCCTTCAGGAAAGTTTTCAACAAGACCTGATGAGCGTAGGAAAGACTTTCTCCTGTTGTTCTCTTACCATATTAAATAGCTGAGTTAGAACAGAGAAGGATTGTCAGTTAAATATTGAGAAAATTTTTGAGTTAAGTCAGGAACATGCCTGGGTCTAGGAGGTAGGAGTACTGGACTACCACTCCCTAACCAGTCAGTCTTGCTGCCTGAATCCATTTCATTCCTCTTAGCTTAGAAGTTGAAAAGGGAAAGGAAGGCTCTGTACATTAAAGTTGCTTTTACAAACCCAAAGTAGCTTTGGGTGTTTGCCTTCCAGAAATTTGAGTGTAGTTTATATCCCCATTTACTGTTGCAGGCAACTGAACTATGCACACGTCAGGAAAATTAGTATGAACTTACCTGATATCCTTATTGTAGGCTAATAAACTTTCTGAGTTTGTTCCTGTGCATCCTCTCTGTTGCGTTAAGTACTTTGTCTCCTGTTACCTATAAAAATAATAAGTAGTTTATTTTCTAAAATGAAACTGGGTTAAGCAGTAAGTTTCTTCAAGTGACGACGGGTGGTGAGCTTTTTGGACCGAGGGAGACGTGTTACACAAATTAAAACAGCAGATCAATATGACCCATTTTTATTGGGTCACTGCTTCTTAATCAGTGCTCAAGCAAAAAGGAAGGTCAGTTGCAGTACAGCAAGCCCAAAATTCGTCATCCTAGAGATCTGAAAAAAATAAGTGTTTGCTCTGGTAGGCAGTATCTGCAGACAGTTACTTTGCATTCCTTCCAGATGTAACTCTGCTATTTGCCTCAGAATTAAACTGAAGTTTTCAAAGTTTCCAGGAAAACAGAAATTCACCAGAACTTGCAAGTACTCTGAGAAAAGCTCTTCTTTGTTTCTCTGCCACTAGTTGCAAAAACAATTTTAGAGGAAAAGCATTCTCTTTCTGAACTCATGATACCTATTTGACAATAGAATAGTGGTTCGCTAAATGCAAATTTGTTTTATTCCGGGGAGAATAAATTTCTATTCTGTATTGTCAAACACAACACAGATAGCCTCTGAAGTTTTAAATGCTGGGGTTGGGAGGTGTGGAAAAATAAATGGCATGAATTTTGAAAATAAAGTCTTTTACTGTCGTCTTTACAATGAGCTTGATAAGATATTTTCTTTATTTGTCTCGGAGGACTGAAGATAATCAGGCAGGAAGCAGTCTCTGTTCAAAACACAAAAAGGCAACCTGCCTTCAGAAGAGACCAATAACCTGTTGAATACTACTGCTTTTTTTTTTTTCTCCAGGGCTGTGTCAAAAAAACCCATTGCTGGTCTTTGAAAAGTGGCTTTCAGTGGCAGATTTCAGCTTCTGTTACAGAAAAGATTTGCTGTCTGGATGTTAGCATAAAAACATTCTTTAAAAAGAAATATATTAGATTGCCTTTGAAGGTACTGGATGACAATCTGCTATTCCATAGGTGACTGAAGTTAGATTCCCATTCTACCTCTTCAACTGCTGTAAAATATAAAGTATTCTGACATAGATGCTTAATCTGGCTTTGCAGTATGTCCCACGAGATACGTAAGAAATAAAGCACTTGCATATGTTCTGCTTCATGAGGATTTCTTTGGTTTTGGAAGTAAATAAAACTGTTGTTGTGTGTAATATGCACGCTGCTAATGAAGAGAGAAGGGGGAATTGAATCCTTGCGATAAAATGGACACTGATGAAGGCTTGCTTGGGCAAGTAAAGATGCTACTGAGGTTTATCCTTTTCACTGTTGGAAGTGCTATCCTGTTGTGATGAGCTGTGGCTTCCAAAATGTGTTTGAGATGGTTGTGAAATGCTCCGTGTCTGGCAGAACACTATCGGAGTGCCTTGCTTGGGCTCCTTTGGAGCCCACACACTCCCAGGTGTTCCTCCTCCTCCATTGGATTGCTGAGAATGCATGGCTTCTGGGAGTGCTCCTGGGTGATGCAGCTTGGGGTGCAGAAGGAGTCTTGATGTTTCTTCCTCTTCTGGTAGGTTTTAAAAGCACTTTTTCCAAACTTTACTTTCACTGGGAAGGGAAAGGTACATTCTCTCTTCTAGTTTAACCCATTCAGGGGTAATAAAAAGCCAGTAACAACACAGATTTACTTAAGGGGTTTTGTAATCAGTAATTTTATTCCCCAGCTCCATTTGGTATTTTCTGATTTTTGTAAATCTCCAAAGCCCTGAAGTGTTTCCTTCCATATCCATGCTCCTCTCCTGAGAGTCTAAGCTTTTGACAATAGTTGTGAAAACCAGTCAGGCTCCCTCTCAGCATTCTGCTTCAATGTGCATGATCATAAAAGATGATTCTGACAGAGCAGTATTGAAAAAGAGAGTAGGCAAATCAGTGGAAGAAAAATCCAGTGAGACCTTTTAAATTCAAAGACATCAGTTACAGGTTGCTGGGGGAAAATTAATGGAAATTACCAATTGCCCTGGTTTTGCACTCTTCTGTAGACAACTGGTGTTGGCCACAGCTGGAGACTGAATATGGGGCGAGATGGACTTTTTGGCTGATGTGCTAAAGTCATCCTTGGGTACTTTGGTATCCTGTTCTCAGGTGAAATGCAAATGGAGAAACCACAGAAACACAGTTATTTTATCTCGGGATAGTGATGCTGCTTGGATTTTGTGCAGAGAATCTGTTCAGCAGAATGGGTTTAGAGCTTAAGAGGTGGTCGGAGTTAATAGCATTAGGTAGTGCTCTTCCTGCCCTTACCTCAGGAGCTTTGGATGTGCCATGCAACTTCTCTGAGCTGGGTAATTCGTAGGAGTATAAAATTAATAATGCTATTGGCAGCCTTAAACATGTTTTCAGCTTGTGAGTTCAACATATCTTAATTTACACGGAGTCCTTGGTTTATTCAGACCTATCCTTGTATTTCAGTGCAAAGGGATGCTGTTTGTCACATAAACAAATACCTCGGTAAGAGTTCTGCCTTCTGGGCTTAGTGTGAAACTGGAGTAGAGAAAATAGAAAATTGACAGCAGCCTGAGCTCTTTTAAATTGTGCTCCTGTGTAACAGCATGTTATCGGTCCTTTGGCAGGTGAGAACAGTCATTTGATCACGCATTCCCTCCATGCCAGTCTATAAAAATTTCACAGTACATAAGCACACTTTTTCTATAAATATTTTACAGTCCTAAAAAAATAAATACAATGCATATCTGTGGCTGGGTGAGAGTAGAAGCTTCTATTGCACTGGGGTACCCTTCCCTGGGGAACTGGGTTTGATTAATAGCTATTATGTGGTGCACTCTGCCAAAAGCAAAACATTTGTGACCACAAGAGGCCAAGTGATAACGTCATTGCTGCCGGGGATGATTAACTCTGCTTGTGGAGGCACAGAAACAGAAATTGCTTTTGCCCCCTTGTCAAGGTGGGAACAGAATTTTGTGTATGAAATTCATACGCATGGAGGATGAAATCAGGTTTTCTTTGGACTTAGAAACAAGAGGTGTTTAAGTTACAGAATGTGGGAGAAGGGACAGACCAAGAGAGGAGGAGAAGGTTAAGTAAAGTGGGATGAATATCATTGTGGGGGAAAAAAAAAGAAATTTTCTAGAAGAAAAACTGTTTTTTTTGTAATTGCATTTTAACTGAAGCATAATAAGCATGAGTTTTATCAGCATGGCTTCGAAGCACTTTGATGTTAGAAAATACTCTTGTGGGCTCCAGTCATCTACAGACTTAAAGTTCAGCAGAAATGTTTCACGGTCCGTTGGCAAAGCAGTACAGTGGATGCCTGAAAAGGTCCCAGGCTGTGTCTGTTGTTTCACAGGCAGTGGTGTAGTGTCCTCCTCACCTGCTTCCCTGGGGACAAAGGACATTAGCGCTATTATATTGTAAAGCCAGCTTCAAAGCGAACCGGCAGGTTTTAATAAGAAGCTCATTGCCGCACTGTAAATAGCGCAGGGCACAGTAAAAAGCCTGAACCTGGCACATTAGTGATCTTGACAAGGAGAATATGGCTCATTTAGCAAAACGGATATTTGGAGGTCACGCTTAGTTGAAATAAAACAGACCGGTATTTTCTAACCTGTCCCTGGACTTCTCTTGGCTAAACTAAAATAGTTAGGGTTGTCTCTGGGGGTTCATCTGAATTGCAGTTGACAAGTGTTCATCTCTGGTTGTATAACAGGCAAAGAGAGATGTTGCAATAGTTATCTCCAAGTTAAGCAAATAAAATAAATAATGGTTCTTTTGTAAGTCGGGATACTTTTGATTTCGGCAGAGTTCAGGTTGAATTAATACAAGAACCAAGATTAGAATTTTAGTATTTTTGGCTCTCGGCCACCTGGTCAAACTAGTGGGTTGCTTCTCTGATAAGGTAGTTCTGGCTTCTTCCTCATTTGAGCAATGCTAGTTTGCTTGATGCCAAATGGAAGCTGCTTAATATCTTAACAAAGTGGGAAAAAAAACCCTCAAAATGATTAAAGAAATCTTTGCAAATTTCACTTGAGATTTGTCGAATAAAATGTATTCAGCACTTTCTAGTGTAACTGAATGTTTTTTCTTAAAAATGTTATGGTGGCAGAAAGGTTTTCCATTCTTATTTGCCATCAACAATTGGATGATGCTTCGTGGAAGTCTCTCTTGTTTTCTCTTGTTTCTTGAATATAGGGAATATTACTTTTGTGATTTTAAAACAGTTTGGAAAAGAGCCAGAAGCCTGATCTGGTTTTAATGCTGTAATTTTACTGAAATCCGCAAAGGCATTGCTAAACTGTACCATACGTTGTCCAGTCTTACTAGGTATCTAGTATTAGGTTACATATAAAAAAAAATATGGATATTAGAAACTGGTTCAAAAGAAAAATACGAAGCTGGCACAGCACTTACTGATAAATGGTAGCTCTGTGCTGTTGCATCGCTTTTGGGTTCTGTTTCTTCATCTGGTGGGTTGATGGGGTGAGAAAACCCTATCCATCACAATGAAAACATCTCTTGCATGCTCTTTCTTAAAGAATGTAATGTATTCAAATGTGATTAAAAGCATGCCAACTGCCACAGTATTTGTCTGTAAAATTTCCTTTTTTTTTTTTTTTTAAAATACTTAAAATCCTTTCCATATTGGTTAGTGGGGGATTTTGCACAGCGAGGCTTAAATTAGCATGTGATGACTGAGAGCCAGCCTTGCTTTCTAGGGACAGGGAGCACATCCCATGGGATACGGCATCATAATTATAGGAGACAGGCCTGCTGCAGGTGGGATGCAAGGGAGAAAGCAGGGCTGCAGCCCATGCCACCATGGCCCACCACACCACCTCCTGCTCTGATGTTCACCTCCCTCAAGGTGTTGGGGCATGGGCAGGGTGGGCATGTCTGGGTTGAGCTGGCCTAGCACGCGTGACGCAGGGGGCTTTATGCTGCCGTATTGGCTTTATTCTGCACCTGGGGAGGCAGATCATAAACGGATCCAGCTTTAGCCTAGGATTAAGCTGCAGCCTTGCGTTCCTCGGCTGGGAGTCTGAGGGAGGGCAAGAGAAAACAGCATGGGGGAGTCAAGGAAATGGCAGGGAGCTGGAATTGAAAGCATTGCTGGAGTGCACTCATGGGGTCATGGCAGTCCTTTGGCGTTCAGCTTCTCTTCGGTTTGGAGTCCTTGAATGCTATTTAAAGCACCAACAAAGAGGGGAAAATTACATTTGAAAGAATGTAACGGTGAGGTTTAGTTGAAAAATGGAAGCAAAGTTTCAGCATCTTTTGGATTAAAGCATGTACCAACATCTGCTTAAATGTGTAGAGACGGCACTTCAGGGCATGCTCTAGTGGTGGAGATTGTTGGGCTGAGTGATTTGTTTTGTGGGCTTCGGTTTATTTTTTTCTGGTGTGTGTATGGCTGGACTTGGTGATCTCAGAGGTCCCTTCCAACCATGAAGATCCTGTGTTTCTGTGTGGCTGTGTCTTGGGTGCTTTGGAAGGGGAGTCCATTGTACAGTTGTAAAGAAGAGCTATGACTTAAGAGTTTAGGATACCTTTTCCTGACCTTAAGGGTGAGGGTTCAATAGTTATCAGTCTTTGAATACTTGTATTTCCATTGTGAGTGTTGAAGGTGCTTAATTTGATCCAGTGGAAGAAGGATTCCTATGTTTTAAACTTACATAGGGAAACTTTCTACTGGGTTTTGGCTATAAGCATAGTAAACTACAAAACAAACTTCCTTTGTGACTGTGGTCAGCCACTGAAGGAGCTGCAGCTTTTTGAAGGAACACGACGTCTGTCACTGATCTGAAGATGAATCTAGAAAGTGGGGCACATTGCTTAATCCTTGTGTTTGGATGTCATAGGGTGTCCTGGAATGTCTGGGAATGGTTGCGTTTTGTCCCACATTGCCTGTCCCAGGTAAAATCACTGCCTTGAAACCACTACGTACAGGATGAAGGGAGTGGCTAAACTGAGGGTATTATTTTATGTGTTAGTGTGTTAGTTTATCTCCTGGGCAGATAGGAACGTCAGGAAAATGTGAGTTAAGGTAATATGTGGTTAAGATGTTGGTGGTTCATGAACCTGTATTGTGAAGTGTGAAGCCAGTGATACTTACAGTTAACCGTGTCTGAGGGTAAAAAGCCTGTTTTCCGCTGCTTAAAGCTTTCAGCCAGGGCTTAAAATTTCAGCCTCAAATTACTCGTGCCTGGTGTCTACTGCAAGGTCAGTGTTCTGTTTCTTTGTTAAAGATTCCTGAAGCTAATTTAAGACAATGGATGTGATTTTCCTGGAAATAAGCAACATGAATGTGTGTACTTTGGGTCAAGGGCTTACAATTGGGCAGTACGTTTCCCTGGGGTAAGAGATGTGACTTTGGTCCACTTGAAAGCGTTCTCGTGTTTGGCTAAGCTAACAGTCTCTCTCTGAAGAGTTGCAGTACATGCGTGCTGGGCTTGAAAACTTAGTTCTCAAGACATGTTTTTGGCATTAGAGTATCTCACAGGTCAATTTTGGTAAGTGCAGGTAGATCCTGAAGGTGAGTTTTATCCCACCTGAATTCACGTGTTTAACTGAATTCTGGCAGCAGATGTCTGTCCTGACAGTAACCAGATTGCTGCCCTGCTAGGGACCTAAAGGAGGAACACCCTGCTTCTGTGACATAGTGAATTGTTAGATTTATTTATTTTTTAATTCTTTATTTTTAAACCAGGCCTTTGTAAATGATCAAACTTGTAAAGCTGTGCATATTTAGCACTTCTGGCTTGCTGAGAAAGAAGAGTTTGTATATTTTAAACTGCAATCCCTCTTGGGTACCCCTGAGGGTTTTCTGACTTTCTAATTACTGAGTTTCTGGTGTGTATATAGAAGAGATATATAGATCACGTTGATAAGCTTTGGCAGTAGAAACAACATGTTGAGCCCCAGTCTTGACATCTCCTACTGAAGATTTTGACATGAAGATAATACAGAGTGCTTAATTCTCCAAGTAAAGTGGAAAAACTGCTTTAGCAACTATTCGAGTTAATTTAGTGGTTCCACTGGAGCTCTGTGTTGGGACCACGGGGAGGACTCTGCTCCTTTACTGAAGTCGTCACCTGCAGAGTTGACTTTTTGAAGATGAGGTCTTTGCTCGTTACAACATGTTATCTACTGAAGCATGAATGCAACATGTCTGGGAAGCCTCAGCTTCTTCATTAGGCAGGTACTAGGTAATCCGTTGCCACGTAATCTGTCTCATCAGTAAAACTACTGTACCAAAGCAGCCCATATTTTGTATGTAGCAAGAGCTCCTGTTTTCCAGCTGGGAGATCCAGCTGATTTGTAATAAGGCAGGACTTTGCGCTCACTTCCAGCGCCTAAAGATGCTGGCTGCCTAGTGTTCCTCAGAATGAGACCCTTTTCTGGGGGCTTCTAGTGCCTGTGTGCTTTGCCTTGTTTAGTAATTAAAAGGTTATTTTTGTAGTGGGAATTCTTTTTTTATTTTACTTACTTGGAAAAGGAGCAATGATTTTGTGCTTTAGAATAGAAAGAAGATCTGGAGCCTAACATGGGTTCTTCCCTGTGCCTTCAGGTGCACATGAGATTGACAAAAGCCTCCTACTTCTCCATGCCTTGTTAGCTTTTTGCAAAAGGGGAGTGATACTTACCTGAAAAGAGGGATCTGAAGCTAGTTTTCACAAATACATGTCCGTGAACATCTTTCACTTAGCATATGAAAAACTGCATTTGTAGACGTACATTCTGAATCAATTCCATTGGTCCAAGTATGTGAGAGACTGAAAACAAACAGCAACAGTTGTAAAAAAACCCAACCAAATAAAATTAGTTCTTTTATACTTATTATGTTGAGTGTTTTCTTCAGCTTCAATAAGAACATTTTGTATTTCAGTTGTCAATGTGGAAGTTTTGGTAGTTTGTTCAGCTGCACTGGGAAGCAAAGGCTTAAGCTGGAATCATTAACAGCAGCAGCAACAAAATACCCAAAAGAACCCCCCGAGCAAACCAAAAACCAAACCTTTTGACTGGATAAGGGACCCTGTTGGTACTGAGGGCTCTAGGCTGGTGAGATCCCATTGGTTTTGGCAGGACAGCTAACTTGGCCAGATACGTTGGGACACAAATAGATGTTAAGAAGCAGTGGAAAGAAGAGCGGAGTTCACACTTGCTGGAGCTCTCCATATTGTGGGTTTTGCAATATATAGGATCAGAGTGTGCTGCGATGTTAGTAATAGCCTGTGGTCTCAGGGGCATTTTACTGAGGCTTGTATAATACTATTATTTGTGTATTTTCCTTCCTCTTCCACAACCAGCCATTTCACTTTCCTACCTTCAATTCCCATTTTTTCCTTCTCTTGATCTTTTTCCTCGTATCTTGAACTCCACTTTCCTTGTTTCCTCCCATATTTTTTCCCCCAGTTTGTCTTTTCTCTCTCCCTTCTTGTATGGCTTTTCTCTTGTGTTCAGCCTTTCCTGGTGGCATCTCTTCCATCACCCTCCTGGGTGCAGGCAGGTGATGGGCAGAGGTGGTATGGCAGCTGCCTAGGATGTGGCCGTGAACAACAAGCCATGTAAGTGGTGTAGGAATGAGGTGATTCAAATTCTTCCTCACCATGTTTATTCTTGCCTTCTACTGAAGGCATGACCTCCTTCAGAAAGGTCTTGGCTCTGTCTCTTCTAAGCCCCTGTCGACAGAAACTGCTGAAGCACTCAACACCTCCTGAGAAATCAATGTCATTGTTTTTGACAAGGTGTGGATTTTTGAGATGAACTTTTCATCCTTCTCTTTCTTTAGAAAATGTTTATATAGTAAGAAGATAGGAGGAAATAGTATTACACAGTGTTTCACTCCTCTTCTACCCTCTACTCTGCCCCAAATGGGCTTTTGGCATTAATTCTTTCTGCAGCCTCATGAATCTCGTATGTGATTCTGTTGTGCACGTGGGGTTTTTTTAAAGCCATGGCTACTCCCATTTATACTCTGTGTGCTGTTAGCTTTGCTGCCATGTGCAATGTCTGGTTTTCCTCAGTTTTAACACCTACTACTTGAGAAATGACTCTGTCATTTTTAGTAGTATGCAGCCCAGCAGAGTATTACTACTTGTGACTTTCAGCAGCGTGCAGTGTAGCATTTACCCTTTTCCCAAAATTTCCATCGTGTCTCTTACATCTGTTAACTGAAAACCCTTACTGACATTTCTGAATTGGAATGGGTGGCTCTAGGGAGAATGTTTCCTCTTTTACATTTCGCCAGCTAAACCATCAACAAGCTATCAGCTCAACAAGCTTTTTTGGAGAGACTCTCCTTGTCTTTCTCCCTCTCTTTCCTTTTCATCGTTTATGAGTATTTTCTCACCAATTTGTGCGTTTTCGGTTTAACCTCGCTCTTCATTGATGCTGTGGGGCAACATTGATGGAATACTTAATTTGAGGAATATTTGGTTCATGTGAGTACTCCACAATTGTTTGGAGCTATTTTAAAATTTAGTAATTCTCTTGCAACTCGTTATTCCTGATGACCAGGTAAAGCTAGCTAAGTGTCATCCAGACCCATCTTATTGCATGTTTGACTTGAAACTGGATTTTTGAGCAATTAGCATTACACTACCTTTATTCAGGCTAACAGTAGCAAATTTTGGTGTAGGTATCGGTCACGTAGCCAAACCCTTTCTGGTAGCATTGCTAAGTAATAGAAAAGTCTTTTGATGTGAGGACTGGAAGTCAGAGCTGGGATCTGTTCCTGAAGCTGTGTGTGAGTAATTCTTACTCACATTACTGACTTCAATTAAATCAGATGAATTCAAGCACAGAATGGTAATTATTCTGGCATGGGAAAGCTGACAGTGTTTTTAGAGCTATTTTTACCGATGCATTTTAAAACCTCACTTACTGCAGTCCTTCCCTCTTTCTTTATTCTTGCACAAAAATAATCCATCAACTGTTCCTGGCTGATATCTGCAAAGTGAAAGTTTGGAGCTCAGTAGACCATGGTTTCACTGTCTGCGTATAAAATACAGTCATGTATTTAAAAATATTTATAATATCTAACCCTTTGATTTTCAGATCTGTTAATCTATAAAATATCCCAGGTATTTTATAGTCTCCAAATAGCTTAAGTTCCATATTTAAGTCTTAGATTTTGATGCTGAACCATGTATTTGTAAAAGTACATGAAAGCCAAGTTAATAAAGGGAAAATTTAGATAAAGACTCCTTCATGTTAAAAATAACTCATTAGAGGATGATGACTTAGTGGTGAGCCCTTTCGTGAAGTCTTTTTGATACAGCCTTTAGTTTAACAGGAAAACTAACTGTATTTCTAGATATGGAAGGCTCTTCCCTGTAGTTTTGGAATGATGATTTTTTGTCTTGTATTGTTTTTCCCTTGAGAAACAGAGGGAGAGACAAAACAAATCTGAATGGAATACTACCGTCCTCATTTCTAAGGAAGAACAAATAACAAGTAACAGCTTATAATGTAGTAACACAATCTGAAGGGCCAAACGATAAATTAATGGAAACGGGTTCTTGTATATTGTTTTCGAGACTAAGCACATTAGATTGAATTGTTTCACAACCAGCATGCCTAATTATTGTGTCTGCCACATTCATCTATTTAAATCATTCCCAACTTTTGGATTGCTGCCTAGAATATGACTGCAATACGTGTTTCAACTGGTTATTCCCTCGTCACGCGTAACTTCATGAAGGAGGCTGACTTTGTTGGGGAAGAAGAGAAGTGCAAGTGAGCATTGGCAGTATGCTTATAATATCTGATGAAAAGGGATGATAGGTTTCGTAATGTTGATCTGAATGAGTTGCATGTGAACTGATCCTGTATTTGTTTTGTCAGGTCAGTGACTTAAAGTGCCTTTGCCAAGTCACTTCTATGAGCGAGGACTGCTGCACCCGCGTTCTCAACACCCTGTCTTTGCCAGCCAGACATTGCCTTCACCTTACACCTGGCGGAAGATACCTCAACTGTCTCCATTTGCCAATTAGTTGATGGGAATCTGAAAGCAGAAAAAGAGGAAGAATAATTATTATTCCTGGGACATGAACAAATGACTGCATTGCTTTTCTTGGGTAATCAATACCAGCAAGCAACCATCGGAGAATTAAAGTTCTATCAAGGAGTGCCATTACATTGAAGGACCTCGGCTTAAAACTGGTGCGTCCGTGATACAATCAACTGGCCCACATGTTTTACAGACAGAAATGCAACTGAGTATGGTTTTTCCCAGCCAAAAATCTACAACCGGGACTTAATGATTGATGAGTGACTGCTTGCTGATAAGCTTTCTCTGTTTGTTCTGCTTTGTGTGTGTTGGACATCATTAATCATCCCCCACTTTATTTTTTTTTTAAACTTTCTTTTCAATTGGAATTGAAATTATTTTTTTCTGCTTATTTTTTTGTTGTTGTGGGTTTTTTCTTTCTTTCTTTCTTTTTTTTCCCCCTCTCTCTTCCTTTTGTTATTAGTTTTGGACGTTTCTTTGGCATCATTCATTTGACAGCAATTTACAAGTTCAAAATCATCTTTTCATCATGGCTTTGAATGTTGCTCCTGTAAGAGATACAAAGTGGCTAACATTAGAAGTGTGCAGGCAATTTCAGAGGGGAACTTGTTCACGCTCTGATGAAGAATGCAAATTTGCACACCCCCCTAAAAGTTGCCAGGTTGAAAATGGAAGAGTAATTGCCTGCTTTGATTCCTTAAAGGTAAGAAAAAAGAAAAAAAAAATTGCATGTGTAGTGAAAATGCTAATATATTTTACTTTCAGTACAATGTGAAATTATGACTTATAACCAAACCAGGTTAATCAGAAAGTGATTTCTTGTTGGTAAGATGTGTATTAATACAAGTGCTGTTTGTCCTGACTTCTATTTATTGAAGCTTTGAAAAGATTTCTTTCTAAGGATTTTCTTTTTCAGTCTCAATATGTTGTTTACAAAAATGGCATGTGACTGTGGGATACGGGATTGCTTACAGCTGGTGGGACAATTGTATTTTGCCGAGTACATTTTATGAATTATTATTGTTTCATGGCAAATGAAGATACATGGTGGCACAGTACTAGGTCATTACCAGAATCCCGATGGAACAAATCATATGGAAATAGTGCAGATTCTTTAATCAACAGAAGTAAGAAAAGTATCTCCATTACTGCAATTTTGACACTGCAATGGGTTGTTTACTCTTGGTATTGGGGACTCTCAGATACATGAATAGCATTGATAATTACGTGTATGGATGTTTAGAACAGAGTGAAGAGATTCTCTCCTTTGGAGGATATTTAGCAATTGTGTTGCTGGACCATCAACTCCTTTCTTACTGACAACATCGGGCACGCTTTAGAAAACTATTTTAAAAGTTCTGTGAAAATACTTTGTGTACTGCAGAAAAGAAGTTTAATGACCCCATGGGATTTGGGGAGTACACAGTGTTTTCTGTGATGATACATTTGTGTTCTCATGTCAACAGAAGGAAAAAGCTTATTTCATATAAAATAATTAAAGGGAAAATTTGAGCATTTCAGACTTTATTTTGAGAGTTTTAGTTGTGGCTTGGCCCTTTGAGCATGGGAGAATGTCTTGGCTTGCTTTTTGAACCTAACTCTGTAGATCAAAATTTTGGTTATTCACTAACCACTCTCTTGCTATGAAAACATCAATGTGAATAAGAAAAAAAATCAGGTGTTTGAAAATGTTGATTTATTTTTGTTATACTTTGGATGTAATGCAAGATACTGGGCTAGGCGTCTTTTCTCTGGCTCTTCTTGTTTCTTTTCTTCTTCTGAAGATCTAGAAGAAAGTGACTCAGGGAAAATGTTTGTGAGAGGGTTATGTTCTGTATATTTTGCAAGCCAGAGCAGGACCTTCAGAGTCATCGCAATATGTCATCAACTGCTATTATCTACCTTAATCCGTGGATTACTGCATGATAAACTGTAGCAGCTTTCTTGTAGAGGTTCTCATATACTGGTTGCTTGCCAATGGGATTTTTTTTATTATTTTTTTTTCAGATGGGCAGGCTAGCATCTGCAGCAAATGGGCAGCAAGTAGCTTTTGCAAAAAATAAGCAAGTCAGTAGAAGTTTGGTGTTTTTTATTAAATACAATTTGTAACCATTATAAAGACTCAGGTGGAGGGGATCAGTCACCCCTGGGGTGGTGGGTTTGTAGTGCAAAAGGTGCTACCACTGCATCACCCTGGCCAACACGGTGATGCTGCCCGAGGACATTTCCCTGGCAGCACAGGGAGTTCACAGCAGAGGTGCCAGCTATCCAAGCTGGAGACTGTTGTGCAGGGATGGTTATCGCTGGCAAATTGAAACTGGAATCACAGCCTAAGCTGATAATACCGTGAAGAGAAATCCTGAGGGGATTGCTGTGGATAACTTACTGACAACCAGCATCATTGCTCAGTGGAGAGGAGTCTAAAACCATGTAAAAAGTGTAGCAAAGCAAGCAGGCATGTTTTGCCCTAGTGTGGGAGGGCACATGCCTCGAGGAGCCGGCTTGCTCCAGTCAGGATCTGGTTGCTGAAGAGGTGATGCTCTGTCTCACTATCTGACATCACCCTCTTCCCAGCCAGCAGAAGAGAGCGTGCTCGTGGTCCTCTCATCTTGCACTTTCTAGTCGAGTCTGTTGTGTTAAATTGCCAGTAAAGATGGAATTATACCAAGAAAGCAAATTGTAGCCTGAAGCAACACAGGTGGAGGTATGGGTTTCTTCATGCCCACCCTGCTGCAGGAAGATTCAATAAGGGGATGATAATGTCTTCAGTTGCTGCAGCTCCTCATTGCTGATCATGGGTCAGAGCTGCCTGTTTCGGTGTGCTGCCTTGGCCTGTCACTGCATAAAAAAGAATCCTGGGAATCATTGGGAGTGCATGGCTCTTGGCTGTATCAACTGGTATCCTCGCAACCATTATCTCTGTTATTTGGAAGAGTGTTTGTAGGTAGCTGTATGTATGGCAAGAATGTACCTGGATGGCTCACTTTGCTTATGCTGCTGGTTGAAAGACTCTGTCATTAGTCACATAAATCTATTTGACGCGTAGCTTTCGGAAATGGTGGTATTAATCATACATTCTAAAAGAATAAGGGTTTGGCACTCAACAAGCAGAATAGTGTTTCATGTAAATAAACAAACAGAAGAGTCTAGAATTATAGATAAAATCATAATTTAATTAAAAAAAACAAGAGCTGTTTTCCTTGCTGAACACTGAGCCACACTTTAATGCAGGCAATTATTTAGAGTTTATTTACATAATATCTAGAGCTTTGGAGACTTAGCGATTTAACTATCTTGGTTTGGTGCGCCCGCTGTAAAAATAAATTACAGCGAGTATGTTGAGTTGCTTTGAATAAACATCTTCCTACCCAGAGAAGACAGAGGATTTTTTTTTAGTCTCAGATTGAGGTATGTGTTACATTTAGGTGGTTCCTGGTAGTTAGAGCTGCTCCCTAAGAAGTCAGCCAAACACAAGGTACAGTGCTCTGAAACAGGCTCTGCTTTACCCACTGATTTATCAGAAGAGCCCTTGTTTGGGGAACAGCCATGCGCTCTCCTGTGTGCCATCTTCTTTCCAGATTTCCAGGGTAGAGAAGGGAGTGTGGTGTCAGTATCTGCCAGGTAGGTCAGACTGCCAAAACACTGCTGTGGAACTACTGGAGAGAGTCCAGCAAAGGACCACAAAGATCACAAAGGGACTGGAGCCTCCTGTGAGGAGAGGCTGAGGCGTCTGGGGCTGTTCAGCCTGGAGAAGAGAAGGCTGGAGGGGGATCTCATCAATGTATATAAATACCTGAAAGGAGGGTGCAAGGAGGACAGAGCCAGGCTCTGCTCAGTGATGGCCAGTGACAAGACCAGAGGCAATGGGCACGCACTGAAACATGGGAGGTTCTCTCTGAACATCAGGAAACACCTTCACAGTGAGGATGACCAAGCATTGGCACAGGCTGCCCAGGGAGGTTGTGGATTCTCCATCCTTGGAATATTCACAAGCTGTTTGGACATGATCCTTGGGCAGTCAGCTCTACGTGACCCTACTCGAGCAGGACCTTGGACCAGATGATCTCCAGAGGTCCCTTCAAACCTCAGCCATCCTATGATTTTTTTACTAGAAGCATCTTCACAACTCACTCGTCTGTAGCCTCAGGGTTGTTCTAAGCTAGCAGAAGCTGGTGTTGGGACTGAAAAGGAAATAATCCCAGCCAGGGACACCTGCCTCTGTGCTCTGCCACATCCTCCTTTGTGCTCCCACTGCTGTCTTTGTGTGGTACACCAGGTTCTGAAATTGATTGTGGTTAAATGTAAGTTGTTGTAGTTGCTGCTGACGCAAGGGAGAGAGGGGCTGTGTGGCACCAGCAGAGCGCAGTGTCACTTCTGCCAGCGACAGTGCTCTGGCCTGGGGCCTGGCTTCTTCACTAACATGATTGCATCAGAATCCCAATTTTCCTGTATTAAAGAAGTGTATTTGTAGGTCTGTTGGTCCCAAGTAAATGTAAACAGAATTTAACAAACCCTGTTTGCTTTTAACTCAAAAGGGATTTTTGGCTCTGAATACCTGTCCTTGCAGTACTTGACTTTAAACCCAGCAAAAGTTGCAACAGCATCCCGCTGGACTGATTACAGTTTAGAGGATCCAGAATGCTCACTGTTAAAGACTGTGTGGGCTCTGAATATCCTTCATCTGTGAGATGCTCCGGGCTAGACAGAAATAGCTGAAGACTAATGAGCCTGGTTCAGATTCAGGCCAGAAACTTGCTGATTTCAAGCCAGGTTCTGCCGCATGGGCTTCTGACATGCGGCCCAGCATTTGTTTCTTGCTCTTTGGTGAAGGACAGAGCCTGATCTGTTCTGAACAGGGCATTTGGGGGGAGTTAGGAGAGTGGAGATGGATCATTCCTGTACACCAGATGGATGGTGGGTGCAGCGGTTAGCCAGACGTATGCCTGTTAGCAGGTCATAGCACCACCTCCGGCTATGGACTTTCCTCCAGCCAAAGGCCCCATGACTTAGCTAACTGATATGGCCAGGGGGCACACCCAAAACTGTGCCATGCAAGTGGCCTCAGTGAGCTTAATGTGAGGACAAAAGTGTCTCTGAACTGATCTGGTTGAGTGCCTGACATGAACAAAGAGGTACTTCCATGGCAAGGCCCAGAGTCCCACCAGTGGGTATGAAGATGGAGGATGCTGAGGAAGCTCTGCCAGAGCCGGGGCCTCATCAACTGCCTTAAACCTTCCTGAAGGTTTTTTGGAGCCCTCATAGGGTCCCCTTTGGATGCTGCAGTATTTTTGCAGTGGGAGGGGTCTGTGAAGAGACCTGAATGGAAAGTTTGAATTTCAAGAGGTGTTCTGTTTATATTTTTACACTTCCCACTGGGTTCAGATAAAGAAATTTATAAGTGAAAAACCTGGATATTTAACACGTAATATATCACATTCACATCCCTCCAAGTTGGACACTATAAGCAAAGCTGTGTTCAAGGCATTCTTGTCCTGCTAGTAGTAAAGAGCAAAATCCTTTCAAAGGAATACTGATATATAATGTCTGGGTCCAAGAACATGCAATGCTTTGCTGTATTTGAGCTGAATCTATAGGAAAAAAACAAAAACCCCACCAACATGAAAATGAATGGTGATGTCTAAGAAGGGGAGAAGGCAAAAGCTTGGCAGCTAAGGAAATATGATCATGTGCATTTCCGTGGCAGTTGATTCTCGGGTTTTCAGGCAAGTCTGGGTTTAAATTTTGGTCTTATTTCTCTTGGCTCAGATTTATACCCTCTCTGCAGGTCAGCTACTAGAAGGATATGTTATCTAAGCCAATACAGATAACAGAGGAAGTATCTGAAGATACTGTCATTGCAAGTTTTATGGTGGTAGCAGGAAAGTGAAAGCTTCTTTAGGGCTACAGAAGGCTTTTTCTGTATTTTTTTATCTGTTTACTAGTGTTTAAACACTTCTAACTGTTCTGTTTATTGAGCCAGCAGACTAACGTGAACTGTTCATTTGCATTTTCATGAAAGCCTTTTAAGAATATGCCTATCTGGTCTCATTTGGCACCACAGAACAAAAGGTAATTGAAAGCTGCACACAGAGACCTGTTTACCAAGTTAAAACGGCTCCAGGAAAAAAAAAGAAATTTTAGGAACATCCACTTTGTTGAAATATGTGGAACTGAAAAGAATATGTTTAAGATGAACTCAGCTTTATTTAGAAAAAGGAAAAAACCCTTCTCTGTAAAGTGAGCCAACTGTTTGTAAGAGAGTGACCTCAGAGTTGGGATGCAGTAGGTAGTCATTTGCCTTCCTGCGATTCTTTTGTGGGTCTCTGTTTAATACACGTCAAGGACTCATCCTCTCATGCTTTGAAGTAGGTGATGCCTGCTCTCAGTTGGAAGGTGAGGCAGCCTGAACAGGCTGTAGATGAGCCCTATACATAGAGGGAGTTGACTAGTTTTGCCTATACTAGAAGACATTTAAATGGGTGTTTATAATGTTCCAGCCAGCTGAATTTCTGCCCGTCACCCAATTATGTGGTGTGACACTGTTCAAACTCAAGGTGAGTTCAAGGGCTGTGCCTGCAGCTGATGAGGAAGAATGACTGAAATGGGCAAACTCATTTCTCCTGGGGGACAGAATAGCATATTCCTTCTGGGCCCGTGAATTTTGCCTGCTTGCTGCACAGTGGCCTAATTTCAGCAGGATAGGGGAGTTCACTGCTCTTTCAGTAGTTGTGGTCTCTGGGGATGTGGAAGTTGCCAGCTGAAACCTTCCAGGTGGGTGATGCAGAATCCAGAGCTCCCTCTTCCTGCGATGCAACAAGCTCAGTTGCATCTCTTCTTTTTCACCTGCCTCTGTTTTTTTTCTTTTAGAAAGGTGCAATAAATTACAGGTAGTCTGAGAAAAGAGTTGCTGCAAAGTGTCCAGAGAAGGGCCATAGAGTTGATCAGAGGGATGGAGCACCTCTTCTGTGAAGACAGGCTGAGAGAGTTGGGGTTCTTCAGCCTGGAGAAGAGAAGGTTCTGGGGAGACCTTATTGCAGCCTTCCAGTACCTGAAGCGGGCCTACAGGAGAGATGGGGAGGGACTCTTTATCAGGGAGTGTAGTTGTAGGGTGAGGGGTAATGGTTTTAAACTGAAAGAAGGAAGATTTAGGCTAGATACAAGGAGGAAATTCTTTATTGTGGGGGTGGTGAGACACTGGAACAGGTTGCCCAAGGAAGTTGTGGATTCCCCATCCCTGGAAGTGTTCAAGGCCAGGCTGGATGGGGCTTTGAGCAACCTGGTCTAGTGGGAGGTGTCAGGAACTAGATGACTTTCAAGGCCCCTTCCAACCCAAACCGTTCTATGAAAGTATGGGCATAAAACGAAACTGTCAGTCAAGGCCAGTTTTAGATGGCTGTGAATTAACTCTGTGGGCAGAATAGTAGTAGCCACCCTGGGTCAGACCAAAGCTCCATTTGGCCCAGTGACCCAATAATGGCCGATAGTGGATATTTAGGAAGTGGTGTGCAAACAAACACAATGGCTTCCTGGAGTACTCTCCTACCTCCTGGTGATGTACAGCTCAGGGACAGAGGGAACCAGGCATGACGTGGTTTTATTTAATAGGTATTGGTGAAGGTCTTTTCCCTGGGTTTGTCCTACTGCTTTTTGAACCATGTACACCATCAGCACCCACAGTGTGCCTCAGCGAGGACTTCTACGGCTTCATTACATGCACTGTGGAAAACAGCTTCTGTTGTTCATTTCAAACCTCTTCATCTCATGGATGCCCCAAGTTCTTGTATTGGAAAAGCAAAAGGGGATTTTTCCCTTGAATTCTCCTAAATCTAGGTGATTTTCCCTGGAGTCTGTGGAAGGGACATTTTTCTCCCTAGTGAGTTCAAAGTAAATCTCATGAGAGAAGACTCGTATTAAATCTGCTCCATGAAAATACTGTTCTGGGATCCGTATGCCTCCTGATTTTCCAGGCTGTGGGAATTTTGTTGTTCAGAATAAAGTGCAAGGGGTCAGATGTTGCATGAAATGATGCCACCCTGTTTCCTGAGAATATATTTCACCCTATACCCTACCTGTGCAGCCTTGAGCTGCTGCTAAAAGAGGTGGTTACATCTAGTCCTGTGTCCTATCACACCTAGTACCCCTTCTTTATTTCTGTTCAACTGATCATGCGGCCATGCAACTTGTTTGAGCTGATCCAAAGGAAAGGGAAGAACTGCATTAAGTGTAAGACAAAAACTGTTAATTTAGGCAGCAAAATCTAGCGTAAGTTGAGAAATAATGGCATTTAAGAAAGGAGAATCTCCTTCTGAAGACCCCCTCCCTTATCTCTGAGTTTAGGGACTCTTAGTATTCCCTGTGTTGTCAATCACCTGTTCTTGATTTTTTCCCGCAAACCTCAATTTTTATTTTCTAGTTGTCTCCTAGAGTCCTCCCAGAATGCTCAAATTCCTTTAACACTTTCTTTTTCCTGTTTGCCTCCCTCTTGTCTGCTCACTTAGCTCTCTCCATGCCAGCTTTTCTGGCTTAATTAAAGATAGGGTTAAGAACCAACTGGCTGAACTACTGGGCAGATACCCTTAAAAGTCCATGAGCTTGGCTTAAATTGGTTAAGAGAGAGCCAAACAAAACTGAACTAAGCCCCTAACAGCATTTAGCTTTTTTAAAAATAAATTTTAAAAAAGAAAATAAAATTTAAAAAAAGCCGGGGAGAGTGGGCTGTGCCATTTGCTAGGATTTTGTCTTTCTTCCAAGAGGGGCATTCCTCCTCTGTTTCAGAGCAAAGTCCAGAGGTGCAGCTGAGCCCTGCCACCCGTGGCATCTAACCCGTGGGTGCGTGCAGGGGCAGGTTCCCAGGCAGGCTGCCAGGGTGGCAGCGGAGGGGCACTCGCCATCGAGTCAACTCCGAGGAGCAAGTCCTGACCTGCCGCCCCTGTCTCTGCCCTCAGACTGAAACTATGGAAAGCAGAGAACCAGTTGAAGTTCATTGTGTAGGCTGTCAAAAAAACAACAAAAATGGGTGTCTCCTGCAGGCCCTGTTTTGTTTCCTTATTTGTCTCAGCAGCAGCACTCAGGGAACAAAACTGTCCTGGCTGTCACTAGTATCCTGTCACCACCTGACCTGTCAGATTTTAAGCCCGCACACCTTATTATTTAAGTTAAGTTACATTCTCAAAGGGGAGCCTGGTTGAACCACCTGATCACTGAGCTCCCCAGACCTACCTTCCTTCTGAAGACATGGGGAAGCCCGTCTTCCCAGTCGCACGGATCAGTGTCAAAGCCTTTTGGTGATCTCTTTTCTCTCTCTTTCACAAATGGGAGACCTGTCGTAACAGCTTTTGCCTCCTTTGGCCCGTTACAGCTGCCTGATGTGAGCGAGTGGGTGTTTACCAGCAGCTTTCACTGTCATTTTTGCTGTGGTAGAACTTGCTGAGCAGGTCGCCTGGCCCCTGGCCTGAGGAGGAGGATGAGCACTAGGACCAGAAACAGTTGAAAGAAGAAGCAGTTAAAGAACAGTAGCTGGAGGATTTAATAAAATACATCTTTTTGTTTGCTGAATCCTGCTGTCCTAAGGGACTGCCATTAATCTTTCAGTAGTTCCTGGGCAGTAGTCTTGATGGGTTGAGTTAACTCCTGGAGTTTGCTGCTTGCAGAGGCTCGGGGAGAGCGTTCCCATGTCGTTTGCCATACCCCTTCATCTCAGATGCTGCTGCCACTTGTTTATCAGTCTAAGCCTGATTACACAAAGAAGAGAAGCTAGGCAGACTCATTTGAGCTGCAGGAAACCTTGTGTGGAAGGGCACGGTGTTTGGCAGATGCTCTCCAGATTTTCAGACTCTGGGGGGTCCTTCATATACCTGCCGATTCACAGTATAGTTTTTGTTGCTGCACCAACCCATGCTCCCCTAAGCTTTATAATAACCAGTCTGTGGGTGTAGTGAAAGCAAAATTCAATCAGAATCTCTGACTCATCCCATCACTAGGATTTTGAACACAAGAGCAATTGCTTGCTGCCCACTCCTCCCCCACACTCCCTATTAACTCAGGTCACTGTTCCCACAGGCTTGCTCTCTCCAGGTCTCCCCACCTACTCCTTTATTTTTCTGGCAGGTGGTTCCTCTTTCATTCCAGGTTCTTTTTTCCTCTTGGCCCTGTGTGTATATCTTTCTCTCAGCTCATGCGTCAGCCGTTCTTCCCAAGCTGTTATGCTTTGACTTCATCATCATTACAAGACATGGTTGTGTTCAGGTTCGGGAGCTTCCTGATGTAAAAGCCTACCAGAGACAGGACCTGCATTGCTATTAGTCCAGATCATCTCCAGCACTGGAAAGATACTGCAAATCTAATTAAAAAAAAACCAAACACAACAAGAATTGGGGAGTTTATTTGCAAGCCTATTTGACCACCATACTCCTCTCTCAACTCATATTTCCTTATATGAAGACTGCCACCTTATTTTTGAGGAGGTGGATTGAATTGGAAATCCATTGGGGGGAAAAAAAAAAAAAGGAAAGCTGTTGTGTCTTGGAGATGTTGGAACATAGTGTTGAAAGGCTGCTGTGAGGTACCTGTCCCATAACTGAAATTCAAGATGAAATTATAAATGTCTGTTTTCTTCCACAGTGAAGTGTTTCTGGTGGTTGTGGGCATGTGGGCACCCAGGATTAGATTCCTGCAAGGTCTTGACCACAACAAATAAGAAATTATTGAGGAACATAAACTGGCTTCTCCTATGCTTTGAGCTGTATGGTCAGGTGTTATGAACAAGTCCCCAAAAGTCAGATAGCCCCAATGCCAGGAAAGACAAATCATTGCCTACTTTATTTTTACTACTCAATCCGTGGAAAGCTGCATGGAGACTTACGAGAGATGTAGCAACTGTGGTGCAACACTCTTGTGTGCACTTGATGTCCCAAGTGGCCGATGGAACCATACTGCTCCCTGTGGGCAGCTGGAACCCTGCAGGCTCATGTGTGACATGGCATCGTGTGGTACCGTGCTCCTGGTTGAAAGATAGCTTAGTGCAGTCACTGCAGTGTAGACATACCATTTCTTCATGAGATGTTGCAAGTTCTCAGCCCTTGCTTCCTTCTGGGTTCACTTGGCTCAATTGAGAGGGGATCCACGGTGTGCAGGGCTGTGGCAGCTGTGTGGATGGCCTAGGCTAACAGCACATCAGGTGTGCTGCAGCCACCTCGCCTGCATGTGCCACAGGCAAGACGTCTTTTAAACTGTGTAAAAACTTAATTTATTTACTTCTGTTTGAAATTCAGTTTGGGCCGCGAGCACTTCATAGTGAAGGTATACCTCTGACTGAAGGGGTTCATATTCCATCTTGCATGTTGTCAGGAGCTGAGTGTCAGTCTGGTGGCACCTGTGAAGAGGACACAGTGGCTGTAAGAAAAGCTCAGTTGTGATTGGGAAGCTAACAGAGCTGCTGGGACCTCCTCTGTTGGTTCACAGAGAGCCAAAAATTAAAACCCAGTTTGGTCGATACTAGACTAAGCCCTAGTGGCTGTTGTCAAGTAGTCCTCTGGCCTCCACACCCAGCCATGTAAAATAACTCCAAACAAGCCAACTTTTTCTGCTAGATGTAACATGAAAGCCAAGAGATATATAATGCCTTTTTTTTCTAAGATCGCTTTCTAGATTAAGCCATCACTTTAACATTAATATGTATTCATTTGCTGTGGGTTGGACCTGAGCTTGATTCAGCTGCCCAGAGGCATCTGATACTATTTGAGGTGCCCTAGAGCGCTCTTGATGGCTTTCCAGTGACATGATGGAGGAGTGTGTCATATCTGCTGGCACCATGCAGAGTTCCAGGATGTCCCAGGGTGCTCCAAATGGTCCTACTGACTTCTCTATGGCAACAAGAGTGCAACACTTCTCTGGAGGTAGCATTAGCTGTTGCATTAACTGGAGACTCTGACGTCAACTGCTTTGAGAGAAAAGGTGGGTGATGCATTTGCCACAGTGATGACCTGGCTGAAAGGAGAGCTGGAGCATAGGCCAAACCCAGAAGAAACTGTCTCAGTAGCAGAAAAATGCCCTTGTGGAGACCAAAAGGGGGTGAACGTTTTCAGCATGTACTTTATAGTTCATCCTTACTAATGCTAACAGCCAAGTTGAACTTATTAATTTGATATAGGTGTGACCCATGTCACTGGGCTCATCTTTTGCTCTCTATGACAAGAAAGTCTTTCTAGGCACAAGGGTGTTACAACATTGAACTCCTTCTATTTAAAAATAAAGATAGGCAACCTTTTGTAAATTTAAATTGAATAGCAACCATAACTACCTCTTCATGAAGATTTTAAAGCTAGAAATTCATGAGAACATGGCCTACACATTTAAAAAATCATGAAAGTTAAAACAGAGAAACCCCATTCCTCTGAACTACAGTTCTCCATTACTTCATTCACAAATGTAACAGGCTGAGAGAGCTGGGGCTGTTCAGCCTGGAGAGGAAAAGACTCAGGGAGACCTTCTAGCAGCCTTCCAGTATCTGAAGGGAGCTACAGGAGAGCTGGAGAGGGACTCTTTGTCAGGGAATGCAGTGACAGGACAAGGGGTAATGGTTTTAAATTAGAAGAGGGGAGGTTTAGATTAGATATTAGGAAGAAGTTCTTTCCTGTGAGGGTGGTGAGACACTGGAACAGGCTGCCCAGAGAAGCTGTGGATGCCCCATCCCTGGAAGTGTTCAAGGCCAGGCTGGATGGGGCTTTGAGCAACCTGCTCTAGTGGGAGGTGTCCCTGCCCGTGGCAGAGCGTTGGAACTCGATGATCTTTAAGGTCCCTTCCAACTCTAACCATTCTAGGATTCTATACATCAAGTGCCGTCAAATATGCCTGTAGATGGTTTCTGATACAAAATGGGAAAAAGTATTGGCTTTTCAAAACAGTATCTTAATGGCCATTTTCCTAAGTTAGTGGATAATAATGAACGTCATGAAGATGTAGGCTACTCCCGGAATGCATCTGCCTTACCTGTGTTCTTCATGGCACTGGTCAAACAACACATGTCAGTGTTATTAAAAATGGAAGCATGGGGTTTGTGTGTGCAGAGGTGGGGTGTGGGTATAGCAGTGGAGGTACTGCATCTCTGAGCATCTGTAAATTATGGTGTTGGTATGAAGGTGATTTTGTGCTTCGTTCTCAACCCATTCGTGCCATTGAGGTTCCAGCCTGTGCTAGTCCTTTGGTAGAAGTTTTGTTGGCCGATTAGTATGCATGAACCGGTTTGTGTTCGAAGTGCGGGAAAAGCCTACGGTTCTCTTTCTCTAATTGAACCTTCTGGCTATGATTGTTTTTAGCCTGGATTCTTGCAGAAATAAGGCTCATGCGGGCAGGCTGACTCTCTTTCCCTCCGCCCCCACTAATTTGTGAACCCACTGGCCAGTTTCAGCCGATTTCAACAAAGAGATCATAGTCTCAAGGATAATTAAGTTCCTACTAGTTTTATAAAAGCAGGCAGTCGAATCATCAGGTAGGGGAAGAGAGAGAGACCTATAGGCCCTCTCAAATAAAAGAAAAGGTTCTCAAAGAGCAAGAGGAGATCCTTAAAACTCAGTTAATCACAAGGAAGCTGACTTTTGGGATTTGCAATCAAGTATGGAAAACCCCCACCTTCGTTTGTGATGGTGCTTGTGGCACTACTCGTTCGATGATGCTGCCAGCNGGAATGCATCTGCCTTACCTGTGTTCTTCATGGCACTGGTCAAACAACACATGTCAGTGTTATTAAAAATGGAAGCATGGGGTTTGTGTGTGCAGAGGTGGGGTGTGGGTATAGCAGTGGAGGTACTGCATCTCTGAGCATCTGTAAATTATGGTGTTGGTACGAAGGTGATTTTGTGCTTCGTTCTCAACCCATTCGTGCCATTGAGGTTCCAGCCTGTACCAGTCCTCAGTATAAGTCAATACAAATATTAATTTGCTGTGAAACTCATTACTTCGGTAGAAGTTTTGTTGGCCGATTAGTATGCATGAACCGGTTTGTGTTCGAAGTGCGGGAAAAGCCTACGGTTTTCTTTCTCTAATTGAACCTTCTGGCTATGATTGTTTTTAGCCTGGATTCTTGCAGAAATAAGGCTCATGCGGGCAGGCTGACTCTCTTTCCCTCCGCCCCCACTAATTTGTGAACCCACTGGCCAGTTTCAGCCGATTTCAACAAAGAGATCATAGTCTCAAGGATAATTAAGTTCCTACTAGTTTTATAAAAGCAGGCAGTCGAATCATCAGGTAGGGGAAGAGAGAGAGACCTATAGGCCCTCTCAAATAAAAGAAAAGGTTCTCAAAGAGCAAGAGGAGATCCTTAAAACTCAGTTAATCACAAGGAAGCTGACTTTTGGGATTTGCAATCAAGTATGGAAAACCCCCACCTTCGTTTGTGATGGTGCTTGTGGCACTACTCGGTCGATGATGCTGCCAGCCTTTGTGCTGAGGAGCAGCTGTTGCAGAGGACTGCTTGCGGTCATTCCCTCTTACCTTTAGCCTCCGCTTGCTTGTTAAGAGCAATTTTCATGATATTTCCCTTTTTCGACCTTTCCAAATACCAGTTTTATCTTATTGTCTCTTTGGTGCTTACCTTTACTTCTTCAGGGAGAAAGAAATTTCCATTAGAAATGCAGGTTTATGTCCTATTTTCAATGAGCGTGCAAGGCAATGAAAGGATCCCAGATGATGGGTGGGGAAGTTCAGCAATGACACCCCTCACTGAAGCCAGTTGTTGTACAGAAAGCACAACAGGAATTGTACAAGGCAGAAAGAGAGAGAAAGATAAGGTGTAACTCTGGAGTATGTGGTTGGAACACATCTGGAAGGAGGGAGTTTGCAGTTACCAGCTCTGCTGCTAGGCTTCTTGAGGTATTTTTTCTTTAGATAATCACTTGATTTAAAAAAAATAAAAATAAAAATGCTCTGGAAGCAGAGGTTTTATGTAAGAACCATATGCCATTTTGTCCTGAGCTCTTAGCATCTCGTTCCCTTTTCAGGGCAGCAGCCCACAAGGTTCTTCCTGTATCCCAGTGCAGGAGTAAGCTGGTCTTTGGCATTACTCAAGGCTGGCCTAAGAGATGTTTGCTTTGTCTTTCTTCTCCCAAACTTGGCATTTTTGTAGTATATTAAGTCCTTCACACGTAGGTGATCTTTTAAACAAGTACTACTATAAAAAACCCCAAACAAACAGATTTAGGCAGCTTTCCCTAAAGCACCAACAATACTATAAGCAGGTTTTCCTTTATCAGATACTTCAGCATGCCAGCTGTTACAATGTATGTAATGTGTTTAATGAACAAGGGTATTTATTATTAGGTAATTGAATAAGCCTGTTCTTTCTAATTAGATACTTGCCTCTCAGTCCTGAATGTTGCAAAAAGATCCGCTGTGACCTGTGTCAGTTGTATCTTGGTGTGCTTTGATTTGCTAGAAATCAGCTGTGCTTTGCGGCAATATACATGGGAATCAGGGGTCTGAAAGTAGCTGGCAAGATTTTTATGTGAAATGAGAAATGCTGTCATCAGCTAATTAAATAGCAAGGGAAGGTCAGATAATTCCTAGTGTATCTGTGTACACGGCCAAATTCTCCTTAGTAGGTTTGCTCATCCTTAGAGATGTCGAAACATCAAATGGAAAAGTAGTGCCATAGGTTAATAAATGTATAGCTTCCTTAGATGCCATAGAGAAATGATGGCAAATTGATTTTGGGTTCAGGTCAACAGAAGTTAATTAACTGATGTACCTAACAGGTTTTGTTGATCCCAGAGTGCTTGTGGTCTTACACAGATTTATTGCTTGAAACAAGGTGTTAGTAGAGCAGTCTGAAGGAAGAAGGTGGCACTGCTGAGGTGGCACAGCCCCGCAGCAGACGCTGGTGCCAGGAGGAGACCATGGAGAGGACAGTTTTGGAAACACTGTGCTGATTCTTCCAGTGTCACTTGCAAGAATAAAGCAAGCGAATAGAAAGGAAAAAACTGTTGCACTTAGCATGAAGGAACCTTCTCCTCAAACTCATTTTATTCTGTATGGTGATAAAAACCAGCAGGAATAGAGAGAACAGGGGCGATGCTGTTGTTACAAGGGTATTCAGACAGTATCGCGTGTTCTTGGGCTTGGTTCTTCAGACTGGCTTGCAGAAGGGCATTATCATGCAGAATAAAAATCTGCTGTACTACTATAGGCAAAGAAAAATGAAAAAAGACCTTATGTGTTCTGGAAGGAAGGCTGAAACTTTCTGATATGGCATCTGCAGTATCATTATTAAAATTTATTAGTTTGATTTTATTTTTACTTTGCGTTTCTTATGTGCGTATTGTGTGCAGTTAAGACTCCAGTGCAAATAGGTAATCATAATTTACCAGTATAAATACAGTAACTTTAACATGCTTTCTATTCCCCAAAGCATGTGGAGGGGACATATTTAAATTTTATTTAAAATTTTTCCTAAATTTAAACACTTTCCTAAGTGTGGTATTTTTTTCAGTTTTCTTTATAAGACTCTGTCTGACAATGCAGTGCAGACCTCTGTTGAAAATCCATGTAAAAATTTCCAGTATTTGTAAATATTTTCTTAGTGATAGATCTGCCATGGGTTTCACTTTCTTATACCAATCTAAATATTAGTGAGTCGTAAATCAGAAGATAGATTTATATGTATATTTAGGCATGCTTCTGCTTGTAAAATACTTGTATCTGCCCGTTTTGAGCTGAAATATTGACATCAGTCTGCCAGTCATAGTAACTACTCATGTCGTGATCTCTGCTGGATAATAAATAGATAACCTTGAATATTGGAAGATGTTTATTTAAATGGTGGCTTTTGACATGATGTGCTGTGTTATTTAAAACAAGTTCTTTAACATCATTGTTTAACATCTTTATGTCTTTCTTTTCCCCATTGTGAACAGGATGTAACTGTTGTTTGTTTTTTTTTTTATCTCGTACTCTATTTTTCTTTTGGAAGTAGGAGAAATTAATAAGCTGTTCAAGGTTAGTAGGGAGAGAATACTTTCTATTAGACCTGCCAGCATAGCTGGGAAAAAAACTGACAAACTTCTATGGTCTCAAGCCCTTTTTGAGTTATATCTCTAAGTAATTATAGAGTGTCTTGGAAATACAGAGCATGCCTGTCAGTATTCACTCATCCAAAAAAATATAATTTTAAAATATCTGGGAGAGGTTGTATCTGTAACAAATTATTAATCGCCTAGGAGTCCTTGAATGCATAGATCATATCCATACAGATAGACAGGGAATATTTAGCATGTGCTTTGCACTAGAATTGTTGGATCCAAAGCGTGTTGCACGTAGAATTACTTTTGCAGTGCAACGACAATTTGCCCATGTGTTCCTGACACCCAAAAACCTGACAGATTGGGGTGAAGTGGTAGAATTAAAAGCACTACTGTAGATTGCTTCTGCAGCTCAGAGGAGAGATTTCTACCCAAAATTACAGAAGGACCTTTGTCTACTTCTAGCAGCTTGGTGGTTGAAGTCTAATTTGGAATCCAATGTTCAGAGGAAAAACAGGTGATTAATTTAGGTTTGTTGGATTTAGCACCTAACATTGTGGGGGTTTGTAGTAGCTAACATTAGGCCCTTTTGAGCTGTTGGCCCAGGTGTTTAAATTTGGGCTCCCCAAAGTGGAGGCACATTGCAGGAGAAGCCCCTTGAGCAAGAGACATCTTGCTGCACCCACAGCCCAGCACTATGCTGAAGGCTGCGCAGAGTGTGGGTTACAAGTGATGATTTACGCTGGAGGATACTAATGTCTGCTCCGCAGGGAGTGAGACTTCATTTCCAGGTCTTTTGAAAATAAGGTATGCCAGAAATTCTCAAAACAGTCAAGGACACAGTGTTTTTCTTTTCATGTTAAAGTGTCTGCTGAAGCTTGATGTAATCTCTGTTAACTTCTGAGTGAAAAAGCATGCTCTTCTGTTGAGGTTTTCTCTAGTCAACAAAACTGACCCATGGAAGTTACAAGGTAACATCTAAATGTACTCTCCTTGCCTTTTTAAATTGGTACCTGTAATGCAGGTCTTCGATGTGAAATTGGAAGCTCAAAAATCCAGTGAGGTTGGTTGTTTATTTTTTAATACATATCATATATATATGATACATATTTTATATATATGTGATATCTATTTTTATATATATATATCCTTCACCTCACCTGCTGCTCAGCAAAGGTCTTCACTTAAGCAACCCTCTGCAGTATTCTGCATTTAGTGCATTGCTGACCCAGAAGGAACCTGAGCCCACTCAAATACTTTGCTTATTACTGCTCTGTTGAGCAAGGACTTCTTGAATTTCTGATAACATTCCCTGTACCTTAGCAGATACCTATTTTATTAATGACAGGTTAGAAAGGCAGCTTTGAGGGAGCTATGGAAGTCAGAGATTTCTGTACTGCTTTTTTTTATCATGGGCAGCCACATCATCTCCTTGCTAAAGTTATTTACTAATATGCGTGCTAAACATGAGTGGGGGGTTTTGAGGGTTTTTTTCTGCTTCCATCAGAAGACTTTGCTATAGCTTCACGTCTCATGTGCATTCTTCTCATTTCCAGCGTGGATTTATTTACTGCCAGTTTACCTCCATTCAGCTGAATGCCACTGGTATTCTGCAGCTGAGGCAATGCCATTACCCCTTCCCGCCACCCCTCCCTGCCATCCAAATTCTCCTGGGATGTTCACTGGAAAGAAGCACACACCTCCTCAACCTTGTGTTTTATTTGGAAAAAAAAAACCCACCAAGCTCTATTTCTCTGTATGTCTTAGGGCTTTCCTTTCCTTGAGTCACCTTGGCAGCCCGTGCCTGCTCCAACCTGAATCCATCTTATTTGGATGTTGGTGGCCAGAAGCACGCACAGCATTGCAAGCAGAGATTCACCATGAGAGAAGCAGCCTTGCCACAGGTGCTGGCTGCCTTTCCTAGACAGTCCTTGTTTGATACATCCTTAGGGTTGTAATTGCCTTTTCCACGGTTTGTCACACTGGTATCTCCGCTGTCAGTCGGTGGTTGATCAAAGCATCCCATGATGTTCTCCCCTGGTGTGGCCAGCTCCATCCACAGGTTGCAGCCAAATACCTTCCTATCTTTGTCTGAATTGATGCGTGGAGTTCATATCGCTGGCTAGAAATACTTTGTTCTTTCATACTGTTCTCATTCTCTGGATTTCAAGGTCATCATCTTCTGCTATACGTTGATTCTCCTCTCTTTCCGTTGCCAACTGAGCCTGAGTCATCGACACATTTCATTAGCTTGTCTGGAGCTTCTGAAAAACACAGATCTGGTGTCCTGGAGATACGAAGCTTAACACAGTAATCAAAGCAGTTGGTTTCTGCATCACTTTATAGCCCCTCCGGCCTATGTCCCCGTGGATGACTTCTCCTGGACTGATCCCATGTCCAACTAAGGCAGTTGTAAACCTCCAGTTGTTTTCATGGGGCACTTCACTGTCTCCAAATTTTCTGTACCTTTCTAAGTGCAGCCTTAATGGTTGTTCCGTTATCTGGGCAACTAGGAACAGGCTTTCCGTCTGTCTGAGGTATATACTTTTTGAAGCTGCATTTATAAATCCACTAATTTAAATCCTTTGAGGGCTTTCAACTGTGGTATCACAACATGAAGACCTACCTGTAGGTCTCCATGAAGATACTTGTGCAAGGGAAAGTCTGTTGACCCTTATAGTCAAGTGTCCTTTAAAAGTTATCTAAACAGTGATGTACATCAATGTGTGCTTACACTGTTTCTGTGAATAGTAAGTGAGATTCTGTTTTATTCTTGCTCTGTGGGCTTCTTTGAGGGGGAAAAAAAAAAAAGGGAAGGAAAAAAAAAAAGGAAATCTGTAAGATTTATCTTCCCCTCGGTTCTCTTTTTATTTTGAAAGGAATGTTTCATGCTCTTGCAGAGGCTGTGTGTGTTGGACTCTTTGTTTTCTTTTGCTTTTTTTCCTCCTTCTGTCAAAATTCCATCTCTGGTTTCCATCAAGGATATGTGAAAAATATTTTCAATATATATCATTAAATGGTTTCCTTGTTCTTATACTACTCCCTAGGCATCTGCTGCTGACTGCTTTTGGAAACAGGATACTGGGCTGGATGGACCTTGGCCTAACACAGTACAGCTGTTTTTATTTTCTTAAACGCTGAATCATTTGTCAGAAAAAGTGATTTTTATTTATTTACTTGTATGCAGCTGCAGTGGCTCTTGAGAAGCGGAGTCTGCGGTTTGCTCTTGAGAATATGAAGACAAATTCAGAGGTGTACAACAACTCATCTAAGTAATTACAGAAGTGTTCCTAATTGTAACCTTCTGCCGAGCACAGAGGCAGTAGATGTGTGTTGCAATAAAATATGCAACTTGCAGAAAGTCTGAATATTTGAGGAAAAGAGCAGAGACCCCAGCAGCAGGGAAAGAGGGGAGCTACCCTGGTTTGCTCTCTCTGGAGGGGAGAAAAGGGATATCAGAAGGGAACAGAGGATAGATTTTTTCCCCGAGACATGGTAGCTGTTGCCGCTGCTTGGGAAGGGGAATAGGAGAGAACTGGGGGGTTTTCCAAATTCCATAATACTTTATCATGACTGTAGAGGGTAAAAGTTCCATTAAATAGTCAGTTTAGCAAAACTTTAAGGGCCCATAACTACAACCTTTCACACATTCTTTTTAAAACTTATGTGTTTTAACATTAATTTTAACCCTTAAATGCTTTTATATTTTTTTCTTTTAATATGTGAAATAGTAAAAAGTTACAATGTTCTTTTCTTTTTTTTTCTTTTTTTTTTTCTTTTTTTCCGCTAAGAAGCAGGTGTGGCAATGTGAGCTCTATTGCCTTACAGTTTTAATTTCTTTTGTATTCCTAGTTCATGTAGCATGGAAGTCAGTGACAAGTTTGTGGTACGCTGCAGAGAGCCCAGACGTGGCTGAGAATCGTAGAAATACTGTTATTAATGACACTGGGCTAATAAAGATAGTCTTCCAATGGTGATGTTTCTCTGAAGATTCCTGGGCATTAATCTTGCCTATTTACATGGCTGTATGTAAAGGTGAAAGCTTTCCTGTTTTCATGGGATTAGGAATTGTATTCACAGAATTTTCAACCAAATTCTACCTTTGAACACAAAAGTTAGTCTTATACTATACTTTCAGTGTATTTTTACTGATTAATTATCAGAATGATTTTAGAGTCATGTGCACTATCATCTGATTTAGTTATTTTCCCTGAGTTAGTGCTTTTCACAGACTGTTTTCTAATTTTATAATCTAGTGCATTCACCTTCTACCTGTACCTTCTTTTTTATATTTTTAAAAGGAACTGGAAGTTTTGAAAACCTTGACCCTTATTTTTATGTTACAAGTTGTTTGAGCATTTACAGATACTGGACTTTGTTGACTTGTTGCTCAGGAGTTAGTTAAAGTTGGCTGAATATCTGTCCTAAATACCTCCTGGCTGCATTACTTAGAACAGCCGTTTTCACTTCTCCGGTGATGGTGAACTAGCCAACAGGCAATATATTTTTATCTGACTCCGCTGTCCTTGAAGCACTTTCATTTTAAGGAATGCCAGTGTGTATTTTTATTTTAGGTTAAGAAAAAAAAAATATTTAAACTAACTTCTGGAATGTGAATTTGTTTTTTCTAACTAAAGAGATGCCGGAGTATTAGTGCTAGCCCCTAATCTACTCGAGAACATGAGCAAAAGAAAAGACCGGATGCTGTTTGTTGTGTATATAAATTATCTTTCCAAACAGAAGATGATGTTTATCTGGAGACCATTAAATGGGTGCTTATGTATACCTAATTATTTGGACACATAAGCTCAGGCTGGCCCACCTCATGTTTTGTGGGATCTGCCAGTGGTAAGGTGAAGGGGAGGTTGGGTTGGATAGCATTCTTTGCTGTCTTTTCTCCTGGGTCCTCAGAGGTGGTCATTGGCTTGTAGACAGTACCAGCCACACACCTCCCAGAGCAACTACTTAAGGCCGTCTTAGATAATCCCTCTGACCATGTGGAAAGAGGCAGTGAGAACTGGAGGCACTGAATATTGCTGTGGAGTGTGGTGTGGTGTCCAACAGCTGAGGGACTCCACTGATCTCCATAGACAACTCGGCACTTGATCCACGATCAGTGGTGTCTGCTTGGGCCATGCACGGGCACAGAGAAATGTCACAAAATGTCTTTCTCATTCCCAAACCAGTGATGGCTCCATTACCCATACTCCCCTACAGCATTAGAGGGTTTGTGGGGTTTTTTTGGAGCATTGGAGAGCAGTGGTAGCCATCATGTTTCCATCATAGCAGGGTTGTCATCATCCTCCTAGCTGTTTCCAGAGAGACCTAAAAAATACTTAATTGGACATATAGGGTCTGGTGTGTGTGTGAGTTTGGTTTTAGTAGCAAGCATAAAAAGTAGATATAAAGATTAAAATCATGTTTTAGATGTCTTCATAGGTTATCAGCTTTTTGTGTGTCTGCAAGAAGTACATAATAAATTGGCAGACAGCTGTTTGATGATACATACTTTGTTGTCTAGTACTCAGCTTAATGTTTTCCAACTGGGATTGGATATATCTGAAATTGTTTAGCTTTACCCTGAGAGACCTTTAGTTCCTCATTAATTCCAGTACTCCATGAGTGGTTAACAACTCTGTATAAGGCTTTGTTTTTCCAAAGAGACATATTTAATTACCTAGTGAATGGCCTTTATGTTGGCCTTCGTGTTGGGATTTTTGTTAAATGCTGAGAAAAGTTCTTTGTATCAGACTTGCTCATGTTTTTGCTTTTTTCCCTGTAGTCTCTAAACTGGTAATTCCACTTGTTAAACTGGGTTGGCTTTTGCAATCTCCTTTGTTGTGGGATTCTCCTTTGCTTCCCCCAGTACATTCCAGAAATGGTTTGCTTGCAGGCAACTCTATTTATAAGCTTGTTTCATTTCTGTTTGATGTTTGAAAAGGTTTTTCGTAGCTCTTACCTTTTATTTGGTTTTTGCTATGCTAATCAAACGTTCCTTAACTAGTTAAAACTGAACGCTTTATTTGTTAAATTCAACCAGCCTAGGGAATCCTTCAGGCATTCATCCCCATTCTTTGCTGTGTCTCTATTTCATTGTTCTCGGGATTATAGCATGGGAAAACTAATACAGCGTGGTCTACAGGATGGTGGATGAGCACATAGGATGAACCTTCTATTGAGGCCTCGATACCTTAAAATTCACTGTGTTTCTTCTTCTCAAAGCGGGGTTGACATTTAGAGCTAATTTGGCATTCTCTATTCACTGAAACTTTGAGACTGGGACTGCCATTGCTGAGAAGAACTCAGATAAATACTTGCTGATGAAACACTGGGCTTTCAGTGTGGGATGGTAAAGTAAAATAAATAAAAAGCCCAGTGACATCTACTGCAGGAGACAATTTTCTTTAGAAACGTTAACAGCACTGCTGTAGTCTTAATGTCAATTTAAAATTCATTAAAAGACATTTTCCCCATTGGCAGTTTTTTCATTTCTTCTGAAGTTACTTGCCAAGGGAGATTGAGATTATTTACTATATTCCACATGATCTGCCGCAGGAAGGGAAGATTCTTCTAATCACTCTGCTTTTAAGGTATCTAAAAATCTGCAAAAACAAATGGAACTAAATAATTGCAAGGCTAACAGCGATGTGCTTGGGGTGCATTCGTGTTTGACTCGCATCCAAAGCAATCTCTCCATCAGAGGCCATGTCTTTAGAGGGATAGAAGTGCCCATATAAAAACCTTACCTTCTGTATGTAGTTGGTCTGCCTATGTATGATCTACATATCCTATCATGCATGGCTTATCTATAGATGGGGGGAGATGAGTGCAGTCCTTCCAGCCTCCTGCTTCTTTTATCTTTGTGCTTGTGATCTGTTTGACAGTGCCTGGAGTCAGAGCTTTGCCTTCTTATGAAGATGCTGCGTCTGGCTCACAGGTCTTCCAGAGGATCCCTAAGGAGTTTTAGGTTTCCAAACTGGGTTTGTGGATACCCTGATACGTGCCCCTACAGAGCAGCTTATGCAGCCCCGCGACTGGCCTGAAGATGTGAAAACATCTTTGAAAGTAGATGTTCCTTTTTTGCTTTTGTTGTTTTATTTATTTAGTAAGTAGTGTAACACGGGAATTTAATAGCCTGAAGAGTGATTTTTTGTTGCATTGTGAATGAATGGTAAGAGGTAAACGACAACTTGTATCAGGAGCTGTATCTTTTGGGCATGATTTTACATTACATTTAACAAGGAAAGCCTGCCTCTAGTCTTTGTCTTGCTAACATGGCAACATACGCCAGCCTTCATGTGGCCACTGTTGGTTGAGAGAGTACTCTCTCTGCTCTGCTGGAAACACGTCTTGAGTATTGCTAGGTGCTACAGTCTGGTTAAAATGTTTTTCAATGTTTTTAATAGGTTAGTGTTAAACTCATAGCATGGTCTAAACTCCCTTCCGCCCTCTCTCCAGACGCTGAGTCCCCAGTGATTAAACAAGGGAGTTGGTTAAATCCTGTCTGGATGCTGGTTAGTGATCTCATATTTTGACTATTTCTCCTGATGAATGGTACTCATCCGTCACTATTTTTCTTCACTAAAAAGCAGCAGGATAGGAGAAAACACTGATTTGGCCATTTAAATGCTTCTTTTCCAGACTGTCTGCAATTACGAAGGCTTTTTGAAAAATCTGAATGAGGATTGTTTCAATTATGGTGAACGTTACATACCATACTACATTTTAACCTGAGTGTCCTCCAGATTGAGTTTGATGTGCCGTGGCAATTGTAATCACTTAATGATATGCACATCAGACAAATAAAAATAGAAACAAATACTTCATGGTTCCTGGCTGTGGAAGAGCCAGTCTTGTGAAAGGCATGAGATCATTACGCATTTTTTTCCTCCATGAAACTTTGTTTTGGTTTGTGGAATTTTAGTTCAATATGTTCTTCAGCCTCGTGACATTTATAAAGAATATTTAAACCAAAGTCCTGCAATGTAGCTAAGATGAATGATTCTCTTGGGAATGATGAAGACATGGCTCAGCTACGCTGCCAGGCCAGTTGGTGAGCCAGATACCTTCTCAAAGCCTGCATGCAGTTTTGAGAGCTTAATGGTTGTGGTTTTCTTCTTCTTCCTACTCCAGAGAGGAAACTTCTTGGCGCTTCTGCTTGGGAACAGAGAGGGAGAAGGTCTGCCAGCCACAGGTGATACAATCTTCACCTAGAGTTTCTCACTTGGTTGTTGTTGCCGCTTTGGCATAAAAAGCAGGGATGGAAGCCTTGGCTGTGTCCTTGGCTTCTGACCGCATCCTGCCTCTTCCTCCTTGGCACCCAAACAAAGGGAAGCATTTGACAAAAAGAGGTTTGATGGGAATGTCCGTCTTGTGACTGCTGTTCAGATAAGACGCAGGCAGTGAAAACACTTCACCCACAAAAGAAAGTCATAAATTAAGTAGTCTTTTGGTTCCTGTTTGGATAACAGTGTTTCAGACCCTGTGTTAGTTTCTCCTGAAAAACAGATGAGAGTGGTGCCAAACCTGTGAAGGCTTCCAGCACATAGACACTGAAAGCAGCCTGTTTGTCAGTGTTTCCGGGGAACCTACTTGTCTTCTCTAGAAAATTTAAGGGGAAGGCACAAGAAGTTACAAAGGTGGTTCCTTTATCCAAGTGGGTTTGCACATTTAATACTAGATCTCGTGATAGCCTCCTAATACTTGATGAGCATTTTTCACTTGCTAAAAGTGAGGGTGGGAATGCGTCATCAGTGTTGAATGAAACAAATCAGAGAATAAGTTCTTGTTCAATGCAATTTGAAATACAACATTTTACCTTGAAATGATGTTTATATGTTTATAGGCATTATATTCTCCAGAATGCCATATGGTATCTCCTTTATTCTGGCTGTAGAGTGCATCAACTGGTATGCCTAATGATACTTGCATTAAAATATGTCTGGACATATAGTCCAGCAGACTACATTTCTAACATGCTACTGAATGTTTTGTTTGCTGTCATGGTATTTAAATACTTTTATTTCACCCTAAGTGCTTGGAGTTCCTGTGATGGTTAGCTTTTGGTTGAGCCTGATGAAGAGGCACACATGAGTGTTTTATTACCAACAGTGTGCCATCATCATCACCTGGATTTAATCTTGCCCACTCCTTGCCAAATAATATTCTCCCTTTCTGTGGTTTGTAAGTCTCTCCAAATGCAATTATCCAGGCTGAAACATATGAGTGACTGAGTCAGAGTGTTTATTTAAAGTTTCGGTGAAACAATTCAACCGTTTTTGAGAACCAGCTGAGACGAAAATACCTTGTTTTTCCTTCCTAAGTGTTTCTTAAAACTGGTTCAATAATAAACTTGATTTCTCGTTGTTTACAGCTGAACCTTGAGATCTAGCAGCAGAAGGTTTACTCTGATATCAGTGATTTGTCTTATGCTATTTTTGTGAAATTTTGCCTGAATTTGGTCATTATGTAAGTGCGAAAACTCACCATCTATGCATGCCTAGCAGAGACCCTGCACGGGCTGGTGTGCAGATCAGACAGGCTCTGTGCGGGGAGGACCAAGCACAGGGCGCTCTGCGTTTGCTTGATCTGGTGTCAAATGCTGCTGCTGGGAATGAGGAAGGGGCGATGCCAAAGGTGAGGAAAGGCAGAGGAAGAGGAGAGCTGGGATAAGGTGGGAGTTCGCGGAGGTGAACTGGGTGGGAGTCAAGAATTGAGGAAAACGTGTTGGAGGTGCTGTGCAGGTAACATTAGTGTGTGCTCTCCTCTAGCCTTGTATTTTCCTCTGCCTCAGTGAGTGGACATCACAGACAGCTTTCTGGAGAGGGGATGGCATGGGGACTGGGTCAGGTCTCCACCCAAAGGGTGCTGGTGCAGCAGTGGCAGAGTTGGGAGGAGGTGGCTTTCTGGTCAGGCGTACACTGCTCCTCTGGAGACCATCAAGTGAGTTCCTTTAACTGGCATCTTCACTGCTAGCCCTTAGTGGTGGTTGGACTCCCAAAACCCAAGAGCAATAGGAGGCTACTGGAACACCTGCATGTGCCACATGGATGCAACGGGAAAGTGGAAGGAGGGCAGAGATCTGCAGCCAAAACCTGCAGGCACTTCTCAGCTCTTCACCCATACTTGGTCTCGATTTATTCTGTGTAGAGTGGGAGTAATGCTGTCTAGCCTCAGGAGAAGACCAATAAATCCATTAATGATTTTAACAGAGCCATTCTTAATGTGATGCTATAGAGCCAGCCCTATGGATAGGCCCAAGAGGAAGTTAATTTCTTGCATTCAGACTAGAAGAGAGGTGAATATACATTATAGTATTATTGCCACTGAATGTCAGGGTTAAAAGAAATACCATTTGACTGCCTATTCACTGTCTGGGAAAGTTGGCTGCATAAAATAGTAGATAGTAAAATAGAAACAGTCATGTAATTGGGGTTGGTATGACCGTATCTACTCACAACGCTGATAAAGACAGGTACCATGAACATCAGAATATACTGACAATGTCATTGCAGCCTAATAAATAGTAGGGAGTCCGGTGCGTACGCTTCACTGAAAGTCATGGATATGTGCCTTGGAAAACCTAGAGGCAGTATTTTAATTTGAGATTAACCTAGAATTTTATTTAGTCAAAACTGAATCTGTCTTAAGGAAGAGAATAATTATCTGCTCCTTCAGCAGAGTATTGAGAAGGTATAAGCACTCTCAAGACTACAATCACATATTCTAGTACTTAGATGAATGTAGCATTCAAGGAAGGTAATAAGACATCCTAATGTGTCTTATCTTTTCTCATAACCGTGATATAGCTGCCTAATTCTGTAAGCTACCATTTCAGATAAATGTAACTGCTTTGTACTTCTTGCTATTTTTGCTGGATCTTCTGGAAACTTCCTAATACCAGGTGGAGGGAGATAGAGAGCCCTTCAGCAAAAAGAAAAAGGATTTTGGAGGTTTGTTTGATTTTTCTACTGGCTGGCAGGGCTTTGTTCTTTCCTCTTGCTCGAATTTCTGGACCTCTTGTCCTTGTCGCCTTCCTCCCCTCTTGGTTTTGTTGTTTGTCTATTTTTTTAAGGCTGATCTAGTTTGATTTTCTGGGTATTTCTCACTGATAACTCTCATGTACTGCTGCATCAGGACAGGGGTCTCACAGCTCCTTCTGCTACTGGTGCTGGTTTTCCTGTTCCCTGGAGAGGGAAATCTGAGGTTTGTCGGACTGCAAGAGAAGATAGATACTGCAACGTGACACTGATGTTAGGAAATCAACTCCCAGAAGAGGAAGAGCATGGACTGGGTAGAAGAAAGGCTAGGGAAGGTGCCTGCTTACCTTTTGCTTTTCAGGTTGCACACACTTGGTTGCTCTCTGTAGGTTGTCTCATAGTGCTATGGTGTCTTCATTTGTTTGATGCTTCTCATGCTGTTAAAGATAGTACAAGGGATTTGGTGTGACTCGTCTTTGGAAATGCAAATATATTTTCATTTTAGGAGGTTTTTTATTCTTTCATTTGTGCTTTTTTAATGCCATTCCAAATACATGGAGTTTCTAAAACACCGAGAAGTTTCTGTGTGTTTTCAGCAACTTTCCAGTGAGTTGGGAGCTGGTGTCAGACTGCAGCCCCCTCAGGCTCATCCCAGGAACAAAGCCCATGATTTATGGATAAGGCAGCTGCGGTTCCAGCGCTGCTGCTGAGACCAGGTAGACACTCCTGCTCTGCAGAAGGACAAGAACAATGTACTTTTCACCTCTGCTATTATGTAAGGTGTCCTCGGCAATTTGTGTATTTAACGCAGCCCTTGTTTTTTCCTTTTGTTTGTAAAGCAATTGGCTGAGAAAGCCTGAAATCCCCAGCAAGCCCCAGCTGGACAGGGAGCCCCAGCACGTCGTTCGGTGTACACATGGGTGCAGGGTGGCCAAGATAGGATGAAAGCATTCCCACGAGGAGCAGCAGAGGGACTTGCCAACAGCAGATCAGCTCACCCCCATATCAGTTCGCAAGTGGTTGGCATGCAGCTCAAAAGCTGGGGTTTGTGACGTGCTGGTGGCCAAGGTAGTCATTTGCTTCTGGTTCCCTAGGTTTACCTTACTCTTTAGCACATCAGTGGGGTCCCTTTGCATGTGAGGGACTTGCTACATTGTGCTGGTGACCATTTCCATATGGTGAGACTCTTCCAAATAATGATCCTTTTCCAAATTGCTTTTGATTCACTGCAACTCTCAAATGAAGCATCTTCTCCAGGCTTCCTTGGGTAGGTGACTTTCTGTAGGAGGCTGATATGATTGGTTTCACAGTGGTCTTCTCCCATTTCCTTCTGATAGAGTCAGCCAGGCTCTTCACTGTCGAGACAAGTCTCGTACTCCCCTTTAATGCCAAATAACTGACTTCATGGCTTTTTCTGAGACTCGTTAAGATTCTTGCTGTGTTGTTGAGGGAACCATTGTCAGCCTACCAGCCCATTGCCTGGTCCTTGCTCACCATCCAAGCTCATGGGCCTTGCAGCAGCAAGGACCTGGCCTCACTACTTGCTTTTTCTTTTCTAACCTGGTTACGGTTGAGGATGTGTGGTATGGACGTTGGAGGGTGTAGTCCACATTCTGAGACACAGTGGCTTTCCTTCACAGGCCACTGCAAGAGAAATAAGGTGTCTCAGGGCTTGACTGTCAGTTCTACAGCTATCTTTGCCTACCTTTTCACTGCAAAGTGGTGTTTTCAAACCAAGGGAATTTAACTTCAGTCCTGTTCATATGGGCAAGCTTACGTTATTCCTTGAGAGCTTTTATGGGAATTGCAAAGGAGGTGAGGATAGAGGTATGACAGCAAGTGGCGTCATGCCATGCCATGCCCATCTTTTTGCTTGGTCTTCTGCTGTTCTCTGCTACACCGCTGTTGTCTTTTTTCTTGCCAGCTGACCCGCAGTCAAACAACTTGCCTTCCTCTTCTGGCATTACTTCTGGAATAGCTATTTTTGTCTGCTCTTGAGATATTGAGAAAAGTTGAAGAAAATTGCCTCCTTCCAAGCTCTTACCTTCTTCTTTTTCATTTAAGTCAAGTTAAATGTAACAGTGGAGTATGTTGTTTACCAGCAAAAAAAAAATCCATGTCACCTTGAATTACTCTGTGGTCCCACCTGCAATTTACACAGCTCTCTTCTCTCTTCCACAAAAACACTCAATCCTTGTGATGAGCGGGTGCGTTAAAGTTGCTGAGCCGTCAATTAACTGTGTGTAATGCTGTATCGCGAGACTCCGTAAAAGTTTTAGACTTTTTTTTCCAAATGCAGGAATCTGTGAATGTGTTGACTTCTGCGAATGGGCAGTTGGGGGGCTTAAATCTCTGCAACCCATTTTGAGTCATATGGCTGGCCGCATCTATTCCTTCCATGAGAGGAGTTATATGTCTGCTAGAGCTCTGTGACTTTTGCATGCTGTGAAAAGTCTTGCCACCTATGTAATAGAAATCAGACATTTGAGGAATTTCAAGTAAACGAGGTCATGCTTCCCTCTGCTTTATGTTCATTCCATAGGGGTCTTCCACCCTATACTATGCATTGGCTGCCTCTTGTTCCATCAAAGTTGCCTGTGTGCATTAGAGTGAAGATTTATTTCAAGGGTTGTCCACAGTTGCTTTTGAAGCTCTGATCAACGCTGAGAGCCAAACATGAAGCTAACATAAAAATAACTGGTTTAGATTTTGAGTGATAGTGCGGGTGAAAAATTGGGAAAAGAAATGGAGCTATGTAATTGGGGAAGGAATAATCTTTATTTCCCTGTTATTGTCAAATTATTTTCAAAGCAGTAAACACAGAAATAGAATAAATTTATATTAGTGTAAACTTGTTTCTTTGTCTGAATTTTCTTTTTCTTATTTGTTAAATTCTCAAGGATGTTTGTCAAATGACTTACAATTTCATAAGTGTCTTATAAGTGTCTTTTTTTTTTTTAGTGCTTGCAATATCTGCTTGAGTTCTTTCTCTTTTGAGCAATTTAATATTGAGTACACTTCCCTTGGTATTGCAAGACAAATTATTAAACCATCCTCTATAACCATCCTTCTCAACATTTGTTTGAAAGAGCATCTTGAGAGACTCGGAGCTCTTTGTGCATTGCAAATGTGCTCTTCAGTAGAACATTTTGTCTTTTTCCATTTAAATAAATATCTCCTATTAAGTCTTTAGTGTTAAGACTCTTACATCATTTAGACATTCCATCATTTTGTAAGACTTCCATTTTTCTTCAGTATTTTTCTGTTTTTTCTGTCAGTTACAGGCAGTTCCTGTTCTCTAACTTTATGAATAAAATGATCATTTTTATTTTACCAGCTTTTAGTTTCTTGCAAATAGTTGAAATCATTAGAAGAGCAGCTAATGGATCTTCTTAGCTTGTATGGAAACTGAGTCAAGCTGAAGTCATCTGAGAATTTTTTGCCTTCTTTCCTTTTCTACTTTAAAGTAAGAAAGTGAATTTGTCTCCTACTTTTTCTTGAAACGGAAGCGTGTAGGTGCGTATAAATATATGTGCACGCTCACTAACTCAGTGGGCGGACTTGCAAGGTAGCTTTAGAAATACAGAACTAATTTCTCAGTGAAGCTTCTAAGTTGTTTTTGTTGGTGGTTTTTGTTTGGGGTTTTTTTTTGGTGGTTTTTTTTCAGGGAAACAGATCCAACAGCTGAAATATTTCAAGTATAATTTTGAAATATATTTTTTCCTTTAGGTCTTTGTGCTGCTAGGATGCATGGCAACAAGTGAAATTTGAGACATTTAAATTCTCCATCAAAAGCTTAATATTTCTGTTACTAGTACAGTTTGGTCCTTCTAGAATTATTTTTCTTTTTCTCAAATGGTTCAAGTATGTCTCATTTTCAGGATAAGGAATTTTATTCTGATCTCCTTTTCTGTCTATAAAATTAGATACAATCCTACTTAGGATTATGTTTTTCATAAGCATGCGTATTTTCAAGTCACGTGAAATCATGCAAAATTCGAAAAAGGTTTGAAGCATTTTTGTACACCTAAAGGAAAAAACAGAAAAGCTGTTACATTTTTTTAAAATCTATGACTAGTCATTCTTAAGGCTTAACTAAATCCCCTAAATCCTTGCACATATGCTTAACTGTACGGGTATGTGTAGTATCACAGATTGTGTGAGATGGTCCATATTCACAGCAAGTGAAAAGGGGATACTTTAATGAAGGTGTAGTATCTTTCTTTTTTCTTTTTTTCTTTCTTTTTTTTTTTTTCTTGTTTGTTTGTTTTCTTTGGGTTTTTTGTGTTTTGTTTTTTAACTTTCTGAGAGGAGTTAGGAAGCAGATAGACCTGCACAGGAAAACTGAAATCATGTATTGTCATGCTAGACAGAAAATACTTTCTGACTTGGGCCAAACTAAAGTCTAATGGTTTTCTTTCAGTGTTGGACGCGTTGTTGGTGGTTGAGCTCTCATGTACTAAAATACATGAGGAAGTGCGTATATGCAAGTCCTGTAGAACTAGAGGAATCATCCCTCTCTGCGTATGAATACACAGTCAGTGTTTTCTTTAGTTGTTTTTTTTTCCTTTTTAGTGTTTCTGCATTTGAAAAATAACACATGAACTGGATGGCTTGAGTGGTAGAAGTAGTGTGGCTGTCTATGGACAGGAGCAGAAGCTTAAGTATCTCAAAATACCCTGCCCTCCTATTGAGTGGGTCTATTTTTAGCCCCAGAGAGCCTAGGATTATTGGAATTAAGAAGTTCCCGATTCATGCAATGGTGAAATTGTTAAATTGATTGGCTGAGGCCACACGCATTCCCAACCAGAATTTGCTGAAGGATTGCCGAGGAGGAATCCCAAAGGAGAAAAACAATTTCTGCTCTTGTCAGAAACTCTTCCAGAGACGTATTTACGGCTTAGGTACCCCCCCAGCTGCTGACACTGCTGTCTTTGTGGCTATTCTTGCTGTGTGCTATCACTGCCCCACACAGTGGCCTGTGCTAGCTCTTGCTCTGCCAAAGTCTGAATGGTATGTAATATCTTCAGGTATCTAATGTCAATATCCAGCAGGGGATGTGGATGTTTAGGTAACCAGCATACCCACTACTGCAAGTTTATTAAAATGTGGTCTGATCTTTACAAGCACATGCAAGTTTGCTGAAGCTGCATGATACAGAAAATTATGTAATTTTTCTTCCAGTAGGAGAGGTGGCTGCGGCATCAGGTGACTATTAATTTTTTAAAAAATATATTTTTGGGGTGTGTCTTTTCTAACTCCAGCAGTTGTTTGGATCTCGGAGTGTCTAGCTGGAAACAAGAAAATCTTTTTGCCCTTGTAGAACCAGTTGTTCAGTTGCCTTCTAAATCCATTCATGTCTTGGGAGTCATGTACTTCTTTTGGTTTTTTTTCCCATAAGACCGCATATTTAATCCTGGGAGATCATACAATTTCATCTGCATTTGTTACGTTTTACCTTGTTTTCTTAAGGAAACAGGTTTTGCATAATTGCACTATCCATATTTTTGCCAGCATCATCCTCGCACCCTAATAACTTTTGATCACCCTGGCCAATTTCAGGAGAACTTGCTAGAAGCGGACATCTCAGAGACGATTGCCAAGTTGTTACTAGTTATGCAAAAATCAGTGCATATAGAAGAGTAGAAGAGAGAGAACCAAAATGATTATCCCATTAAGGAAAAGGCACTAAGCCACTCCCTAACTTGGTCTGCCAGCCACATGCACATTTTGGCTGGCCCTTCAGGACACGCACAGCTTGAGAAAGTTATATTTATCGTGTGAGTTGTGTCCTGGTCTATAGTTGGGAGAGGTGGGAGGGTGTTCTGGGGGAGGAGGAAGGAGGGAGGCGGCATACAGGAGGAAGTTGGGAGTTTAGAGGGAAGAGAGATGGGTGGGGGGAAGCTAGAAATACCCTGGAAAGAGAGGTGAGGAACCGGGGGCAGATGTCTGCAAGGAAGCAGACCTCCCTGGTTCTGCTCCTCATCAGATAACCTGTCATTTAAAGATGATGGGATGTCTCAAGTCAGATGTTAGACTATGCTGTGAGGTGGAGAAGGGAGGCTCTGTTATTTCCCACTAATAGTATGAATAAATTGCCTCAATTAACTCTGGGTTTGTACACTCAGCTTCCAGCTGGACTTTCCCCATTGCAGCTATTTAAGGAAAATATAAATTGCTTGACTGGACTGATGATGGGTAACACTGCCTCTTTGATAGAGTGACAGGTAGCCATGGCTGCTGCCTTCCAAAAATCTGAGGTAAAGCATAGAGGGTGTCTTAATTTAGTTATTATAAACATTATGTTTTTTTAAGCCAACCTTCAGGGTTCAAACCTGAGACAGGCACTCTAACAGAAGATAACATGATGATATTGCATGGTGGTGCTCCTCCTATAAGAGCATCCCTTAAAGGCAAGGAGGTTGTCCAAAGGTGCAGCCTCACAGCTGTGCGTGCTGGAAGGACACAAGGCAGCTGGCGTAAGCCAAAAATGGATAGATTCAGACTGAATATAAGGAAATACAGGAAAACCATCTTGATCGTGAGGACAGCCAAGCAATAGATCAGATTGCTCAGAGATGTTGTGCAGGCTCTGTCTGTGAAGATTTCCAAGACATGGCTGGAGCAACCTAGTCTGACCCCAGGGTTGACCCTGCTCTGAGCAGATGGGACTGGGGACATCTCAAGGTCCCTTCCAACCTAAATTACACTCTCCTTTTGCCAACCTCCCCCCACCCTATTGTGCTGCAAAAAAGTGATTGCAGTGTTTTTGGATTGACTGTATAGATTGGGGCTGTCACATTTACTAATGGGACCTTTATGAGAAGCATGCTATGAGTGTGTATTGACCTCAGTCTTGAAAGCAGGATTTAGTACCTGAGTGAAATGGTTGTGGATGCATTAGTCGATTCTCAGCTTAAGAGATAAAAGAAACATTGTTTTGCCTTTTAAAAAAAAATAATTAAAAAAAAATTCAAACATCTTATTTTTATGAAAGATAATTTTAGCAAATAAAAACTATCTCATTATTGTGCATAAGCAATTCCCAGCATGAGCCTGGATGAATTATTTTTATTATTATTATTGTTGTTACTATTAGAGCAATAGTAAAATTATGAAGAAAGCTGTGAATTTATAAGATATTCAAGACAGAAACATGGCCATACAACTTGATGACAGGAAATGAGTTCTTAGGATTTTAATATGCAAAGTTACAGGGTGTTACTTCTGCACTTGCCTCATTTTGCTTTCTAAAACTATAATTCTTGGCACATACCTAGCTTTTTAATATACTCCAGTCTGTAGGCTGCCTTGTGCTGCTGGTTTTAGGCAAGCTACCTATTGTTCTTAGTAGGGAAATCTATTGAGATTTTTTAAAAAAACATCAATGGTGTGACATGGCTTGTTAAGGGATATGGTTTTTATAGTAAGCCAGTCAGGTAGCAGTTCCCAAGACCATTGGCCCTGCAGAAGCAGAGCTTCTTGTTGCTATTCCTGGGTGATGGGCACCAGAGTCCTTTGAGTTCCCCAGCTCCTTGCTGCACCCTTTCCCTCTCTCACTTCTGTACTGGAGCAAAGCCTGTGGCACACCCCTAACACGAGCCACAACACGTTCCTGGTATAGATAACTGGCGGTAGAAAAGTAGTTTTTCTGCTAAAACTTTCCATTACCCGCCTGAAATGTGGCCCTACGCATTAGGCTAGGCTAGCTGCAGAGGACAAAGGCAGAGAAATGAAAGGTCAGAGGTAGGCACCAACCTTGCAGGCTGAGGGGAGTAAGAGAGTGCTGGGAATCTAATATGATGTCTGTTCATCGTACCTATCTATTGCAGATAAAGACACAGCTCCTTGAAAGTGATATTTTTTTCAGGTGAACTTCCGTGGGAAGCACACAACAGCTTATGAAGTGCTTGTTGATAACCTTCACTTCACAGGTGACATGAGTTTCTAGGGACCAAGTTTCAAACCAGTCTGTCTGCACCCTCGGTTTCAGGACTCTGACTCATATGTGGGAGCAGGTTAAAAGTTGTATGAAGCAATTATTTTCCCTGCCTCATCCTGCTGACAGAGTTTGTGCCGCCATGTGCCAGGAGGACTTGAACATACGTGGAGCAACTCCTGAACTGCTGTGGTTTTTAAATGAACCAAGCATCGCTCCAGAGGCTCGATACTGATGCATCCTCAAGTTAAAACGCTCTATTTTGTCTTTGTGTCTGTTATGAGGTGGCCTGCTAGCATAGTAGTTTTTCTGCAAGAATCCAAAGTGGATTCTTACTGTAGATGTTGACCCAGCCAACATGCTGAATGCCCTTGCATGTTGCGTACATTTGCCTGTTCTGCCCTTTGGTTGATAGGTGCTGTCATCGCAGTTGGACTTCATATCTGATTGTTTTAATAAAGAAAAAATATCCCAGGTCTTATTTGACTTAGATGACACTACTAGGTTGAACTTTTGTTCTTCCAGTGATTGGTAGCTGGGAAGTGGCCCAGTTTCTCTCTGAAACTTATCGGGAATTCACAGGAACATGGAGCATTTGTTAAAAAAGGAATGAAAAGTTGCTTGTAGGCATTTTTTCCCCCAACCATTGTAGGTCCAAAAATTGAAAGCTGGCTTTAGAATTTATTTAATTTTGGTAGCTAGGACTGGATTAATCTGCTCACTATTTTCAGTGCTCATTCCACTGCAGTTTATTTTGGGTCATTTAATTTCAACAAGGCTTGATCTGTTTACAGCGCTTTCTATAGTAGCATGGTGGGGCCACACAGGTCTTTTATAGTACATTCATTACGAACCAGGAGCTCAAAAAACTAGTAAATGAGGCACACAGACATGAATAAGTTTAGAGAGGACAGTACATTTTTGTACGGTTGGATTATTTTGGAAAGTTTTCTGAAATAACCAATCTTTTGTGCTCTCTGGGCTGCTTTGCAGAGCTTGAATTGATGGTATATAGTAACCATGTGCTTTCAGGGGTAGGAATGGAGGGTTGGCTGAAGGCACTCTTCAGGCTTCAGTGACTTCAAAAGCCACTGTGGTTGAGACTTGCTCTCAGTCCTTGTTTGAGGAGCACTTTTGTTTCCAGAGGTGGGTGTTTCTATCAGGTAGAATAGTTCAGTTTGATTTTGCTGTTTTAGTTTTCGGATTTGCTGTGTGAACCATTCATACTCAAAATAGACTGAAGGTAAATAGATCTCGGTGAAAAATGTCTTGATCGTTTGGCCTCCTCAGCCAACGTAAAAGCGTATGCTCCTTGCCTGCACTGAACATGCTCCAACTTAACGTTAGGAAGGTGATGGCCTTGTTCCCCTGAATGGAAGAGCCAGCCTTCTTCTGTGTCCATCAAATCGTGACTATTTCTGGTTCTACTCCTGGGAGCCTACAGGAGAACTGGAAAGGGACTGTTTGTCAGGAGTGTGGTGATAGGACAAGGGGTAACAGTTTTAAATTGGAAGAGGGGAGATTTAGATTATATATTAGGAAGAAGTTCTTTCCTGTGAGGGTGGTGAGGCACTGGAACAGGTTGCCCAGAGAAGCTGTGGATGCCCCATCCCTGGGAGTGTTCAAGGCCAGGCTGGATGGGGCTTTGAGCAACCTGCTCTAGTGGGAGGTGTCCCTGCCATGGCAGAGGGGTTGGAACTCAATGATCTTTAAGGTCCCTTCCAACTCTAACCATTCTATGCTTCTTGCCAGCTAACAGCAGCTGTAACAGCTATTCCTTTTGTGTACTGCATTAATCCAGACAGCGTCAGTGACTCGCACAATAGAAGTCAGAAGGAAGGCATGATGCCCTGAAAATGACTGCATCTATACTAGCATGTTAAAACAGCGCCAAAAAGTGATCCTGAGTGCTGAGACCAGGGTGTTTTTTTTTTCTTAAGTTTTTAGCTTTCCTCAACTGTGTTGGCCTCTGCCATTTGGCATACTCCCAAACAGTGGCCAGGCACAGTTCAGGAAAGGGCTGATCTCAATAATTTAATAGCGTGGAAATAGCTTTTTGCATTCCCATCGGCCCCGGTGGACGAGAACCTTCCTGGACACATTTAACTCACCCCTGTGCATGTAGTTATTACATCCTTATGGCAGACTGGAGGCAGAATCAGTAGTGTTTTGGTGTCAGAGTAACAAGTATAACATTAACACTCTTGTTCTGGGATATTAGAAGCTTATGGAAGGTTTTGTAGCAGCGTGTGTGCATGCGTATAAATACACGGAGTCAATGGACTGTGTGTACTGTGTGATATTCTTGCATAGAGATCTTAATGTTTTCTTGTCTATAAGAGGATACTCCTGCTTGGCTACAAATTGTAAAGCCCTTATGCCAGTGAATGGAAAGTTTAAAAAACACTTTCTAAAACATGTCTCCATTTGGAAACTTGGCTTCTACAAGTTGAGTGTGTCAAATGCAGTTTGACTAATGCTCTAGACCCGCTGGTCACAGCTCTTAAAATTCTGTGACTGCGAGCCGTGTCATCGAGGAGCTTCTGATCCCAGCAGGTCCTGCCCTGCGGCTCCATAACCTGCTGGTGCACCCAGGATTTCCCTTTTTGGGGGGAAAACGTGTCAGTGCATCTTACCATGCTTTTGGTGAACATGCACTGCTTGTAGAGGTGTGTGCCACATCCATCTCCTCCAACACAAGCCATCTCAGAGGTGACTGCCCACCAGTATTTTTATTGTCTCTTACTGTCTCCTAACTGTCTAAAAATTCCTGCTTTCAGGTTGATCGGGAGTTCTCCTTTTGCTGTGTACCTTCAAATTTAGCTCCATCCACTGCTTCTAAATTTAGGCTGTGAAAGTACCAGCTTGACTTCTGTTATTTTATACTTGAATGGAAATAGTTCAAAGTTGTGCTGATGTAATAAAAGCAGGAGGGCAGAAGGCAGTGAACTGGAATAAGGGTGAACATATGAGAGAATGCAAGCAGAGAGTGGCCGCTTTAGATCCTTATCGCCAGGAACATGCAATTATTTTTTAATGTAAGATGCTTAAAAGCTGCATTTCTCTTAAAGGAGATTTAAATTTGTTATTCATAATGTAGTGTTGTTTTAAAAGAAAACACATTTATTTTATGGTAACACCAGATACTGTAGCCAACATATCATGAGAGGCAGTTCAGGCAGCCTGGATAATGCTCAGTAATAATTGTATAGCAGTGGTCTGTACTTAAAAAGAAAAATGCTGTTTCAAAGTCTTTTTCTCTCTATATATATTTTTTTTTTTTTTTAATATTTTTTTTTGTGGCTAATAGCTTTAATGCTCAATCAGAGGTAGTGGGCCGAGGCAGAGTTCAAGGCCATCAGCTCCTCCCAGCCTTCTGCATAGTTCCTGGGAAACACCCTGTATTTCACTAGTTCTTGCTTAGTTTATGGTGTAATATTTTGCTCCAAGGCATTAAACTATCATCAAAAGCAGCAGACCAATTAGTGTGGCTTCTTTTTCCAGGGTCGTTGTACAAGGGAAAACTGCAAATACCTTCATCCACCAACACATTTGAAAACTCAACTGGAAATCAATGGCAGGAACAACTTAATCCAACAAAAAACTGCAGCAGCAATGCTTGCCCAGCAAATGCAGTTCATGTTTCCAGGGACACCGCTACAGCCAGTGGTAAGTATATTTCTCTGATGGTGTTATTGGTAAGTAAAGTTGAAGGAGAAGAATACGTTGACCTGCAAAAGTTCTCTAAACTAGTATCGATAAAAATAGTCCCCATCTGTTGACTAAGGGAATTGCTGAGGTGCTAGAGATATGTTCATTTATATTTCTATTTGAAGATATAATGGACTGTTGCTGAAGACTTGAAATATTTTTTAATCCCAGAATAATTTGCTTCTTTTTTACCTTTCTCTCTTTTGTTTTGGTGCTGTCCTCCCCACCATCCACCTTCATTCAGTTCATGCCAGATTTTGTCTAGATTCACAAGGTTTTTACCTATAATCGTTCTGGATGTGAAAATTTGTATAACAGAATCATAGAATGGTTAGAGTTGGAAGGGACCTTAAAGATCATCGAGTTCCAGCCCCCCTGCCATGGTCAGGGACACCTCCCACTAGAGCAGATTGCTCAGAACCCCATCCAGCCTGGCCTTGAACACCTCCAGGGATGGGGCAGCCACAGCTTCTCTGGGCAACCTGTTCAGTGTCTCACCACCCTCACAGGAAAGAATTTCTTCCTAATATCTAATCTAAATCTCCCCTCTTCCAGTTTAAAACTGTTACCCCTTGTCCTATCACTACACTGTCTGACAAAGAGGCCCTCTCCAGCTCTCCTGTAGGCTCCCTTCAGATACTGGAAAGTATAATAATAATAATTTGCTAGTAAGCTATTGAAGTAGGAATGCGAAGTACCCCTCTCAAGAGTCTATGGGTTTGAGTGGCTTTACACAGTACTTAATCCCAGTACCAGGAAAAAAGGTTAATGTGATTCTGGGTAGCTTTTTCTTATTCTCTTGAAATCTGAAGTGTCCCAGAGGAAGACAAAGAATTGCTAGTGCATGTACTTTACAAGCTCAGCATTTTATCTTGAGGTAATGTGTATGGTGCCTGGGACACTTCAAATCCAGAAGGTGACATAAAACTACAGTCTTGCATGCATGAGCAACATCTTTGGATATACATTAAAATGATGAGTTGCTCTGGGCTGCTTTTGCAGTTGTGCTCCTTGTTGTACCAGACTTCCAAAGCATGGTTAGGCAAGTGATCAGAATTAAACTTTTCACACATGGCTGCTAATGATGTTTTCTCAAGCTGAATGCCTTGTATAAGACATCCTACTGGAGTGGGATTTCTTTCTCTAACTTGAGGCATCTGGAGTGTTGGCATCAACTTCTGTGCTGGGCTTTCTAGGTCTGTTTATAGTTTATCAAAAGAAATAAGCATTTCTAATTACTGTTTGCTTGGCTTGTTTCAGATGTCTGCATTTGGATTAGATTATTTGGTTTTTTAAGCGCCTTTGTCTTTCCATGGGCTATCACAGGAGCCAAGTGCAGGCATCTCAGAGGAAGCTATCTGTATTTGGTCACAGGATGCTCACCCCAGATATCTTATTCAAATGCATTATTACACTTGAAACATCTGCTGTAAGGTGGGAAGGTGTGAACAAAAATTGGGTGTCAGGGGTCCCTGAATTTCTGGTACACATGCATCAAAGTGTATCTTGTTATATTGGCATATTGGCATAATGTGTTTTGATATTTCCGTGCTTTTTACTGCCTGAGTTTTCACCAGGAAAAGTTCTTGTGAAGTAAGAAAATCTATTTCTTAGTATCATGAGAAAAATTAAAGTGGCAAAGTAATACTTTTTTTCTACTCACCCATTTAATCATTTGAACTTTACAATTTCATTGATGTAATGCCTTCTGTACTGATTGCTGTGATAAAAGTGCTGGGTTTTATTTCTCTCTCACATCAGTTGCCAGATTTAAGATGACTCAGACTTGACCAAATGGATAAAAAGTGAAAGAAAATTCCATGGAAGTCATTTGACATGTGGATTTATTCTTAAAATTGTATCTGATGCAAAGCCATTACTTGTATTTTACATAATACATATTGTCCCCAACATAGTTGAACCTTTGTTTCATATAAATGTTCATTATTATGTTCTAAAGAATTTAGCTAGCACTTGACTTATAAACTGGGTTGTTTGATATCAAGCAGTTTTGATCTCTGATAAAAATGATGCTTTATTCACTTTTAACTCTCTAGGGCAGGTAGGTGCCATTTCCGTACAGCTGGGTATCTGGGCTAATCTGATGCTCAAAGCATCTTCCTGGGACTAACTTACATTCATTCATATTTTAGTAATTGGTTTCAAAGACAGCAAAAATAAAACCCAACTGAAAAAAAACCCAAACCAGAAATAAATCTTCTATATCCTGTGCTTTCTCTTGTATATTTTCTAGATACTGTATGTAGCTGACTTACCTTCTCCAACAGAGGCCGTGAAGGCCACCTTGATGAGAAAAACACTCCTCCTTCATTAAGCATTTTTAAGTCTTTCCTTAGCATCCTGCTGTTGTGTGGTTCATTTCTAGCCACTGGCTTATTTAGGAATGTAATTTCTGACAAAGATAATCTGAGAGGTGTCCTGTTTTTCTGCATAGTTTTCCTCATTTATAATTATAGCCTCACTCTCCAGGGTAAACGTCAGCTCTGCAGAGCTAAAGCACTTCTCAGGTCTGACTGTGGTTTGACCATGGCGTTGTTCTGCCTCCACCCCATGGTAACAAACCCACCATTCTGCCTTGGTGGGGCTGCCTTTTAGTTTCACACAGGTGCTCTTTCTTCTGGTCATGACTTCACTGACTCGCTGCAGGAAGGCCTGAAACAGATTTTTTTTAGACCCGTATCATTCCTTCCAATCAAATTTTTTGGTAAGATGAACTCCAGCTAAGCCTGAATAATCCCTTTCTAAATATTGTGTCCAGCTGAGATTATAATATTTATTCTGCTTGCCACTGGTGACAGCTGAGCACACAAACATTCGCAAAGGTGAGGTTTTTCGATGTGTGAGCTGTAGTAAGTAACATATAATTGCCGGAGGTGGCAAAAAACAGTATGCAAAGAGTTGGAAGTTGCATGCCAAAGAACTCATTATGTATACTCTTATTAGAAATATGGCTTTAATACAGTTAATAACGCTTACCCATGAAATCTGGTACTTTGCAAAATAGTCTGTTTTCCCAAGGAAAGCAGGTATTGAGAAAAAGCAATAAAGTCTATGTTATTCTTACTTTTAGATATGTAAATACGCCTGCAATGTAAGCTGGACCTCCATAGAGATTCAGGTTCAAAGTACAATTTCCTCTGCTTCTGCAGCCTCTTTTCCAATAATAGAGCTAAAAGGGCGGTTTTTAGCGTGCCGCTGGAATGTGTTACGTGATTAAGAGAGGAGAGTATGCTGTATGTTTTCCCAGCTGTTTGACATTTTTTGATTAAGAAAACGAACCGGTGCCAGAAAGAACACGTGAAAGACAACTAAATAAGCTCTTGATGAAGGGGTTGGGTTTTTTTTTTCATCTTGGTCTGTGTTTTCATTTTGCAGCCCACATTTCCAGTGGGTCCCACAATAGGAACGAACACGGCTATTAGCTTTGCTCCTTACCTAACGCCAGTAACACCAGGAGTTGGCTTAGTCCCGACTGAGATCCTGCCCACGCCGCCTGTCATTGTTCCTGGAAGTCCACCGGTATCAGTCCCCGGTTCAACTGCTACCCAGAAACTCCTCAGGACTGATAAACTGGAGGTACTGTAGACACCGCCGTGACTAGAAATACAATGCTCTGTTAGGATGTGTGAAAGATCCTGGAGGGAAAAAAACTCCATTGGTTTAGAAATTATGCTTAAATTTAGTTGCTACAAAAAAAAAAGACCTTATAAGCAGGCAGGATTTCTACACTTGCAGCCAGTGGTAATTAAACACTCTTAAGGTAGTGTGTTTGCTCAAATTTAATGCACAGACATCAACATGAATTTTCAACTTCTGTAGAGTTCAGCTCCACCAAAACACCTCAAGTGTACATGCCTTTAAACGTGTGCCCTGGTGAAATATCTAACAAGCATATTTTTATTGCAGCATTAATTCTGTCTCAATTCTCATGCATTGATATTAGAGAAATTTTATACCCTTATGCATTGATTAGGGGAATTGTATAGCTCTTTAACCTTGAGCTACAAGTGGAGATGTCAAACATTACCCACCCTGGGGCAGGTTGAAGGAGAGAGCCCTCAGCTGTGTGCAGAGCTTGCCTGGTGTCGATGGATCTCTGCCTCGCGGGGCTTCGTAGAATCTGTGATCTAAGTACATGAGAAGGCCAAACGGCTCTTCCAGAATAGAGTGTCCTTTCCCAAAAGCCTAAGCAGTAGGGTCTGGAGTATGTCAGCATGTTTATTCTGCCTGGGTTTTAAAATTACTTTTAGGGAAGCTCTCCGTTTTGTTTGTGGACTCCATAAAAAATACAGTGCAGCTGATGGGTGTCTTCCCTGGGTCTCAGCAAGAGGAACTCCTTCCCTACCAGTGGAGCTGCAAGAATATAAAGAGTAGGCTGAAAGGGATGGAATGTTTTGGGTTTCCCAACTAGTTTGGCGGGGGCAGTTACTTCAGGAAGTATCCTTCCCATATGTTTTCTAGACAGAAAAGCGGAAGGGCATTTGGGAATGCCTCTTGTTGCATGTCAAGTTCATTTAGCCACGGAGCTGCCTGAGGAGCTGAGCACCTAAAGGGTAAAACAGATGCGTTTCCCTCTCCCGAAAGAAGACGAAGGGTTTATTAAATTGAATTATCTGAAAAACTAACCGGGGAAGGGAGCAGGTCTGTCTTCTGGGGGCACACGGGGCTCTCCTTGCCCTTCCAGGGCCCGCCGTGCTCTTTCCCCTGCAACGGGTGTTGTTTTGCACGTAGGTGTGCAGGGAGTTCCAGCGGGGAAACTGTGCGCGTGGAGAGACTGATTGCCGCTTTGCGCATCCGGCAGACAGCACAATGATTGACACAAACGACAACACCGTAACCGTGTGTATGGATTACATAAAAGGGCGTTGCATGAGGGAGAAATGCAAGTATTTTCACCCTCCTGCACATTTGCAGGCCAAAATCAAAGCGGCGCAACACCAAGCCAACCAGGCTGCGGTGGCAGCCCAGGCAGCTGCGGCAGCTGCGACTGTGATGGTAAGTGCTGGCATATATGGCTGCCTGTTTTTTGACAGAAGCTCTTTGATGCCTATTTTGCTTGGATTTAATGCTGGTTGCTTATAATTTCTCTTTTGGCTCGTTTTTTTTTTTTTCTTTTTTTTTTTCTTTTTGGTAAAAGATAAGAAATTTAAAAATTATTACTATTGCTTGATGGGAGGAAGCACTCTTTTTCTTTACGCCCTTATTTTAATGCTGTGTTTCTATCCAAGACAGTGAAGCAAATGACGCTCTATACCACTTCTGTTCTCTGCCTTGTTTATATGTCAAATTTGCCCCCAGTATTTTCAAACAGAAACAAAACCCATAAGCTTCAATGTCCCCCGAAAAACAGGGGCGCATACGCTGCTTTAGCTCGTTGGTGACAGATACACATGTGGAAATTTGGAAGAAAAGGAAGAAAAGCAAAGAGAGAGTTTTTGCCTCAGGGATGGGTGGTAGAAAAGAAACCTGTGCTAGGACTCGGCTCACCCCACCTTAAATGTCAGAAGGAGATCTGGGCGTACACTTCATACGTAGTGGAGAAAAACCAACCCATTCATCGGATCTACCACTAGTGCCTGTCTGGGAGTGAGAAAAAACTGCCCTCTGTAGACACACATCTATCCCTGCTAACTAAAAAGCATTGACTGTATCTTTCTGAACTTTGGTTACATGAATCTCACACCTACAGACTTTTCTTGCCTCTCCCACGGTCATGAGCAAGTTACTTGAATTTCTCAATGGTATAGTTTTTCTATGAGAAAAACAGGATTTAAAAGTAGTAAACTGAAATGGGAATCATTAAGAAAAGGCACAGTAACTATAGTCAGAAGAAAAGGGATGGAAGGCTTTCTATTTTCAGATACTTTAAACTCTTGCTGAAGACTGTTCGGACAAGTTAGCCCATCTGTTTCCCAGTATTGGATCTCTCTTACGGTTGCTACCAGGAAAGCTGATAGATTTAAATAGAGTGGTATTGATAAATAAATCAGATGCAGGATCTGACTTGGCAGACAAAATTATTGGCAGCAAATCAAAGAATCATTGTCCTCATTTCTGGCAGTGGACGAATAATTAAGCAGATGTGGTTTGTGGACTTGTGGGCAGTGCATACAATAGTCATAGACAATACAGTCATTCTCTGGGTGAAAAGCCTACCAGAAACACAATACAGTACAGTATATAACTACCCCAAGCTATTGTATTTAGCAAGTTAGCAAAGACCAGACTTTTGGAGGGACAAAGGGTAAGTTATGCAAGAAAGTAAACCTCCAAACAGAAGAACATTGCTTAAGTTTTAATATTCTCTCTTTTGTAGGATCTACAGTCTCTGTTTCAAACTGGGTGATTTCTAGTTAAACTTTCCTGTACTTGCAGAAATTGAATGCCATCTGGAAATTAAAGCAAAGGAGATTTTTTTTTTAATTCTAATTAGCTTCAATTGTGCAATATTTATTGTCCATTTAGAGAATGTAATATTTCTAGGCAATATACTAAACAAGAAAGGAGACACTTAAGGGGATTTTTTTTTGTGCTTCAGTAACGGTTGAATCTATATCCTGTGATTTTAAATAAGCCATAACTGGAATTACATTAGCATCAAGGAAAAATGAAGCATCTTCGGCAACACAGAACTGAAATGTTAGCATTCTAATGTCATAGGAGAAGAAGGCAGGGATCTCTAATTCAGGGTAACTTTTTGCAGAAAATTTTGTACAAAATATTTTAATGGCAGACTTAGACTAACAAACAAAAAAGTTTCTTTGCAATCCAGCTATTTTTTGTTTAATATAGATTTGAAACAATCAGACAGAGTGAATCAAAAATCACTGGAACGGCAATAAGAATGAAAAAGTAGTAGAAAAGACATGCCTGCAAGGCTACCCAGGAAGGACCAAGAATACTCAGTTGGATCTAGAGAGCAAAAATTAGGCAGAAATACAGATGCTTACCTATAGGGTTCATTTGCAGGTTGCACCCAGGTTGAAGTTGTCCAAGAGGTTTTCCTTCCTGTTCAGGGAACTGGCTGCACTGGTTAACATCGTGGATAAGGTTACAGCACTGTAGGGAAAGCTTATAGAATCCTTTGAGCGTGGCAGTTGAGACAATTTTCAGTCCACCTCACTGTTTCCCGTTTAGCCCATACTAAATAAGTTTGTCCGTGAGGATTAAATGGGAGACAGTGTTGAAAATCTTTCTGAAGTCAAGAGAAACATGTGTGGCTCTCCCCTCGCCCACCAAGCCAGTCTTATTGTAGAAGGCTGTAGGGCTGGTTAAGCACAACTTCCCCTTCATAGATCTATGCGGAGTACTCCCCATTACCTTCTTGGCTTTCATGTGTTTGGAGATGGTTTTCAGAAGGATTTGCTTGATCTCTTTCCAAGGGATTGAGGTGAGGTCTGTCTCACCTCAGACCTTCCTTCCTGCCCGTATTGAAAACAGGAGTGTCACTTTCGTACAGTGCTTGGAAACTTTCCCCAGTCACAGTGACCTACCTTTCAAGGACAATTAGTAGTGGCCTTGCAGTGAAATTGGCCAGCTCCTTCAGCACCCGTCAATGTATCTTGTCAGGTCCTATGGATTTATGTATGTCCAGTTTGTTTGAAAATTCCCTAGCTTGATCCTCTTCCTCCAAGAATAATATTCATTTCGGACTTTCTCCCTGGCCTGAAGGTCAGTCTCACCAGCAAAGACCGAGGTGGAGAAGATGTTCAGTACCTCAGCCTTCTCCATGTCCTGTGTCACCAGGTCACCTGCCCCATTCAGCAGCATACCTGCATTTTCCCTTGTCTTCCTGTTGTTGCTTATATACTTGGGGAAACCCTTCTTGTTGTCCTTCACATCTCTTTCTAGATTCAACTGGAGGTGGTCTTTGGCTCTCCTAACACATAGCTGTGTGCTCAGCCTGGGTCCCTGTTCCTCCTCCCATCTGCCCCTGTTTCCAGCTCTTGTGTGCTTCCCTTCTTGCCTTAAGAGTTTAGTCAGGAGCTCCTTGCACATCCAAACAGGCCTCTGGTTGGGTGGATCTTGCTTAGATTCCAGGAGACATTAATAGTGTACCAATGTGACATTTGGCAGATAAATACAGTGTCTCAGTATGTTTGATCATTTTTATTATTATCATCTTTATTTCCTTTCTATAGCCTTTTCCTCTCCAGTTTGTAGTTATTGATTTGTTTGGTTGTTATGTAGGAGATCAAATGTTGAGTAGGACATAACCTGATGGAACAGAAAGAGATAAAGGAGGTTTTACTATCAGGACAAAAATAAAGAAAGATATAGGTGGGAGAGAAAAATGGACAGTTGGTCTGAAAGCCTGAAAAGAGAGGGGAGTCTACGTGGAAACAAGGTTGATGAGTAGGTACAGAAACAGATCAAGTTGAAGTCTTCAGGCTGGGAAAACTGTGAGACTGACCTTGCTGTGGAAGGTGAGAGGAAAGCCAGCAAGAAGCTTCAAAACAGGGAGGTGAGGTTAAGAGGAGCATGGAGATGAAGTGGAGAAAGGCAATCATTAACACAGAGATAATAAGTTAACAAGTGAGATCGGATAAAATCTGCATTTGGGTAATAAAGGTAATTAACCGAAACGCTTTACTCTTAATGATGTTAATTTGAATTTGTGGACTTCATCACCACATAATGCTGAATTCAGTCATGATGCTTCACTTCTGTGAAGACTTCCATCCCTGGTGGATGCGGAGTGGGACTGAGGTTGCAGGGGTGCCAGTGGGGGGTACCACATATGGTCTGCACAGCACCATACTTAGAGACAAGAAGGCACTCCAGGTCCTCCTTTTTATATCCAAATCTTGGACCCAGAGAGATGAGCAGATCCTGTAGATCAGGTTATGTAATCCAGAAATATACTGAAGGAAAGATGGGGAGGGTGTTGGGAATCCTCATGCAGCAGAGGTGCAACAGAGCCAGGAGTACTAAATAGGCAAAGTGAGAGCTATCCTGCAAAATACCCTGTTGGCACTGGCTAATCTTGTGCCCGTAAGCTGTTTGTAGGCATTTTGTGCCTGGTCCTCTTTTTGTTTTTTTCACTTTTCCCTCTTTCCACATGCTGATGTCAAGGTAGACATAATTGGCATATCCTAAAAAGAACTAAATATCAGCCTGCGTTTAAAAAACCAAAAGTTAAAATTCTGATTTCTTAATAAATCTTCGTTTCCTTTCTAAAGGTTTCTGAGAATTATTTACACTGTAAAACTGGAATGTACTATTTTGTATGAGAAAATTTTTTGCAGAATGCCATCGAATCATCCGTAAGGTTGATCTTATTATGGAAGTATACACAAATGTATGTGCCTATGTACTGTGCCTAAATATTTTATTTTGAAAAAAATTAATAATGCTGGACTAGTATCATGACTCGTGTGTTGATGTTCTCTTGTGAACTGAGAGCAGTATTTTTACTCCCTGCTCCTTTTACTGAAGGTTGTAGCAAAATTTAGAAAGTTTGTTTTAAATTCTGAAAGCCTTTTTTCCCTCTCACTGTAACGTGGTAAGTTACGAGGAAAAAAAAACAATCTACAAAAATGCCTCAGCTGTAAGGGAAATAAAAAGGAATTAATGATAAGTTAGTGTAAATAGACATATTGCTTACCCTGTTTTGTATTGGAAAAACAGAACCTTTCCCATTTTGACCCCCAAATCTGTTGAGTGGCACGTTTCTCTTAATGCTAAGCCCCTCACCTCGCAAGCACTGATATCAGTAGCATTCGTAATGCATTACAACTTTCACTAGTGCTTTGTATTTGAAAATGTAGCCTTCCAAATTGAATTTTGGGCTTTAAAATGTGACTGAACTAACTTATCAGGAATTCTTATAGGCGTATCCTTAAAACTTTCTGCATCTCTGTGAAGTGTTTATACGATGCTTAATAGTGTCTGCAAGCTGCTGTTTTTACTCAACTTTCCTGAATTTCAAACATCTATATTTTACTCTCTTATATGCTTTTAACTAAGGTATAGTAGATGCATTTTTGCTTCGGTACTAATTCGAGATGTAATATCCATTTCTTTAGAAGACATTTTTGTTGTTGTGCATGCCTAGTGTTTTTTGTATGTTGTATATTGCATTCAGAATATTTTTTTCCTTCTCACCTATCCACAAATGCAATGCCGTTCCCATGATGCACCTCTGCTTGCTGTTTACCTGTATGTTAATTCGCTTGAATCCCATTGGCCCACTGCCATCATGTGCTCGCTGCCTGTTATTAAAAGACTCAGTCGACTGCCAAAGCAATGAAGCGACCTCTCGAAGCAACTGTAGACCTGGTACTTTGACCTTTCACCTTTTGCTTTGCATGTAGCTTTTTTTGGGTTTTTTGGTTGTTTTGGTTTTTGTTTTTGTTTTTGTTTTTTTTTTGATTATTATTTTATTTCTTTCTTT
>VXBW01000790.1:465062-513814 GCA_013400375.1 Thinocorus orbignyianus | reverse complement strand
TTTTTTTTTTTTTTTAATTTTCAGATGAAGCAACTAATGAAATTTGTACCGCTTTACTTTTGAACATCAACCGGAAATGATTTCACATTACTCGTTAATTTACCAGAAACTCTCTATTTATCCATCTCATTCTCATACGTAATAAACGCAGACAATTTAGTTTGGTTCCTAACGTGGTTTCGTTTTTTTATAATATCCTCTCATGAAAAGTCGAATTGAGATAAAACTGCTTCTGTAATCGAAAACGCTTAATGTAATCCATTAATCTGTACGATAATAGGAAACGATATTTAAATTTGAAAAAAAGAAAATACTTGGCAATGAAACACAAGTGGTTTTTTCTCCCTGTAATATTTGAAAACCTATTTAAAGGCAATGCCATTTTCGTTGCTTTAAAGGCCTTTCTTTTCAGTAGTTGTGCTGCTACAGTTTTAGGTTAATAGTACCATGCTTTTGCTATCAATAACAAAATTTCACTCATTTTACATTGCTGTGCTTTGAGTTAATATGCATGGCGAGGCATCTTTAGCCGCTTTAAAAAAATAATAAGTTTTTTGTATTTACGTCTATGTTACGGACAGCCCCTTTAAAAATGGCGCCATTTTAACTAACTTTCTTATTTACAGGCCTTTCCTCCTGGTGTTCTTCACCCTTTACCAAAGAGACAAGCACTTGAAAAAAGCAATGGTGCCAGTGCCGTTTTCAATCCCAGTGTCTTGCACTATCAACAGGCTCTTGCCAATGCTCAGTTGCAGCAACACGCAGCGTTTATCCCGACAGGTATGTTGTACCCGCATCGAGCCACTTCTCTGTTCCTCAGGTAGTGCCTCCGTGTCAGGCAGTTGTACTTAACAGAAGGTTTTATTGTGCTCCCTGCCCTGCTCGAGGTAGAGCCCGCACAGATATTTACGTGTTATTTTAATTCCTCTTGCAAAGTATGAGAAATCAAGCAGAAATTTCCACGTGCTGTCAGGCTGATTTTCACATTCATTTCCTCCTTCATCGTTGGCCGCAGTTTACCCCTTGTCTCCTACTTAAATTGGCTGGATTTTGACTTTGATCAGCCAGCTCTCTCCTAGGAGATGAGAGAGCAAAGTTCCGCCACCAAAAATGTTGGGAAAAGCATCACACCTCAGAGATGCCATGGGAAGTGTCCCATGGCCCAGGCATATCCTCCTGCTCCTCAAGGGCTGTTTTGCAGCTGTGGAGGATTGCCTCAGCCACGCACAAGCAGGACGAGAATCATAGAATCATGGAATGGTTCGAGTTGGAAGGGATCTTAAAGATCATCGAGTTCCAACCCCCCTGCCATGGGCAGGGACACCTCCCACTAGACCAGGTTGCTCAAAGCCCCATCCAGCCTGACCTTCAACACTTCCAGGGATGGGGCAGCCACAACTGGAGAAGGGGAGCACCAGCCATAACCTTCCAGTCAATAACCTGCATGGAAGCACCAGTAAAACACATCGCTCCCCACAGCTGCGCTAAGGGACTTTGAGGCATCTGATGTGGGTTTGTGGTTTTCATTTTGGAATGCCACCAAAACTTGTCCTAGCCTTTGCAGCTAATAGGCGGGCTCTTAGTTCTTCACAGAGGGTGATCGAAAAATGAGCAAGCCTTTCAGTGCTCAGAACTCTGTAAAAATCAGAGCCATCAGAGGTGGTTTGAACTGCACCGTGGCTGGTGGCAGGGCTTCTCTTTAACACCGCAAAAGAAAGAGTGTGCTGGATGCTCGTGTAACAATAACGACATAACCCTCCAAATTATGTCAGTCACCCTCACTCCATCTTCCCAAAGATAAAGATTCTGTCTAATGAATTCTGTGATTTTGTTTATAATTAACAAATTACATATTTTAGTATCAGAACGTGATTGAGCGTGAACTTCCAGAATCGTTTAAAACTACGTGTTTGCAAATGCACTTGACATTTCAGCAATGTTATTTTAGTTTATAGAAAAAATGTCGGTTAAACAAGGAATTAAACACAACACACAATCATTTCCCAATCTATCAGCATTCCCATATGTTTTTAAAGATAAAAACAAACACAGATGGCTTTGACTTGATGGAATTTTGCTATAAGGCCTGAGTAACAACCTTGGAGCCTGCCCCTCTATTTATAATAGTGAGTTATAGCATCCTGTATTTTTAGCACATTGGTGCACCAGAATATCTGTGACAGAAAACATACTGTCATTTACAGGAGCATTTGAAAAAAAAAATAAATAAATTGTGAGACTGCCTGTTTGGACATGGATGGAAGGCTGCCCTGTGTTTACAAACATACAGAAATTTCAACAAATTTATTTTACGTTACAACCCTGAGAATTTGCAGCATGATATGTATTATTCCTTCTCTTAAGCACTCCCCTTTCAGGGATTATAACTATTATTTGCGATTGCCAAGGATTTTAAATTAACTATGGAAAATACAGTAGTTTAACGCTTTTTCAGTGAAATGGCATTTGGATATTTTCCAGACTTCTGGAGTGCTCATGCTTCCTTAAGTATCTCATTCTTTGTGCTTTTTATTGTCCATCCCTCTTTCCAGCTAATGGTTGTAATTATAGTTTTATCCTACCATTGCTGACGGTAGGAAGGGTGATCTTGGAACCAAACCTCAAGGGCCAGGTTGTTGGCAAGCCCCAAAACAAGTGCACGAAAAAAGAAGAAACAGAGGGGTAACGTAGCAGCTGGAGCTCAAGCTCAGAGTAGAAAGACTTTCTCCTGATGCTGGACCTTCTTCTGCTGGCCAACACCATCAGTACCTAGAAAGGATGTTAGAGAGAGGAGTGGGGTTTGGGAGGAGGCTAGGAGGAGAGAATCCCCTCTATATGAGTGGGTGTCATGATCTTTTCATTAAAAATGCTGCGTCTGATATTCCCAAGTTTCCTGGGAAGGCTGGATTTGGTGGGTGTAAGGACTGTCATGCCACCCAAGTCTAAGGAGCAATGCATGACATTAGCTGTTGGGTTTTAAATGATTATGTGATATTTTCTGAACCGGTATAATTTTCAAATGTGTTCCTTGTGCGTGTGTGTATGTGTGTCTGTTAAGTTAAATTTTAAGACAAGTTTTGCTGCTGGAATATATATAAAACGTAATTGTTTTATATAACTTCTCTGCTGTCTTAACCACTTGCTCCCCTAATAAAAAGTGTGGGGCTTGACTTGGCATGGCTTACCTCCGAAGTTTTGCACTTTGTTTTACATCAGTTTGATTGCTTCGTCGCCCTCTCCTTATTGTTTGGTGAATGATCTTAAAAACAACAGATCTTTTCTCTCTTTCCATTGCTGTTTGTTAGTGTTTCTGTAACCTCCAGAGGAGGAACTTTGTGTATTCTCTGGGGACTGTTCTTGGGTAAGGTCATTCATAGTTAGACTGCTGCTGCCATGGTCCCATAAGGGGCTGCAGTAGTAAGTAAGCAGGAATACAGGAAGCATATTTGACTTTATATCAAATATGCCTGAATGTGGGACTAGTCTCCTTACTTATGCTCACCAGCTGTCTATATGCAGTGTTCTGAAAAGACACTGGTTTGTAATTTTTATATTTTTTTTCCCATTTGGTTTTCCCAGAAAGGTTAGAAGTGGACAAGGCATCCAAACTAAACCATGTGTCAGGAAGCAGTCCTTCTGGAGCATCTCTGAGGTGCCATTGGGAGTGTCTTGCTGGAACTTTGAGGTGTTTAGCTTGGGGAATTGTCACAGTGGTGGTTTTGTGGTTTTTTTTGGCCAGAAGCACCTTTCCACCCCAGGTGTTAAGAACAAGTACATTAAATTTGGCAAAGCCTCTGCAGAACAATATCGGCTAATTCCATTTTAACTTCTTTCTCTGCTGCAGTCAGTTGATCAGAATGCTGATCTGCAGATTGAGCTGTCTGGATTGTGCAATGAGTTCTAAAATTCCCAAATAATGTGATGTTTAACCAAAGATGTGTGATACTGAAACAAAGATGTTTCTATAAATAAACACCTGTTGCTGCAAAAGTACCAAGTGAAAGAATAGAAATACTAAATAAAGAAGTTTACGCAGTATCTTGTATATGCACAGAAACACGCCCAAAGTCACACACCCTACTCAGGGAGGAGTTTGGTAAGAGCATAATCACCTTTTTTGTCTTAAAGCAAAACTATGAATGACCTTACAGTTTCATTTAACTAACTTACTTCTCTGTGGTTATGCTTGAATCTCACTTTGAATGTTAACTCTAAACGGCTAACCTGTTTCTTCCCTTTATCCACTTTTTTCACCTATCATTGCATGACACGCAGGGTCAGTTTTGTGCATGACACCCGCTACCAGTATTGGTAGGTTCCAAATTTCTTTATTGATCTCTTTTTTTTTAATACTGTATATGATGTATATTCACTTGTTTCAAAAATCCTAGGCAAGATTTAGACACTGGCTAGAATGAAAGGTTCACTTGCCCTTCTTTCTGGTTGACTTTGCAGAGTGGTTTAGATTTGTAGATGACAGCTGCAGTTTAGATGTGATATCACCTGCTATATAACAACTACACTGCAAAAGCATAATACCATGAATTCCAGTCTGCTTTTCAGTTTTCAAAGTTTTATTTCTCTTTATATTTTATATTGTCTAGTACTATAAAATCATAAAATACTGGAAAAAGCCAGCAAATTTCATCAGTGTTTTAAAGTTTCATAGTGGTGTGCCTATTTCTCCTTTTGGCTGTGTGTTAGAAAGTTTTATCAGCGTTTCCCAGAAATGCCTACTTTGATCCACAGAGGTTGTATTGAAACCTGCCCTCTGAATCTTGCTCCTCCTCTAAATATGTTTGCAGCTTGGAATTAACATTTTGGGCATGCAAAATGGAAGTCCAATGCAACAGCCTCTTAAGACACAAAAGTAATCTTTCTTCTATTCTATAGCCCTATCCCAGTGATTTTTTTTTTTAATATTATTTTGTGGGGCTATTCAGATAAGCAGTTATAATATCAAGCCTTTAAAACATCAAGTTAATCATTCTCCCACGAAGACGCTGATTAAAATTCATTCTTCAAATGAGCAAAAGCAGCGACTTTCACTAAATCGACCTGGCTTTTTTAGATCAAACAAAGCAGTATTTAAATCAGGAGAATTATTATCATCCTTCTCCTGATTTTTGCCTCAAAGCAGATGGTAATTTAACCCTGATAAAATCTAACAGTTATGCAGTGCTAGTAGGAACAATGCGTAAATTGGATTACAGAGGAAGGCAGTGAGTATCTGGCTTACTTCAAAACGAAGAGACATTAAAGTAATTCATTTTTAGTTGTGTTTAAAAATTAACAAGTATTTATCAGTTCGCTTTCTAGTATGAACCACTAAGTAGAATTTTATTTCTGAGTGCTGTATATTAATACTGGGGGAAAACAAATTGCCCACGTAGCAATTCTCAGGTAACGGGCTGTTTTGGTAGAGACCTTGTTTGCACAAGTAACGCTTTTCTTAGCGATAACGCCTCCATTCTCGATGGTCCTTGCTCTTTTTTTTTTCTGGGAATCGCCGATTGTGTTGACAACCTTCCTTTAATTGTACTTGTAATAAGCTATTTTCCCTTTTTTTTTTTTTCTTTCTTTTTTTTTTTTATTTTATTTTATTATTTTATTTCTCCGCCACGCTTTCTCGCTTTGCACTGTGATTGCATGCCATCTGCCGGTTTAACCCATGACGATGGCTTGCCGCTCTTGATATTCACCATGCCAAAAATACCACTTCTCTTACCATAATGCTGCACCCTCCTGTTCATTGCTTCCATGGTTCCCCTCCTGAAAGTACCCATGATGCACAACGCTACGGCCGCCACTGTCTCTGCAGCAACAACTCCTGCAACAAGTGTTCCCTTCGCCGCAACAGCCACAGCAAATCAGGTTTGCTCCTTTTAAAGCTTTCTTTCACAAGATCCCGAACTCTAAATGAGTGCTGAGATTTTTATTTTTATTTTATTTTATTTTATTTTTAAAAAACAAAAAAAATTCTCCCGGAGAATTTTTTTTTTTCTTTCTGTGTTTACCCCATCAAATTTTACTTTTATTTTTAAGTCGTTTATAGCAAGTGTTTGTGGGACAGGTTGCACTTATTTAGAGTTAACATTTGTTGCAAGTAATGATGTAGCTGTGTTTTGTGTTGCGATGTTTGTACCTAATTACTGTGTAATTAACCCAGCTGGAGTTAGAATCACGTAGTACTGGACTACTTAACCGAAAGTCAATTATTAACTCCTAAGTTCCAAGGGAGGATCATCACAGGTTTCAAACCTTCAGGTGTGTTAATGTAGCATTCTCCATGCAGTGTGTGGAAGTGACTAATCTGTAAGCATGGAAACTGTCTAAAATCACAAGCCAGATGAGGCAGCTGAAAAAAACAAAATATGAGAGAAACGAAATTGAATGTTTTCTGCAAACACTGATGATTAAAACAGCACTCGAGATATTTATGACTATGCCTGCTTCATGTTTGAAAGTATATCTTTAACCTGGGAGTTATATTTCCCTAAGGAAGGGCGTTGTGACAGACATCCCCCAGAGTTATTGGCAGAGGCAGGTTAGGAAAGATGATACTTTCTCCTTTTCTTCTGCGGTTTGTTATGTTAATGGCAGTTTTCACTTTGGTAGGGTCTCCCCCTTCTCCTGTAGGACCTGATTCCCTGGGAAGACCTATCTATTGCAGCTCAGAGTGGTGCAGCTTTGACTCCTCCATTGGGGCTGTAGAGATTCCCACCCCGATGTGCCCGGCATCTGCCCGAGGAGGGGTTTCCACAGCAGTTGGGTCACTCTGGCTTTTCTGTTGCCTTGGGACCACTCTCTGGCATTTCCACCTGAGAGCTGTTTTCCTCTCAGCTTTTGAGAGGTCAAACTGAGGAGGAAGCAAGCAGGTTTGCTCACCAAGAGAAAAGCAAAGGGCTATAGGTTCCCATCACCTTTCCTTGTGTTGCTCCTGGCCAGACCAACAAGCTGCTGCAGACCAAGTAGAGACGTTCCCCGTTGCTTCATTCCCCTCCACCTGTCATTGAATTACAAAATATACAGTGAAAATGTTTTGCTTAATAAAGTTATACCAGCAGATTTTATTTTTTTTCTTTTTTACTGTTGGTTCCAAAGCTATTTAAGTATCCCATGGAAAAATAGAAGTTTCCACAAGAGTTTATTTATAATAATTTAGGAAAAATATACTACCTCTGAAATACACACTGCTTTCTTAAAGAAACACAAACCAGTCCGTTTTCTTTATTATATTTTTTTTTTAAAGGCTTCTTTGTCAGCATTGTGGTGTTTGTACTACTAGCATTTTCATCAAGAGAGGGTTGTTGTTTTGTGTGTTCTTTTCTGAGAACCTGCTTGTTTTAATGAAAAAATGCTTGGGACAAGGAGGACAGTGCAGTGGGCAAATAGTGCATTTCACTGTCTTTCCCAGAACAGCGTCCGCAGGCAGAAAAGTGTTTGGTGGTATGCAGTGTGGGTTTTGTGATCCCGAAGTGGTGACAGAGGGACTCCAAAGGTGACAAGGGACTATGAGAAAACAGGGTGGCTTGGGGAGGAGGCAGGCTGGGGACCCTCTCCAGTGCAGGAATGCGGCCAGGGCAGCTCTGCCACCCACACTCCTGAGCGCCAGAGGGGCTGACTGTGGCTGTAGTAGAATAAATAGATGTACACCTACAAAAGGAGCTTAAAAAAATAAGCAAGTCTTTTTATTATTATTTGTTTAGTGGTAATAGTTTCACAGGAGTAAGTAGTGCCACTGGGGAGACATAGGTGTGCCCTAATGCACTTTCTCATCTAGCAGCTTAGCAGGCAGAGCCCCTCTTCCTAGTCCAGATTTTGTTTACATTGGAGGATTAGAGCATTTTAAATTTAAAAGGAGGCATAGAAAGTGTCTGTCTGTATTTATTTAGTTGCATATATTTGTGTCTGCACATATACACAAAACTCCATGCTGAAATTAAAGGATGGTTTATCACAGGGATGGGTTTCCACTTATTTAACTTCAGCCATTTGGAAGTTCGGCATCCACTTTGTTTTTCTAGAAGTCTGTGTTAGGGCAAGGCGAGTTGCCTCTTTCTCTTGGTTGTGGAAGGGGCGTAGGTGTGTTACCAAAGCTCTGCACCACTGCACATGGAGGAGATGAGTCCCACCCCAGCAGCTTTTCTTGTTGGCTTCTGTAGCATGTGCCAGCACTGTCTTTTTTCTTCTCGCTTCTGTCTTTGTTTTAGTCATTGCAAATCTTTAAAAGCCAGTGTAAAAAAAAATATGTGTATTTCAAAGTAGGGAAAGTAGTAGTACTTACTTCTTTATAAGAGGTAGAGCTCCAAGTTTGCTCTTCATTTACAGTCTCCTAAGAGTCAGAGTTTAAGCTACAACACTGGGAAAGGCCCCATAGCAATTTTGTGTTCCTAACTCGGTATTTTCTAGCCCAAGAAACACGGAGCAGGAAATTAACTTGGGTTAAGACTTTGTTCATGGTCATAATATCCTTTGTTTGTGTCCTCTTGTATGGATTTAAACTCCTCTGTGTGTTTCAGAAAAGAACTTTTTTATTCCCATCTAGATGAAATTTCGTTTCCTGGTCTGTGCTGCACTGCTTTACGTATCTGTGGGATCCAGTATCCTCTTCCCAGTGTGTCTCTACCATACTGTTTTAATCAACCTGCAGCCTTCAGCCTGTCCCATTTCAGCTCCCACAGTTTCTCCTCACAATGCCAGGTGTGAAAAGAAAGGTCTTATTCATTTAGCTCAGTATCATTTGGCTTAGTATTCTGGCCTGGGGAAAGATTCCTGGACTTCCTTGGTTTGAGTGTGATGATCCAGGTGTCCTTGAAGCACCAGCAGAAGGAAAAGTCAACGTCCCAAAAGTTATAGAGTCTCAGCTGATGGCTAAAAAAAAAAAATCTAACTCTGTTGAGTCCATTAAATTATTTAATATGTGCTGTCAGCTTGTATTTTGAACAAAGATGAACAGTGCCCCATGTTTTCTGTGTATGCTTTCTTTCTGAAAATAACATGAGTAAGAGCTCAAAATGTGCCTGCATTGACACACTCACAGTGGGTTGTGCTTTGCCAGCAACTCTTGGGGTTGCGTTCATTATGTGACACAAACATACAGGTATATGCACATGAGAAGATCCTGTAGGGTTGAAGGCTATACCATAGTACATCCATGCAGTTAAGAATATATGGAAGATTGGAAGTCTCTTGCTTTTTCTGACTTACCAGAAGTTAGGTTTTAAAACCCAAATAATTTTCTTGCAGTGTACTTCAGAGAGGAGGAGAATCGCTTTGGCTCAGTACAATGAAAACAGGATGGAGCAAAAGTGCTTTAGAAAACCCTGTTTTACAAATCCTGATTTAAAAACTGACTCACTTGATACAAGAGCTGTTGGTGTTGCTGTTCACTGTATGTGGACGTTTTGTGAGAGGGTGTCCCTGCTTACTCTAGCTGCCAGGATATAGTGAGAGGGGATGGAGGGAGGGACTTCAGCTTGGGGTTTCCAGTGCAGGGCAGGTGGACTTTCAAAGGTACATGAGGGGTCTGGGAACATGATCCGTCAGATGTGAGAAGTCCTTCCCCTTTTCCTCTTCTCTCCTTCACAACTGCTCCAGCCATTCCCACCAGAGTGGGGCTGGAAGCTGCAGCTGCCTAACCTCGCATCGGGGTTAGATCCATAGTGAACTTATGTTCATTTGTTGTTTGGGGATGCTGACAAGGTTTTCCTGGAGGATGGAACCAGCAAAGTTCCAAAAAGTGTGAAACGACTGTGAGCAGCAGTGTTAGGGCATGAATACAGAGGGTTTGGTCCTAGCTCCCTCTAGTGCATGCGTGTGGGCAGAGGTATGTAAAATATCATATTTAAACTATTAGTACAGTATTTGTGTCTAAATATGTATTTCAGAGGTCTTTAACATAGATTTTATTGATTACTTCTGTAGCTAGTGGACTAGCATTACTCAAGAAAGCAAGGAAGCTGTTAAACTGCTCAGCTTCTCTTGCAGGTAGCCACAAGATTTCACAAATGTATCCTACCGTTATTTGAGAGAGGTGTTATTCTGAATTCCGGGACTGAATTTCAGTGTTGAATAATGCCAACACCTGGTTTGGGGAGCTTTAAAATTCTAAGCAAAAAGCCTTGCTATTGCTTCATCTACGTATATTCATGGATGAGTCCTACCAGGATTAAAAAGTTAAGACTCAGCCCAAAATGAAGTATTGGTGTCTGAGTTACAGGTGTCTACGTGCTAGAAGTTTAAGTGCCCGTTGCAGACTATGAAGGTTATCAGCACAGTCAGACAGAGTCTGAAGAATAGTCTGGCTCACCCTTCAAAAGTCATGCAGGGCTTGGTTCAGTTGCCTAAACATATGTCTTGCTGATGTTTATGATCGCCCTAAGATAACCTTGGACGTCTAGGTTACCCAAGACATTTTGACAAGCTTGGCAAATGTAATTCAAGACCTGCAGGCTTCTGAACTGGCAGATGGACAGCAAACCAGGAGACCTTAACCCAAATGGTACTAAAAACCTGTTGAGCAAATGACCTGAGCCTGCAGTAGCTGATCACGTGAAGTGACCTCCAGGCTCCACTGGCTTACTGACTAGATTGTATCACCCCGTTGAATGAAATAGGAGGTTAGACGCCAGCATTTCTGTGTATTAAGCTGTGTCCTTAAGCTCCATGGATGCTTCCTTAGTTCTTTGTCATTACAGGGCAATTACTGAATTCCAAATTAAAGAGTCTTGCTCACATCACTGCAGTTCAGAACAGGACATGGCTTTATTTTCTGTAGCAATGAAAATGGGCCAAAAACTGACAGTATAAAAATGGCATTACAGAGAATGCTGCCCAAAGATGTTATTTAGTGACAACATTATTCTACTGGTTTATGTGCCCTTTGACCAAGAAGGAAAAATTAAAAGGCAGATCCAGTAGAAAAATGAAATACTCATAGGCCGTGTCTGAAAAGAAATGTAGGATCAACAGGCTTCTCATGCTAAGGCTTGTGATTATCTCGCACAGCTGTTTTAAATTATGCATCAGCGTTCACACTCAATTAGGTGGCAATTATGCAGATATTAATTATGAAATCATTCAGTAGCCTTCAGTTTTGTCAAATTCTGTAAAAATACAATGAAGCAGTAAAATAGTTACATTACGTTCAAGTGCCACAAACAAAGGATGATTAAAATATTTGCCCCAGAATTCAGAAATTAGTTAAGATGGCATAAAATACAAACATGCCAAATGTTTAGTGGGGTTTGGAGATGCTGAATGTGGCAGCTCCCTCAGGAGGGAGTGGACCTCGGATGTGCAGCAACAGAGCACCTCTCCTTGCCAGGGTCCTCACAAAGGTAGCTACCACTCCCAGAGCAGGCAGATCCTTCTTAGACCAAAATGTCAAGTGGCACCTACTCGTGCTAATTTCTCCTTCTGCATAAAGCACAAGTGCCACTTACAATCTCTTGCAAATATTCCTTGGTGTCCCCAAAAAGGGCTTCCTCCCCAGTCTACCCATCCAAGCCCAGGAAGCCTTCTGAGGGCCGTCCTCAGCACTGCTGGAAAGGCTTGGGTTTTTTTGTCTCACGTTCCCTTTCCTCCGTGTGGAAACCTGCTGGACTCATAAACGGGAGAAGAGTAGCAATATACTGAGAAAATTAATTGAAAAATTGGAAGGTAGTAGGAAGTGGCCTTTTTTGTTCATTTGAAAGTAAGCCCCTGAGAAGGAAGGTGGGAAGGGGGAACACATGCTATTTATATCTTTAGTGCCAGTATACAACAGTATTACAAATAAGAGGGTATGAAAATTAGTTACTGATTTGAAAAGCTTTAATTGCAGTTTCTAAGGGAATGCTGGAATAGGTTGGCAAGCACTTCTGCTGGGAATAATAAGTAAAGATTTTTTTATCTTTTTTTTTTAACTGAAAGTTTTGGTCTAAAAATTCCATAAAGTCCCAAGTTAAATACTCCTATAGAAAATTCTGTTCTAACAACGAAAAAAATTATTTGAACCTGACATGAAAAAGTCCAAAAATGGAGATAGAGGTTCCTTTCTCAGGCGTGTTGTCAGAGGGGATGCTTGCAGGGAGTGAGCCCTGGGCAGAACAGTGTTGGGCATCTAGTGACCATATGTATGGTGTCCTGCTGCTCCACGTGGAGGTACCATCAAGCTTTGGCATCTAGGATGCAGGACTGGACATCTCACCTTGTACCTGCACTGGGCTAGAAAAATGGACCTAAGCAATCTTCAGTTGTGAAGAGTCATTTATCTAGAGAAGGTATTTGAAATAGCAATGGCTTATCACGGTAGGAAAGGCAAGTTTAAACAGCTTGCTGGCACTTTCATGCTAGACACCCAAGAATCACAAGCCCAGATTCAATCGAGTTATCTTGAATTACAATGTAAGTAGCTCATATTTTTCAGAATTAACAGTTTGCAGACTCAAGAACTGAGAGTTTCCAGTCTTAGAACCCACAACACATCTCAAGCTGTGCCAAGAAAAGACCCCTTTCACTTGCCTTGAAACAACTGACATTACAAAATATGTGGCAAAACTTTGTTTTCTTACACTGTAAGGCAGCAAATAAGCAAAGGCAAAAGATTACCCTAGAGAATACAAAGGAATTCTATTTTAAGTCTTGTGGAAACTTTAACCAAGTCTTTGGTTTACTTTTTGTAACATTTCTTTTTTCTTTTAAGATAGAGTGTTTTTTCTGCATAGATGATGAGGATTTCTGGCTGGCTTGAGTATAGAGTTTTAGATCACATGCTCATATACCAGAAGTCAGTAAGAAGAAATGGAAAATCTCTGTTTTGTTTTGGGGTTTGGGTCTTTCTTTTTTTGGAAATTCCCCCCTCATACATTCCTGCTCCTGTAGAGGACTGAAAGCTGACTTCCTCTGGTAGCCTGCTAGATGGCAGTATCACATAACATGAGCAGTAAGCAAAAGTAAACACTCTTTTATATAACAAAAAAAATCAAGACACAATTCCCATTCCTGTTATAGACTGGTTTAGCTTTCGTATCATTGCAATTAAAAATAATGTATTTCTGTTTGATGTGATAATTTCCTTTTGTGTTCTTGCTTTGAATTATTCATCAAATTACACTTTGGCAGGTTGAATGAAAATCTTGGGGCATATATTTATTATTTAAACCCAGGAAAAAATATCTGAGGTCAACTCATTTTGTAGGCATTTAGGGAAAAATAGGTTTGTTTCGTGCTCAGCCTGTATGCATCGCTCATGCGAGTCTGGCTTTTTCCATCATAAAATTTTAACAACACAGTGCAGTGCAGAGCTCCAGATGTATTTCTTTGGGATTCTGCTCTTTGAAATAATTGCATCTGGGCATCTCCAGCTGCTCCAACTATTTTCTCTTGAAATAAAGGAATGTCGTATTTTTATCTCAGGGTATGATTTATTGCCCATCAGAAATGCCAGTCTTTGGCTTTGAGTGTGCAGGAGGCTGCCCACATAGCACGGCGCAAACATCTTTGTATTTGTTTGTTTGTTGTACCTGTCCTGACTTTCAGCTGGAAACAGATATTAGTTAACTTTGACTGACTTCATTTTTGGTGCAATATTATCTTTTAAATCTAAATTAAAGAATAGTTTAGATTGGAAAAGACTTTTAAGATCATTAAGCCTAACTGTTAACTTAGCACTGCCAAGTCCACCCCTAAACCATGTTGCTCAACACCACATCTATGTGTCTTTTAAATACCTCCAGCGATGGTGACTCGACCACTTCCCTGGGAAGCCTGTTCCAATGCTGGACGACCTCTTCTGTGAAGAATATTTTCCTGGTATCCAATCTAAACCTTCCCTGGCACAACTTGAGGCTATTTCTTCTTGTCCGATTACTTGGGAGAAGAGACTGACCCCTGCCTCTCTACAACCTCCTTTCTGTTGTAAAGAGTGATCAGGTCTCTCCTCAGCCTCCTTTTCTTCAGGCTAAACAACCCCAATTCCCTCAGCCTCTCCTCATCAGACTTGTTCTCCAGACCCCTCACCAGCTTCGTTGCCCTTCTCTGGACATGCTCTAGCACCTCAATGTCTTTCTTGTAGTGAGGGGCCCAAAACTGAAGAGGGTCCTCAAGGTGTGGCCTCTCCAGCACTGAGTACAGAGTGAGACATGCAATAGTATAATGATATAATATTAATATCTAATCATATAATAATATGTATGTCTCTTTATGTGAGAGTATTCAGGTAAGAAGAAAATTAAGGAAGCCATAAGCAGTCAAAAGTCGGGAACATTAGAATTTCCACAGACTAGTTGTAAGTATAGTGAGTTTTATAAATCTAACAAGTATTATAAGCATGGTGTCTGATGATTAACCTTGAGGATCATAACTTTGGCACCTTGCTGAGTTAAGTTCTGGATGTTTCAGTAGAGTGTCTCTTGCTTGGAAGGGAGACTGCACCCGAGCGCCAGGTTTTGGAGAAGGGGTGAGGGGAGTTCAGAGCAGTGGTTACTGCTGGGGAACTTGGAGAAGTGCCAGCCCTGCTCTGGGTGCAGTGGCAGTGTTCACCTAAAGGGGTGCCACGTGTGTAGTGACAGTCTTATTTTGCATGATGTGGGCATGCATGATGTGTAGGAGTTAAATATGAAGCTGGGTTTGTTGGGGGGCAAAAGCAAAAGCTAGGTAAGGACACCTAAGAAAATGCAAGTTTGGAGAAGTAACACCCCTCCAACAGGAATATGGGCACTTTCATAGGTAATGCACAGCTTGTGCTTGGCCTTTCCCTCCTTTGTGCTCTCAGTTTCTCCATGTAAGCCTGTTCTGGCAGTTTCTGAAATTCAAGAAGAGAAGGAAAGTGACTTGAAAGTAGGAAGTGAAAAACACAGATGATTGCAGGAGCTTGCACCTGCTGAAAGGTAAAATGGAGTGGCTGTTCAAAACAGTTACCATACAGGTGCTCCTAAAATATTACTGCAGTGGTTTTCTCATTTCTGTGTAGTCTATTTGCTGCCTGTGCGACTAGTTAAAAATAGATATTGGTAGAATAGATTAGAGTAAGCTATGATCAATTTTTAGTACTGCATTATTTATTACTTTACAGAAGAATAAATACAGGCAAATTGTTTTCATTTTTAAAACAACTAGTCCTGTTGCTTCGGAGTGAGTAAATAGCTATTAAGTTGAACTTAAATATTATACACTATTACTTGAGTAAATACCTATTGAAGCTCATAAGCATGCTAAGGAGTTGGCAGCACAAGTGGCTTTGGACTCGCTTTCAGGGCCTGGTGAATATTAAACAAGACAGATGATGCTGTTGAACCCTTGAGCATTTTGGGATCCCATTGATCTTTTCTTTAGATTAGCACGAAGAGCTGGATTCAGACAACATATTTGTCAGCTTCGTGACACCCTGATGGCCAACAGCTTGTGCCTGATGCAATGAAAATGTGCTAGCAGGTGTGTCCACTTCAGCATGGACATCTGACCCTCAGCCGTTTCCAGAGGCCTAACATCAACATGTGGTACAGGCAGAACAGTGGATGCTCAGATTTAGGGAAGAAAAGAGAAGATGGAGCAGGGTACCAGAATTACCATATCAGGGGATGGGCTGTGAGAAAGCCAAGCAAATAGGACATCCACCCCTCAGGAAACACCTGATGCCCCCAGTATTAGTCACTGTATGGATGGGCAACCCAGGAGATGACCTGTGGCGTAGGCATCTCACCCTTTATATATAAATCAGAGGTCACCTTGTTGATGAGCAAAGCAGACAAATGTATCGGGGATACGTTGAATTAGTGGAGAAGCATTAAAATAAAAATCTTCCTTCACTCCTGAATTGAGAGTTACGCAGTTAATGAGAAAAATGAAACACACATACATGAAATCATGATATGGTAGAAATGAGAATGAGGTTTCTGGCTGTCAAGAGAGGAGGAGTAGCAAAGGAAAGAAGCCAGTGATGTAGGGTGGAGCTCAGTGTGGTTGTGAAAAGTGAGGAAGCGATTGGCAGTGACAGCAGGAGTAACAAATTGCTTTCAGCAGGTCCCTCCAGCCCTATTAGTAGTTCTTTTAGGGTTTGGCTGGGAATACATTTATTCATGGGTTGTTTTTTTTTTCTTTTCAGTGTTTGCAGATGGCATCCCTGCAGAAAAATGCTACCTTGACACTAGTTTTACAGGGGTACAAAGTGGTGACCATGAATTTTGAAAGTGGAAAGGGCCGAATATGTGAGGCAGGCCTGAATTTGGATGGGTGCACGCCTGTGCAAATGTTATTTGGTTGAGACAAGGAAGGGAGGTGCTTGTGGCAGTGATAAGACTTGCCATGTAGCACAGACAGTAGGTCAGGTAGAGATTTCCAGCGGGGGATTACAGCTAGTGCCAGCACCAGGAAAGGGCGCAGGACCACAGGTAAGGTGGGAGAGGTGAGGTGTGTGTCCCCCAACACCTTTCCACCCTGAGTGCTGGGAGCAAGGAGGCTGCTTTTAATGCAAGTGAGAGTTGGAGCTGGCTCATCTCTCAGCCAGCTGATGACAGGGGCAAATCTTATCCCTTGGGGGAGTGTTGGTGGGAGGTTTGGAAAGCTTGGACTGGTGCTCCATGGAGGTGCTGCTGCTAAAGCCATGGAGAAACAGTCACCAAGAGACTACCAAACCTCCTGCAGTCCTCTGACTGTTATCCACTACTGGTGTTTCTTTTGGGTACCAGTGACACAGCTGGGAGCTGCCTGAAGTCTATCAAGAAGGATTATAGAGCCCTGGGAGCGGCAGTCAGGGACTCTGGGGTGCAGGTAGTTTCTTCATCAATTCTCCCAGTCAAAGGAAAGGGGGTTGATGGGGGCAATTGAACCTGGCAAATCAATAAATGGCAACAGGACTGCTGCCACAACCAAGGGTTTGGCTACTTACACCATGAGACTTGCTTTGGGAAACCAGGTCTGTGGGGGCCTGATGGTGTCCACCTGTCAGACAAGGGAAGAACATCTTCGATCAGTGGCTGGCCAAGCTCATGAAGAGGGCTTCACCCCACTCCTACCAATATGATGTCAATACCAGTAAATAGATGCCCAAAATGTGGAGAAGGGTTGCAAGTCAGCAGGAGAGCACCTGGAGAGCAGGATAAAGGAAGACCAGACACACCAGCCACTAATTCAGCTTCATCAGGGGCCTGACTTAAATGCCTCTATGCAAATGATTCTATGAAACAGGAGGTGAAAAAGTTCATCTGTAAGGTTATGTAAAAATTAAGGCCAAGCATAACTGATAAGATAGTAATTACTGTCAGTGAATGTCTGAATCCTTTTGCACTTTTGATTAAAAAAAAAATAATGATTTATTTTGAAGAAAAAGAATAAGGTGCATGCCACAAAAGAGCATTCTAAGAGAAAATGGAAAATAAAGAGATGGAGGCATTTCCCAAAGGCATGGAGAAATATAAATAGTCTTGGGTTTCATGTCAAAGGGAAGAAATACTTGGTGTTAGTTTTATTTTTAGAAAGCGGGAGAAGCTATGAGACAGCCTGATATGAGTTGGCTGTCTGAAAATATCTGTCTTTTTTTAATGTATACCCTAGATATATCTGACCAGTCTGCTACTCATGTGAAAAACGTGAAAATAGAAAATGTCACTGAGGTAGGATTCATCTGCCCTGACACAGGTGTCTTAAATACCTGAGTGTGAACTGTTTGCTACAGACTCTTACATGTGGTGGAGGGGGGAAAAAGCATCATGAGTTGATCATCTGTCTCATGCTAAAATAAGTTGCCCGAGGTAGGCTAGGAAGATACAGAACAGGGTGACCAGCTGAGGCATACATGTCTGAAATAATCTGAGATGAATCTTGTCTACAGAAAACTCCTATTACTACATTGCTCTAAAATGAAAGGCTGAGCAGTCTAAAATGTTTACTGTGTGTGAGTTTGGTTTTGGAGAGGTGAGTCCTTCACAGTGTGGAGGTCAGATACGATTTTAATGCCCCCTTAAAATGTGTTAACGCCTTTAGAGTAAGCATAATTTGGAGAAATAATTTAAAAACTTCTGAAACATCTGAGAGGTAGATGCGAAGTCATGTTGTCCAGCTGATCTACTGTGACAGGTCTTTAGTTGAACAAGAGTTCATGTACACAGAATTCATGCAGAATGGTAAGTTTTTTGTAGTCATCGTTGTATAACAAATCTGGGACTGGGAACAGAATTTAACACAGAGAGAATAAATAAGCTTTCTGAGATTTAGCTTCAGAACAGAAAATCTCAAGCCAAACTGTGCTCTTGAAATTTGTAGTACCCAGATGTGATTCTGGGTACTTTAATTAATTAAATGAATTTAATTCTGTAGCCTGTATCAAGTAAAGCAGTGTGCATAGTAGCCTGGGTGACAGAAAGGAGTTTACAAAGGTGATGTTTCCACCTCAGCTCAAGAGAGTCTTAGTTTTACTTCTGAAGTCTTGAGACAATAACCAGTCGCAGGGTCTGAAGAGATCCCAAGCTGACATCAGTGTGTCTGCTGCATGTCGTGGGTTGGTAGTTCAGAAAGAAGATGAAGCCATTGGCATTGCATCCCTCTTGGTTGTCATTCCCATGGATGACACTGCAGGACCGTATCACCCTTCGGTGCTAGCCCTGCCTGAATTTAGGGATGTCCAGTGTTGCACAGGGGGCTTAATCACCACTGTGGTCATTCAGAGGTCCTGATGGTAAAGGTCTAACAAAGCCATGCTTTGATAGAAAAGAGAGAAAGTCATGGCATTTGGGAGCTGAAAATGCCACCTCTAAAGGGCTGGAAAATTTGAAAGAGCAAATGCTTCTTGACAGTTAAAGTAGTGTGCCGAAATTTAGGTTTTCTCTGTGTATTTGCAGTTTCAGTGAGGTCTCATAACTTAACGCTGGCACAGTTTTAGTGATTTTAGTCTAAAAGGTAGACAGCTTTCTGGAATTTCAAACAGGGTACCAAGCAATAAGGCAATGCAGAGGGTACCCTGTGTCCATGAATGCCTCCAAAAAATGCTTGTTGCTGTTGTTACATCTTCTGTGCTTTACTACCCCAGACCATAAGTGTCAGGCCATTCTGCTTATGCTAGAAATAGCGTTCCTATTAGATCTCTTACTGCAGCAGCAGAAAGTATGTTTTCTGGCATGTCTGTATCCACGCCTGTGGATCTTGCCCGTGCAGAGCATGAGAAAATGCCTTCCCATGCTTGACCTGTAGACCTTTGTGCATGGGACAATGCACACCCATTGTGTAGTCTTACTTTTCTGGTTTTTAAGCTTCTCTGTCCTATGGTGAAAGCGTTGATACGCTAGACCAAGTTGCTGTGAGACGTAACGATAAAGTATCGCTGCAAATATGGTTAGTCATATGCATGTACATTTGAGATGCATGTACATTTGAGATGTAATTTTTCAGAGAGCAGTGAACATGAAGGTTGTTGGACCTATTTAGAAGTAGTGCAGCCTCTAATAGGTGTTTGCAGGGACCTTCCTTCGTTGGTATGTTCTGTACAGCTTCTCCTTTTTCAGCATGCAAGGCTGGAGCAATTAGCAGCGATGCAGACTTAGCCTCTATCTTCCATCCATCACAGTTTATTACTTCTTTTGTAGATTACACAGAAGAGGTTCACGGTGTGTGTCCCATGTAAAGCAGTTTAGCATTTTATGTTTCTCTGTCAGACACGGCGAAGAAGAAACCACGGTTGCAGAAGCTGATAAGTGTGTATGTAGCTATGGCAGAGTTGTGATGTCTTTTGAGAAATAGGGTGTGAACATATAATTAAAGACTACAGGATACGTTTTACACTTCGTGGCTAAAGTTAAAAAAAAAAAAATAGAAAAATGTAGCTCCTCGGTTCTGCTGCTCTGCACTGGAGAAGCTTGTTCTGAAGGAGAAGCTTGAGGGTTGGTTGTTGGATTTTTTGGTTTTTTTTTTTTTTCACTAGGAGGACTCCTACGTGTACTAGAAATAGCCAGGGTGCAACATGCCCTAGTTACATCGCCTGCACGAGTGGCGGGGTGACGAGGACGATGTGGTGGGAGCAAGCCAGCTCCCCAGGCACTGGCAGGGGGAGAAGCATGTTGGGGAGAGCTCCAGCTGCTCCTCCTGCACCCCCAGCCACATGGATAAACAGGACGTGCTCGGCACAAAAGGAAAGTGTTAACATTGTCTTTGCCATTTCCTGAGTTTCCAGAGGAGGGGAGAGATTGCAGGAACAGGGACGGGATGGTGGAAGCCTTTACCTGGGCTCTGAGATGAAGCCCTCTGCCTTCTCTGCCACACGTTTTGGGGGAATTGGGAGCATCAGTCTTGTGGGGCTGTTTGATCATTTAGGACATAAGGGGCTGTGATTTATCTCCCCGTAGAGACAAAAGGCAGAAAAAAGCTACAGGAAAATTTAAGTTTATCCCCTCAAAAGTTGGCAGACAGCTGCCGTGTCCAAAATTCTCTTTTTTTACACCGAGTAGGTTTGAGGTTGCGTCCCATTAAACCAGACCTCAGGATCCTTTAAATACACTCGCGTGATTATGGCTAACCCAGTATAGCTAAAGCTGCTTTATTAATTACAGCGACATGTTGGGTTGTAACACGCTAAAAATATCAGTGCTGAGCATCTTGGTCACTTCTGATTTCCAGCACAGCTCTGCTCTTCGTCCCTACTGTCAAATCACCCCCGCTGTAGATGGACCAGGGCTACGGCAGGCAGGGCTTTATTCTTTCAGCAAAGGTATTTCTTTGTTATTTCAATAGGAAACAGAAGATAGGCGATAAGCTAACGAACTCACAATGGGTGGAAGTTCATTAAAAATATATGTCCTTGTTGTATGCATGATGTATTTAGATGTTAAGCCCTTCGGAGCAGCAGGTGTTGGCATGGCCTTCATTACAATGGGGCCTCGCGTGTCACCAGATTTTCGGTAATCAAAGGTGACATCTTGGCATGCCGGCCAGTTAGGTGGGGTCAGAGGGCTGGTCGCTGCGCACAGAGGGCAAGGCAGTTTTGGTCGTGGGGTGTGTTAAAATGTTAAAATACGACCAGGCAGGGGACTAGAAGAAACGCCTTCCACGCAGAGGGGAGAGAGCGTGTTTCTTTTTTGGCAGTCTGTATGTCAGAGGTAGTATATTGCTCTAGCTATTTTCAAAACAATTTTTTTTATTATTATTATTTATTTATTTCATTTCTTCCCCCTTATAACATAAATATTGCATGAAGCAGCGGTCTAGCCTGGAAATACACAAGTAGGTCAAAGTGCTGTTATGGCTGCCTTGCCTGACGCCTACAAATACAGCTTAAAAATATGTGGAGAGCCAAATTAAGCAGGAAGAGCAGGCCATGCCCTCTCTGCTTCCCTGACTCGTGCTAGAGCCCGGCACGCAGGGGAGCAATGATGTGACAAAACCGTCACCCCCCTGGCTTTTGACATCACTTTCAGCCGACAGCGGGTGATGGAGATCTGGACCAGTGCTTGTGAGCAGGTTGAGTCGGTGGCCGGGCACATTCGTTGAGCATTTAAACCTTCACGGTATTGGAAGCACCAGAGTTTACATCTGCAAAACTGTTGCTTCACCCTCAGTTTGAGACCTTGGGGAGGTAAAGCAGCAAGGTTATAGCTTTACTCACCCAGAGGCAGCGTTACCGTCATCCCCCTGGATCCCCTGCCATAAATAAGTGTGGAAAACCTCTCAAGTTTGCTGATCTGCAGATATTTTTATTTTTTTTTAAATAAGCAGCTGCAAAAAGGGCATTGAAAAGACATTTTACCTCCATGAAAGCACCCAGCCCAGTTCATTTTTTTGCTTGCTAGCGGTGAGGGGCACTGCCTCCACCCTTTTCCCTGGTCGTTCCTGACTGTGGGAACTGGAGAACCTCAGCGAGGCCAGAGCTGCTTCCCCCTCCAACCCCAGGCCCTTCCTTTGGGTCTTCGGCCCGGTCTCCAGTGTTTGGGCACATCAAATTCCACCCACCCCTGCGTGTTCTCACTCGCTGACATGAGGAATGTGCGTGTGGGAAGAGGACAACCAGGTTTGTGAAGTGCCAAGACCTCTCAGGCAGTGCGAGGATGCCGTCCCATGAGGGATGCTGTCCCCAAAGGGATGCTGTCCCCTGTGAGCTGCACCCAAATTTAGGTAGCCCGGCACCATCCCTCTGGGCGAACTGTTCTTTCTTTCCCCCCGTGTCACCTAAAAGGGCGATCACGCTTTCCTTTCTCTTAACAGATAATCCTGAAATAGCCGGCAGGAGCGGAACGGAGTGTCACGAAGCCTCCCTGCGGACGGCCAAGCACGGCTACTGTACATACTACCCCGTCTCCTCCTCTCTAGAGTTGCCACAAACTGCATGCTAAAAGTCAAGAATTTGTTCTTACGGACAAATCACAAACTCGAAAAAGCTAGTGCTGCTATGTCATATATGAATATTAAATATGGTATGCTTACTATACTCCAACCTAAAATAGTTAACTACCTGATACCAGCTGTGATGTTTCAAGACATAAAGGGTAACATTTAGTTTTAAAGATTTTTCTAAACATAGTTTAATTCTTGCAAATATTGTCTTTTCTCCATAACTATACCCCAAGGGAAACGGTCTAGCTAAATGGTCCTCGCGAGATTCAGTTTCTCTGAGTCTTTCGAGCTCAGCAATAATTAAGTTGTATTGGCTAAAAACTTATCCCAGTTGCAGGTTTAATTTTCACTCCAACTATGATTGGGGTTTTTCTTCTCAGTTTAAAAAAAAAAATAACAAAAACGAATAGCTATCTTGGTTTTGCTCCCCTAGCGAGTTGATTCCAAGGGAGAGGAAGTGAAAGGCATCCCGGCGTCCTGCACGCCACCCTGCCCCTCTGAATCTTTTTAGCCAGAAGTCCAAAGGAAAGCACAAATTCTTTAGATGCACATGGTTGGTGTTCGACTTGGATGGAGAAGTTGCATTTGAATGGCAGCAGAGTAGCAGAAGAAAACTTTAAAAAGTTTTGCACAGTCGTACCCCCCTTCCAATCCCCCCAAAAGAACAAAGTCTTGAGAATATTATTTTACGAGTATATTTATAATGTTTTTAAAAGAGACTTTGCAGAAGTGCCTAAATTTTGTCACATCAGACTTGATGAAAGTGAGCCTGATGCCAACACTCAAATCTCACCGGAAGCGAATAATCTTTCAAACTCATAGTCGGGTTACCAAAAAGATCCAAGCTGTTGACAAGTAACTTCTAAAAGTGTAAAATCAAACACACACACACAGACACACAAAGACCAAACTAAGGAAAGAAAAGGCAAAAAAGAAGGCTGTAGATGAAGAGATTTGTATGATATTCTAATTTAATTAAAATTCAGTTGAGTCACTGAAACTTCAGGGGTGACTTTAATCTAGACTATTAACTGAACACTAAGAATGTAGAATGAGATTCAGTTTAATAAATCGTTACTGCATTTGCATTTTTTTTTAATTGGATTATACGATTGTAACCAGATTAGAGTGGAGAAAAAAAAAATAGTTCTTTTAATTGTTTTTCTTTAAAAACATATTTTATGTCACAAAAGTATGAAGATATCTTTAATACAATTATATACATATTATATATACATACATACATATATATGGATGAAGCAGATTTTAATGTTGTTTACTTTTTTAAATACTTTGTTGATTTACAAGGTAATTATATATGTATAATTAAAATTTCCTTTGTTTGATTTGAGATTTGTTTCAAGCACTATTGTACCAAATATTTCATATTTCACCTTTTATATGTTGCACATGTATCACATAAATGACATAGTTTTTAAATTATTGTTTAAAAAAAACAAACAAACAAGACAGCTGTTATAAGTGGATATTATGTATAATTGTTTGCAGCATAAGTTTTCTATGTGGACATTATTAGTGATTGCAGTATTTTAACTTAACCTCTTCAGATTGATTGTAAACTATTTTAAAACTTCGGCAGCACTGCCTGTTCTGGACGACTGAAGGCACTAACCATATAATTATTTGTCTAGGAAATGGTTTTCCGGGCTAAATCTTGTTTGTCCGATGTCTAATTACTATCTATTTATATATAAAGCTGGAGATTTGATCATCCGGAAGAAAAAGAAATAATCACGATTCGATTGTAAAATTAACATAGTGCTTGTAACGTTGCGTTAGTTTTAATTTGTGGAAAAGATAACGTATCTTAACTCGTTACTTTAGCAGTTAAGGTATCACCATTATATACTATTAAAACACTAATATTTGTAGACTTTCTCAGTCATTATAACTAGGTAGTTGACACTGCAACTTGCCTATATCTGTCAAAGTTGTTTTTATTTTTTTATAATAGTTAATTTAGGCATTTGGGTAGCTTATTGTACAATACTAAATGGTAAATTATCCATGTCGGTTAAATATTTTCTGTAGATAACTCTTCAAGACATTGTTTTGTGTGAACTTTTTATGTTTCAAAAATAACTATTATTCTATGTTTTTTATTACAATTAATCCAATACTCCTATTTTTTTGCCCATGGATGACGAAGCTTCAGATACATCAGGTCTTTCATCCAGATAAACTGACAGACAAAAAAAGAGAAAATGTATTTTTAATAAGAGATCCACTTTCCGACTTTATGACTTTGTAATATTCCTGAAAACTGTACAAGTACAAACCTATGCTAACAGTAAGGAGGCAATTACAGAGATGTGCAAATACGTGTACAACAGATTCTGCATTTTATTTATTTATAAAGTAATTTTATAGACTATTTCAAAATTTGGGAAGATCTAAAACTATTTTTCTGTATAAATATTATTTGCCAAAACTTTGTTTATATTTAAAAAGAAAGAAAAAAAAGTCTAATGAAAAGGATTAAATTTTAAATGCTTTGTTTAATTAAAAAAAAAATAAAAAAATCCAACAAATAAAACCCCCCTAAAAGAACCATGAGATGGGCCAACACAGAGACAGCGAATACTGTAGCTGGGACACGGTTTCAAGTGACTTCAGGTGTCTCAGTGTTTATTTTTGTCAAAGGATCCAGCACCTCACCAAAATACTTCTTTTGTTTGCCTCTCTCATCCAGCATAATTGACGACGCGTACAATGAGTATTTCGGTAACAGTTAAAAGAAGCCCCTTCCATTCACTCTTTTTCAGCATATAACTACTAGTGGTCTGTTAAATAGCCATTCTATTTCTGTTGTGACGTTAAACTCATTCACCCAATGTACAACCACTGAAATAAAAAGAAGCATTTTAAAATGAGAGCCGGGTCGGGGCCATCCTTTCTTGCGGCGCCCCTCTGGGAAGAGGAGCCAGGGGTAACAAAAAGAGTCTCAAAAGGAAGTGGAGGAGTCTTTAGAAAGTCTATAATGATTTGATATATTATTTTATTTTCATAGAATCCTAGAATGGTCAGAGTTGGAAGGGACCTTAAAGATCACCAAGTTCCACCCCCCTGCCATGGGCAGGGACACCTCCCACTAGAGCAGGTTGCTCAAAGCCCCATCCAGCCTGGCCTTGAACACTTCCAGGGATGGGGCAGCCACAACTTCTCTGGGCAACCTGTTCCAGTGTCTCACCACCCTCACAGGAAAGAACTTCTTCCTAATATCTAATCTAAATCTCCCCTTATTTTATTTTATTTATTATTTTATTTAATTTTTTTCTTAATTGCATGTTCAAGTACAAATCCTTCCGTGCAATGCCCAGGTTCAGGACACACACAGATAGATGCTCTATGAGGAAGCACGTACTCTTCTTCTGCTGGGGACAGTGTGCCGAGGACGCCCCACTGCACATCTTTACCCCTAAATTGTCATTTTGTGCCCTTTCTGCCTGCCTGTGCTGCCGGGGTGCAGGCAGGCAGTGGTTATCTCAGTGGTGTGTCTCGCAGATGCCTGACTGGTGGGGGCTTTTTTCGACAGTGCATCCTCTACATCCTCTTTTCTTGCCTACATCTCAGAGATTATCACACCGACAAATAATCCCCATTATCTATGAGTTCCTCTGGGGAGAGCAGCATCACAGAGGTGTTGCATGCCCAAGGGCAGAGATTGCACAGCAAGTTAGTGACGGAGGAGGGATTAAAACCCCTGGCTTGAACTGAAGCTCCGTGGTTTCTTCACACCGTCTTCTCTGATCTTTTTTCTTTTTTTTTTTTTCTTTTAAAAATGCTATTTTCAAAGAAGGAAAATACAACTTCTGCAGAATCAAGAAGAGCTTGTGCAGTGGAGTTGTATACATTGCATCAGCACGCGGGCTGGTTTGAAAGGAGCCCAAGGTCACAAGTGATGTGGAAAACCACCAGGCCAACCAGTGGATTTGGATGTATGACAGGCGTACCGAGCCAAAAGCCTACTGAGAACCAGCATGTGGGATGGAGAGGAGGTGTGGGAGTGGCCTACAGGGACAGAGGAGGAGGAGGACCGCAGCTTCAGGGGGCTGCAAGGGCATTGTAGAGCAGAAGCAGCCAACGAGTGGTACTCAGCTCCTCATGATGCAGAAGCAGAAACCGTGTCTTCATACTTTATTATGTTAAACCCCACCGTGGACAGGTGGCAGCTACCAAGAAGGGTCAGGATGTGATTTTCTTGTCTGAAAGCTGCTGTGTTTCTTGTCAACTTGGTGCTTTTTTGGCAGTGGAGAAGTGCTCGTGGCAGCCATCAGCTTTCGGGATTTGCACCAAACCAGCGATCTCTGCCCACCTCTGTGTGGGGAGCATACCCGCATCAGATAATGTCAGTGCTTCCAAAAAGAAGCAAGTCACTTCTAGAGAAGAGGCTTTAGATGCCTTCGGTATTCCCCTCGTATCCTGGTTTGAGTGACACAGGATTAATTTCTTTTCCAGAAATTTCATTTTTTAGTAAGGTCTCTTCTGATGCTGGGGGAAAGTGCACTTTTAGAAGATTCTGTTGTCTGAACTTGTAAGAAAATATTTACCTCAGAGCCAGCTATGGTATGTGGGTTTCAAGGTCTCGGTGTTTTCAAGCCTTGCCAGGTGCAGGGAGGAGGAGGATGACCAGGCACTTGACCCAAGCTTCCAAGAGGATCATTTTATACCATGAACATCTCGTTCGATACAAAATAGAAAGTTTGCTGAGGAGTTCTCTCTCTATCTCTCCCTTGATGGCTGCAATCCTGAGAACTTCTTGCCCTGGTGCCAGACCCCTGAGCCCTTCCCTTCCTCCCAAAGCCGTTGCACTCACAGTGTCCTATATTTGCTGTCCCCTGCTGGGAGTGCACAGCTTCCTGCTGATAGCACTGCCTGAGTGGAATCCTTGTAAGTTTTATATTGGTATTGTGATCAATACTGGTTTTCTAGTGGTATAGTTGTTAATTATTTAGTCTTAGTCTATAAAATAATCTGTTTATATTTCAGGTTTCCTTGGTTTTTCCCCAATTTACCTTCCTGGGTGAGGAAGGGTCATCGGGTGATAGAATAATTGTCTAAATGACAATAGATTTTTGTGGGTTTCTCAAACCCTAATGCCTCGCCACGTGCGGCCTCGCAGACAGACGGTGGCCACAGCTTTGGTGCCAAAGGCTGCTCCCCTGCAGGGAACCGTCCCTTGCCCCAGGCCAAACTCTGCAGCAGCATCATGTTGCCCAACATCAGCCTCCTCTGGAGCAAACCGGCCAGGTCCACACTCAACAGTGTTTGGCTGAGTGTCTCCTCTGGCCCCACATGATGTGGCCATGACCATAAGGCATAATTATTATTTTCAGGATGTTTTGCTTGGGTTTCAGTTCAAAGGTCTGGAGCGTTGTGAGGGCTGGGGTTCTTTTCTTGCAGCCTACTAGAATTAATAGCATGAAACAAAAGGGGATGTGACATTTGAGGGGTCGGAGCCTGCTGGGGTAGCTTTGCCAAAGGAAGCCAAGACTGGTTCAGCCTTGTCCATGCTGCATTTTGGGAGTGTCAGTTGAGCAAGTCACCGAAACAGCAGCTGGGTTTTGTCTTGGAAAGAGTTGTTTTGCTTCAGAAGAGAGCCCAGGAACAACCCAGTATTTCTGTACTGTGGGTGATGGTGGAAAAAAAGGACTTGGTGAGCAAGGCTGCTTGACAGCGTGGCCATTGAGTCTTCTGCTAGTGACATTTATTCCATGAACTCATGGGATCCCAAAAGAATGCCTCGCCTGGAAATGCTGCAAACATTCCTTGGCATCTGATGACATGCATACCATGCTCTCTGTGCCTGCAATCATACCCTTAGCCAAGCCTTTTGTTGAGTAACCTTCCTTTTGAATGTCATATAATTGACAGTTCTGGAGGGTTTTTTGCGTGGGTCAATATGATTTTTATTCGGGGGATAGGGTGGGGCGAGGGTGGTACCATCCCAGTTGTTGCATTGGAGCAGTTACTATTGCTGGTATGTAATACTACTTGAACAAGTAGTGATACGTATAGAATATCTAGTTAGGCTATCTGAGAATGAATAAATTTCCTCAAAATTCATATTCTTCTAATTCTGTAATTGCAGAAACCATTGAAATTGTAGAAAATAAATACCATGTTGTTTTATGAAAATACCTTCTGCCACGAGAGGGAAAAAAACCTCAGAAACGTGAAAGGGAGATACTGGTGTGAGCTGCTTATGCAATGTCGTGTTGCAGTTGCATTATTTCCACCAAAGCTTCTTATAGAGTGAGGAAAATACACTCGGCTTTATGATTTAGGAAAATCACTACAGGAAAGACGCCCTGCTCCTCTCATCTTCAAAGAGCTGGATTTGGATACTACTTTTAAGGAAAACAAATTCTGGGAAGTGTCCTCCTTAGTCTAATTGTCACACAGCAGTCAAGGCGTAGCCTGCATGGCAGATCGTTCCTCAGAGGGTGACAGGACCAAAGAGAAGCAAGGATGTGGTGGTGATGAGGGTGACCACAGTGGTGTGAGGTTCCCCCCTTGTAGGGAGAGTCCCCTGAGCTGAACCACGGAGGGAGCTGTGTTTACATTTGCCATGAATGCCTCCTCTTCTTCACAGAGGGGTAGAGGGAGGAAATGCTTTTATTTCCTTGTTTTATGGTTATAAGTCACCACACTGAATGCCAGCAGAGCACATTCAAAGATGTTAAAGTTGGTGGCTGACAGCACGGCTCAGGACTGCAAGCAAGCAAGTTTTTCCCACTTGGAAAGCTGTTAAGGGTGGGATCCAGCTTCCTCTCTGTAGCTGTCAAGTATTTCAGACACTGCAGGGTACCCGCTGGGCCTAAGGCTGTTGCTACGGAGGAGGACAGGTCTGGATGGATATCCTAGCTCAAGTTTGCCAGCCCCATGTAGGTGCCACAGGTGCTCTACAACACCTCAGATGAGTTGAGTCAACGAATCCCACCCGTTTTCACAAGGGACTGACAACTGTAACAACATTTTTGATAGATTTTAAAACACCACTGTGCACAAGAAATCACAAGATCATGAGATTGGCTTAAATGGTCTGATAGTTAAGAACCATATTCTTCTTTGTAGGTATTTGGAGTACATTCATATTTACACATGCATATTTAAGTTTTTTCTCTCCTACCATGATGCCTAGAAACGTTTTTCATGTCATCTAACATGCTCATGGAGGTGAAGTTAAAGACCAGCTCATAAAATTCTTGAGAAAGTCATGGCAGTTGACTACACGAACTCTACAGATTTGGTGAATTCAAGATGTTCTTATCTCTTACCATGTCATAGGGAGAAATGAAGAAATATGGTAACCATTTGGCATGTAATGCCATTTCTTCAGGCTTAATATTCACATGGGATTAATATTCAATTATTATTATGCCAATGGAGGTGTGACATTAGCAGTGGAACTTAGTCTGAATGCAATTGCAATGGGATGGGCTGTCCCTTTATGCAAATAAATCATTCTGCTTAAATGTTTCACGTGGAGCGATTGTACCCCACTCTTTCCAGTGCAGTTACATTGCTTTGATTTCTACTTCTTGATAACAAGCTGTCCTTTGACAGGCACTTGGTAGAACCCACAGATTGTTTTGCAGTTTTAAAATAAGTGGTGAAAGGCGAGTCCTGTTTTGTGTTCCTTCCTCAAGCCAAATGTGCTCAAAAGAAAAGCTACATCATCAAGTACAAGTAAACAAGGACTGATGTGGAAAACTAGTGGTCAGCCTTGATCAGATGTCAGTGAGCTTTCTAACTATTGAGTGTGATAGAAAGCATTTTCCTCTTCTACTGACCTTAAAAGTCATTACTTTATACCCATTCTAGAGGAAATAAATGAGGTTGAACTCTTCTAATAGAGAATCCATGCCCTCCTGCATGAACATGAACTTTCTGATCCAGACCAACTGCTTGGAGAGGTCCCTGGGCTGATGGGCCATTTCTCAGCAGTTGTCTCAGAGTCCATGGTAAGTGCTTGTGGGCAGCAGCAGAAGCACACTGGCAACTCCTCGTCTAACCTGTGGACTTCTCATTTCACTTCCTTCTATATGAATGATGGGAGAAGCTGAACTTCGAGTCCAATTTTATTTGGAGTTGTAGGTAAGCACAGGGATTTTTGGTTGGTGTTTTTCTCCCCAACTTATTTGTTAGATTGATTATGCATCCTTCCTAGCATTTAAGGACCAGGCTACGTATATTTCAATCTTTAAATTTCAGTCATCTTTAAATACACATTTCAGATGCTCTCATCTGACATCTAGATCAGTTCCTCTTACTCTTCACAGAACTTACTCTGCAGCAAGGTATTTCAGATATTCTGCTTTATGAAGGAATTTTTAACAACATACAGATTTTCCTAGAAGGTATGTTAAGGCACGTGGAGGGCAGGGAGGTGATTTGAGATAGCCAGCATGGCTTCACCAAGGGCAATTCTTGCCTGACCAACCAACTGGCCTTCTATGATGGAATGACTACATCAGTGGACAAGAGGAGAGCTACAGATATTATCTGAACTTCTTTAAGGCCTTAAAGAAGTTCAGACAATGAAGACACTGTCCCTCACAACATCCTTCTCTCTAAATTGGAGAGATGTGGACATGATGGGTGGACTGCTGAGTGCATTAGGCACTGGCTGGATGGTTATATCCAGATGGTAGTGCCTCAACAACTCAATGTCCAGATAACTTCATTGATGACGTAGTGGGATCAAGTGCCCCCTCAGCAAATTTGTGGATAATAGCAAGTTGAGTGGTACAGTTGATACACCTGAGGAACGAGATGTCATCCAGAGGGGCCTGGATAAGCTTGAGAAATGGGCCCATGTGAACCTCATGAGGTTCAACAAAGCCAAGTGCAGAGTCCTGCACCTGGGTCGGGGCACGCCTGAGTATCAATACAGGCTGGGGGATGAGGGGATTGAGAGAAGCCCTGCTGAGAAGGACTTGGGGGTACTGGTGGATGCAAAGCTGGACATGAGCCAGCAATATGTGCTCACAGCTCGAAAGCCCAATGGTATCCTGAACAGCATCAAAAGCAGTGTGGCCAGCAGGACAAGGGAGGTGATTCTGCCCCTCCACTCTGGTGAGACCCCACCTGGAGTGCTGCATCCAGCTCTGGAGCCCTCAGCATGGGAAAGACATGGCCTGGTTGGACCAGGTCCAGAAGGCAGCCACAAAAATGATCAGAGGGCTGAAGCACTTCTCCTATGAGGACAGGCTAAGATAGTTGGTGGTGTTTAGCCTGGAGAAGAGAAGGGTCCAGGAAGACCTTAGTGTGTTTTTTCAGTACTTAAAGGGGGCTTATAAGAAAGACAGGGACAGACTTTTTAGCAGGGCCTGTCACTGTAGGACAAGGGGTAGTGGTTCTAAACTGAAAGAGGGTAAATTCAGACTACATATAAGGAAGAAATTGTTAGCAATGAGGGTGATGAAACACTGGAACAGGTTGCCCAGCTGGTAAATGCCCCATCTCTGGAAATATTCAAGGTCAGGCTGGATGTGGCTCTGAGCAACCTGATCTAGGTGAAGATGTTCTTGCTTAGTGGGAGGAGTGGGAAGGTGTGCATTGGACTACACAACCTTTAAAGGTCCCTTCCAACCCTAACTATGATTCTATAATTCTATATAGAGAGTCTATAAGGCATACGTAGCTGAATTAACATCAAATTGTCAGCCAAGTCTGCACTTTCTTACTTGCAACCACCCTATTTGACAGATGTAGCACAGAATTTATATGGATTGCTTAAACAGTGGCAATAGTTTTCTTCTGAGCATCCTTTTCTGTATACAGGTAGAACAGAAGTATGCTTTTACCACATAAAATTAAACCTCTTGCATTCAGCCCCAGACCCCCGTATGAACAAATGGAGAGAGACCAACCAAAGCTTTGCCAGAGGGCAACAACATTCAACTTCTGGGCAGGATTGCCTCATCTGAAGCCTGCCCAGCCCAGCTGCCTATGGAGATATCTAGGGTGACCCTCTCCTACGTCAAAGTTGGGGCACACAGTGCGGTGCTGTGCCTCCTTGTTCCTGCTAGATCCTTGCTCTGGCTTTCACCTGAGCTTCTCTTCTGAGCATACATTCACCACAGGAACACTGTGTCACCTTCTGCACTTTTATGTCTGTCTGAGGGTAGTTGTTTTAAAGCATCTTGTTACTCTGTTCTTCCTTTTATTCTAGAAATGACACAGGCTTTTTTACTGTCATGTGGTTGAGGAGCACGTTTTGGTCCTTACACTGCTGCAGCGCTTTAACAGGTCATTTAGGCCCATTAGTTGCAATGAATTTATTTGTCTTGCCAGCACAGATTGGGCTGGCTGCCTGAAAGGTGAGTAGATGATTTGTAAGTGACCTGCTCTGCAGTAATCCAATACCTTTCCCCACCTCCACACATGCACATTAATACGAATCCTTTACTGGTTACAGAAACTTCAGGGGAAAATACCCTCTTGCTACTTAGGAGAAGCATTAGCCGATCCATTTTAATCTGTGACTGGAGACTTTATCTTCACCTACGTGATACTGCTGGCCTTCCTTAGAAGACCTTTGGATCCAAGTTAAGAGCCACACTGCTCTTGACCATGTAGGGAAGTTCCTTGCAAGCTTATGAAACCCTGTGTTGAGAGTCACTTCCAGTGGGACCAACCAGCCAGCCTTCATTTTCATAAGCAAAGCAGGAAACCACAACGGTCTGAGCATTGAAAGCACCGATTAATTGTGGATTTGCTTTGCATGGAAGGTAGAGACATCAAAACCTTCCTGGAGAGGGTCCAACTTCCATGCAGGCTGCGCCTCGCCTGCTCCATCCAACATTTGAAGGTCAGGGAGAAGACGGAGATGGCAGGCTGCAATCCAGGCTGACTGCAAACAAACCTTGCTTCCGCAGCAGAAGCAGCCCTCTGCTTACTGTTATTTGGCCAGAGAAATTTGCCATTTTTTTCATGGTGAATGCTGTTCACGGGAAAGGTTTTGATAAGACCTCACAGGATTAGTGGAAACCCACTGGAAAGCAAAAGATGCTGAGCAGTGAGGGGACACCATACGGTGCGAAGCCAGTAGTTTCCCCTTGCAAAGGAATCCAAGCGCAGCATAATGCTCTTACTTGCCTCTTGCTTCTGTCTATATCAGATCTTCACTCCAAGAGATGTTCACCACTTCTTGGTGGAATGGGCTTTTTTTCTTTTTTCTTTTTTTTTTCCCACATGTATCTGTCATTTGGGAGTTGATGTCCTTTCTTGTTTGTTTCTTCTCCCTTTGCTTTAATTTTAGCCATAATGCAGATGATCCTCCGTGATACAAGACCAGCCTTCAGGCTTTGGTGAATGCGGCAGATGATACATTCCTCTTCAGGAGTAATTATCAGAGGAGCTGCTTTCAAATCCAGGTTTCCTGTGCAATATAATTACTCTTGTGTAAATAAAGGACTCCGGCAGTGCAACTCAGCAGCACCTCTCTATACAAAGCAAGGGTTGTTTCCTCTTGACACAGCTTTCTTTCTGTTCTTCTCAGAAAATGACTCTGTTAGACTCAAACGTTAAGTCTGTCAAAGTGCCTAAAATCAACGATCACTTTATATTCAATTGAATCCTCACTTTTTAAAAATATCACAATGAAACTGCTCTATTTTACTTCCCTTTATTGTTACTATTATTACCCTGTGAATACTGCAGAGAAACAGCTGCTTCTCCTTTATTTTTTAGTTTCTTTCTAAGACATATCTGGATGTGGCTTCATGCTACAGGAGTTCATACACTTGAGCCAATTTGCAAATAAAACTGATAAAGAAAATGGCCCCGATAAAATGTGGTATTTGTAGAACTTGGATTTAGCCTGCTCAGCAACAGAAACATGTCCCAGCGTGAATTTTATCTAGAAATATATGCACCATCGTGCTATCAGGAGCTCCCAGTAACGGGGCTGATGTCCACTGAACCAGCCGGAGTTCGTGGTGAGGCTCCTCCGGCAAGACCTGCAGCAGCTGGGCTTTGCTGGGATTAGGAACTTATTACTGGAGCTGGATGCGCAGCTGAAAGGAGTAAACTTGGGCTGGGCTACTTGAGCGGGGTATTAGGATACGCTGGCATGTGGATTGATGGAAACTGCCCATATGCTTGGAAGCGGTGGGTAGCTGCTCTGCAGTGAAAAGCACCCTGGGTGGTGAAAACAGAAGCAAGCATCTTGTCTTTTTAAGTGTAATGATTTTTTTTAAGATCCCAAGGTGTTGGTCTGGCACACGGATAACTAGGTTGGTCAAGAACAAGCCATGGAAGGCCTCCTCAGCTGCCTGAGTAAAAGAGAGCAGCATTTTCCACCAGTCGGGTTACTGGATTTATTGTCCCGCAGCCTCCTCACAGAGCTGAAGGCAACAGGCTGGCCCAAAGAGGACTCAGAGGCACAGGCTGAGGGATGTGTCTTCATCCTGAAGGGTCTGGCACATGCCCATGGGAGAATCCTAATGACCTCACCAGCTATCCTGCTTCTGCACGTGCAACATAATATCACTGTTTAAATTAAAGCCCAAAGCATCAGCAACAGCAGGACCCCTCTGAGGAGCCAGGAAGTATGAAGAAGGAAAGTCCATGGCCTCTGTTGTCTTCTCCTTGTTGGGATTTCTTCTGCCAAATCTCTGGTGGATGCCAGCAGTGGCTGCTCTGGAGCCATCCCCTTCTGCCATGTTTCCTTCTTGAATCAAAGCACACGCAAAGACAGAAATGTAGAAACGTCTATTTGTACCACACTTGGAAAATACCCATGTGGGGGAGCCGGGGTAGCAAGAGGGTTTTACAGGCCCTGCTCAGCCAGCTGGCTTACAAGGGAGTCTCTTCAGCTGCAGCTCCTTAAGGAGCCTGAGGCTATTTTTAAACCAGTAAAATTGGGAGGTTGATTAGGTCCCATGGGGCACCTCACACCTTGGAGGCAGCTGAGGTGATATGAGGTTTACCTGCAAGGTGCCTGCCCTGAGCTTCCCTTGGCTATTGATGGCATCTGCTCTGCTACTGCCGCTGGCAGCCAGGGTACTGCCAAAGCTCCTGCTCCTTCAGAAAAGAGACCCGGCTGGATTTGTGTGCCTTAGGCTCTCAATCCTGCAAACACCTCGCTAATTTTATGCTGGTGACACAGGCTCACACCTTCAGCTGTTCACAGTGCTCCAAACAAGCTCCTTGGTCCTTCCTGACGTTCCTCCACACGGCTTCCCTGCGTGGGCACAAGACGTGGGGCCTGGCTTGCTGTGTCTTTCCTTTGTCAGGAAAAGCCCAAGACCCTTTTAGAGCGTTTTGTACCTGCCTGGCAGCTAACTTTTTGCATTTGTTTTGGTGAAATGAAAATAGCTGGCGGTTTATGACAGCAGCCTGCAGCTACGCCTGCTGGCACAGCAAACCTCCTGCGCCCGCCCTGGGGAGGAGCAGCTCTGTGCTCTGCTGCCGGGAGCATCCTTGGCACCTCACAGACTCCTGCCTTTTCTCCTTTGGGTAAAGCTCAGCTTGGCACCTTTTGCCTGTCCTCAGCTCCCAAGGTTTGGGTTCATCACTACCTCTTTTATCTCAGGGGAAAACCAAAATAATTTAAAAATCCCATTCCTCAGGAATTAACGTGCTTAACAATTTAGTTTGCCCACTCTTGTCCCTGTGGGTCCATCTGCCCTCCGACCATCGCACAGATAGAGCTGGTAGGTCACCTACTATTTAATCTTTTTTTATCCCAGAGGAATGAAGCATCTGTGTGGGCACAAGGGGGGTGCCCCAGCACTGCAAGAGCAGCATCTTGCCCCTTCAGCTTTAGCCTCTGGAGGACATGAACGCTGTTGCTGTGGTTCCTCTTTTCTCCACCAACTTCCCTTCCCACTCCAGTGGCAGCAGAGGGGCTTGGAGGAACAAAGTTTTCTTGCCCTGCCAGAGATTCCCCAGGAGATGGGTTTGCCCTTGACTTTGTACTGAAAAGCTCTGTCACTGCCTCTTTTGGCTATGAAAAAAAACCCCACACGTTTTAGCACAGCAGCAAGGAAACAGCTTCTCTCTTCATCAGTTTCCTCATCTGCAAGATGAAAATGGCAACACTCTGGTGGGGGAGAAGCGCGGAGCTGCTGAAGTCTCCCTTCTCCCCTCTGCTGCTTCATGCAATGCTGCCTAAATCGAGGAGTGACAGCTAAGCGTGGAGCCAGGACTGGCCCAAAAGCATTATTTATTCTGACCCCGGCAGGTTGAAAGCTCTGGTATTTATACAGGGGTCCCACAAAACCCAGAGGTCACCTCTTTGGGTCGCAAAAACCAACGCAGCTTTAAGACAGCAGCTGAGACTCTGGCTGAAGGTTTTCAAGGCCATGGAAAACACTGCAGCTAAGACTGTTCTTAAATAGATGTTCTTAAATAGATGTTTCTTCCTCTAATCAAATGGCTCCGTGTAACAATATATCAGCATCACAGACAATCCATTTCTTAGGCACTGGCTAAAATACCAAAATAAAGGAAATAAAAATGTGCAAAGAGAGTTGTAAATGGTCTGTTTAACCAAAACACTCTGATTTTTCTTTGTAAATAGGGTTTTTTCATGGAATCAATCACCCAGGTTGGAAGGGACCTTTCAGAACACTGAGGGTCTTTTGGATCACCTAGGGCTTTTTTGTGTGTGTCTTAACTATATTATCATAATTTTTATCTGGACAGCTATCTAATTTAGAACACGAGAAAATATTATTTCCTGCTCAAACAGGCAAGAATTAACCACTCCGAAAAAATTCTTGATCATGTCCAGGTTTAAATAAAACTCAGCGGGGTTTGAGCCTGTGTAAACACACACAGAGGGAGAGAATGCACTTACACATGTACACAGGGAGGCACTTAGATAATCTATGCAAATTGAATTATCTCTTTTAAAAGCACAACACTGGTTTCTTTCCCAGCACCTTTTTAAAAATTTCAAAACTTTGCCTGTCAGGTTACTTTATGAAAAGCTGGTCCTTAACTAGACATGTGGTGGCTGGTTTGTACGGTTAAGGGAGCATATTGCAGTGCCACAGTGACCAGCAACTTTTGCTGCTCCTATCTCCTTCTGCATAGAGAAAAATACAAGGTTATCTGAGAGAAATGTTGTTTTTCCTAAAACAGGCATGGGGCATGCCATATAAATGCACACCTTCAAATCAGACAGAGCTCTGGTACCCACTGATTATAGCCCTGTGGGGAGCAGAGGGACATGTATTTATCTCGCCTCCCCCTCCTCGGGACACACACACACACAGGCACACATGCCAGGCTGCATTGCCGTGGTCCCCACACGTGCAGCTGGCCCTTGTACAAACTGCAGCCGTACCTACAGCACAGTGGAGACGTACAGACACAGAGCTGTTCTGGATACATCACCATCTGACACCTAGCACATTTGCTCGCTGCCCATTTGGAGCTACATCTGGCTTCGCTTCTCTGCTTCCCACGTTAAACTGCAGCCATTTCTTCTTGTAAAGAAGAGACCTAAATGGTTATTTTCTGGTTTTTGTTCCAAACAACTTTTAAATTACTTCAGGGACATAGTTTCCCCGCTGCATTGCATTAGTCTGAAGCAGGAAAGATCCATAGGATGATGTTTTTCATAGAATCATAGAATGGTCAGAGTTGGAAGGGACCTTAAAGATCATCGAGTTCCAACCCCCCTGCCATGGGCAGGGACACCTCCCACTACAGCAGGTTGCCCAAAGCCCCATCCAGCCTGGCCTTGAACACTTCCAGGGATGGAGCAGCCACAGCTTCTCTGGGCAACCTGTTCCAGTGCCTCACCACCCTCACAGGAAAGAACTTCTTCCTAATATCTAATCTAAATCTCCCCTCTCCCAATTTAAAACCGTTACTCCTTGTCCTATCACTGCACTTCCTGACAAAGAGTCCCTCTCCAGCTCTCCTGCAGGCTCCCTTCAGATAGTTTTTCAAGCACCTGAAGGACCGACGGTCTCCTGGACCACCTTCCCAGATGATTTAGGCACTGAGGGCCAAGAGCCATGGGTGGCAGTGCAAGAGACCCCTCCAGACCAGCGCTGCATGGAAAGAAATGGCCCTTACCCTGTGCTCTCCCAGCTCAAATTTGCATCGATTTACTGCAAGCTCTCGTCCAACAAATAGATCACATTTGCTGTGCACGTGACAAGGTCTCTCTGGACCACCACTTTCCACCATTTTCCCCTGGATACTGATGTGCTCTCCAGTTAATCTGCCGCCTGCATATAATCTGATGCCTTCCCAGATGAAGCTACTGAGAATGGTCCCTCAAAAATGTTTTTTAACTTAAAGGAATGAATGACATAAAGTAATGGATCAGCTGAGCTTCAGGCAGATATGGCCTGAGAACTTGCCTCTGACTTCAGGTGTCCTTGTGTCCCACCAGGGTGAGGAGCACTACTGGGTGTCCAGACCAGCAGGAAGACCAAAAATCACCATACCTGTGTGGCACTGGACCTCCACAAACCGGCTTAGTCCCTTAGTGGGGCTCTCCAGTCCCCAAAACAGCAGCTTTGGAGTGAGTTAAGGGGTCTGAATCCAGATCTTCAGACTCTGGGTGAATCTCCCACAGGGCTCCTGTAGGTCTCTGTGGCCTCTGGATATTTACCACAGAGTCTTGCATCTTCATCCAAAGATGCAGTAAACACACTTCTGGACTTTTTCAGCACCTTTGATTTGTAAGCAATCAGCAGCTTTGATGCAAGAGTACATTGGTTGACCCAGTGATGCAAATTTTAGGAAGCAAAAGTAAATATAAGTAACATGCATTATTAATTAATCTTTTTTATTAAATAATTAGACCTCACTAACAGCTGCCTAGATGTGATGTGGCTGTTGAGGTGAAACATGTCACAGCCCACGAAGGAGCTAAGCCATCACAATTTTTACCTAAATGATAATTTTTTTCAGTGGTAGCATGATCATGGTACAGCCATATCTAATTACACAGCAAGTTTTTGCAGACATGAGCTTCTCAGGAAAAAAAAGCAACCAACCAACCACTACCTAGAAAATTAGATGGAGCAGTGCAAATCATGCTCCTAATGACTATTTCAATTTTAGTGAGCATTTATGTGCTATCTATCCTAGCTGGTTCAGGTTTCTGTAGTCTGCATTGCTGTCACTTTTGTGGTCAGAGAGCAAATATCCCTAAGTTGTATTCAATAACATGTTGCTGCTGAACACGCTAAAATCTAGTTTCTTATGTAGTAACAATAAAGATAACAAATACTTATTGGATTAGGGAACAATCCAGCAACCAGTCACTTATTGGTGCATTACGTCTGTTGGAACAAATGATGCTTATTAGATCTGAGGATGATACAAAGCTGAGAAGGACCTGCAAGTACTCTGAAGGACAAAATTAGAATTCAAAATTGTCTTGATGAATTGGGGAGAAAACAGTATGAAAGCTATGACGTAATGCAGCAAAGACAAGTGAATGGTACTGCACTTAGATATGAATAATCAGCTTTACAAACGAAGGATGAGATATCAGTAGCTGAGCAGAAATTCTCATAGGAAGGAGCAAGGTGGAAGAGGCTAATTACAGATCCCAGGTTTAACACAAATTAACTCGGCCATTGTTTTGTTGTAAAAAGAAGTTCCAGGTTACAGGGGTAGGTACAAACAGAAGCCTACCCTACCAAAAAGGTAAGTGAGTCTCATAGACCTCATAGGAGAGCATGACCTATGTGATCTCTTGAAATCCACTCATCAGCCTAATTTTTCTGTGGCTCTAAAGAAATTCAAGTACATTTCAGTTGTAGCTGCTCATTGCAGTTATCTTGACATTTCTGAGTGAGATGCTTCAGCGCTATCCCTCTACAGAGGTGGAAGTAATCCCCTTCATGGGTGATTGCAGAAACCGAGAGCTATGCCAACCAGGGCTGGGATATCAGGATGGGATACAGCCACAGAATTTGCAAATAATGCTGAAATTCTAGTCAAGGCGTTGGTGGGGTTTTTGTACCAAGAGGTAGAAAATACCAACTACATAAATGCAATCACAATTAAAAACTAATTTCCTTTCTACAGCTCCTCAAACTGCAGCAATAGCCCCACAGGCATTGACTGAAAAAGGAGGAGTGATGGTGTGTCACTGGGTGAGACACCACTGGGGGATGATATGGAGAGCAGCTAGAAAAGAAAGTGGGAATTTGGTCATCATCAGAGCTAACATACCATGAAAGCGTGGCCTTGGCGAAAAGGAGTTGTGAGGACACTACATGAAAAAGAGAAGGAAGCCAAGAAGAAGCCACATGAGGAAGAGAAGTTTGCAGCAAGCGTAGAACCAAGAATTGTAACATCATGAAAAAAAAACTACAACCAAGAGATAACCGCCTTGCTGCGCTGCTGCATCAGACTCTTTCCTCAAGTAACTAGAAAATTCTATGTTGTTTTTTATTTTTTTCTCTTTGCTGAGTAACTGGAAAAGAGATCCAAATGCAAGAAAAACACTGACTTGGAAGATGACAGGAGAACCAGAAAGAAGCAGACACTGACCACCTTGAGAAGACTGTCACACAGCAATTCTGGCAGATTCATCAGTCATCTACTACACCCACTCTGTTCATCCCAAACCCATGAGGAAATCTGTTTGGAATCTGACCCAGAAAAACTATCCTGATAAAGTTTGAACGTTCAGGTTTGCGCAGTGGGACCAGACCTATATGAAAGCCCCTTAACAATTCTGAAAAATCTAATTTTATGGATTTGTTTGGTGTGTTCTGAGTTGCTCCCAAATTATTTTGCAAGAACCTACCTGCAATTGTATCAGCCCTCACTGAAGTCCCAAGAGGAAATGTAAAGACAGGCTGGAGCTAATTCTTTGCATTATTTTCCTCAAGGAAACGAGCTGTGGTTCTTCTTTGAAGTAGCATATGCATATCGCGCCCTTGTAGGATAGGCCTCCCACAGTAACACAGCTCTGAAAGTTTGCTCAAAAGCAGCAGTCACAGGGTTGCATTCACCTACAGCACTGAAGACCTAAAGAAGAGTATGAGAGCTTTGTACACCTCGGTTCCTTTTTGGTTTTCCTTTGCATAAATCTTTTATTCAGGCTTAGAATGATTACTGAGCTATTTTTACTCCATCCACAGTCATCGTTGCCAGAACTTCCATTTTATCACAAACCTATGATACTGAGTCTTCTCAAAGTGCCAGCTACTGGAATCAAGAACACAGAACTCCTGGCTTCTGCTTAAAAACCTTGAGTGTTTAATGTATGAGGAAGCAGCAAAAAAAAGCAACAATATCTGAAGACTAAAAGGCAAACCCAACAGCCAGTGTTGGGATGCAAACCGTCACGATTTTCAGTGCTTTGCTGTTTATCTTTGAAGGCCAGCGGTTAGCAACTGCTACGTTGATAAAGATCATAAGTAAAACTTAGTGTTCTGAAGCATTTTGTTAAAACTTCCTCCTCCACTAATTAGAGGTTGGGCTCTACAAGTTCCCAGAAGTGGGAACCTCAGAAGACCTTCAGGTAGAAGGAGAGAAGTTACTCTACAGGTGAGACCTGCCTCCCCACACCCATATCCCCAAACTATCTCCTGTCTACTTCTGCAAATTCACTGAGAGGGGAAGCGCGGGCCCTTTCCAGGGTCTTCCAGGGTTTGCTTTGGACACTCCACAGAGCACCCAGATTCACTGCCTAGAATAGATGATGTAAATAGAAGCATCCAGAACAAATGTGCCTACTCAGACACACACCAAAACGACCAACTCAGTTTTAGGACACGTACTGGATTGAGCTGATCTAAATTACGAATTGATCACACATGATATGAAGATTAAATGCTGCCCCTCTTCATAAAACACGTATATAAGAAATAAATATGAGGAAAGTGCATTGGAAATCTTATATTAATTTACAGCGTAACTTACAGCAATTAAGGCATCTTACAATTTAATTCAGTTCTGATTATTTTGACCAAAATAACCATGTAAAAAGAAAATACTACTGTCACTGTAATATTATTTTTTTTATTGACACCTACGAAATCTAATGCTTGTGAAACACATGACCCTGATGTTTCTGCTCTGGTTATTAGAAAGAAAGAGTTAAACTTATTTCCTTTCATGTCTGACAGAAAAAAATAGCTACGTGACTTGTGAGAGATATTGCAAGACTTTTGTACCTTAATAAAAACAGACTACCATTATCTTCACTTTCTCTTAAGTCTTGCAATTGAATTGGTTTATTTTTGAACATCATAAGGAGCAAGAAACAGTCAAATGGAATAATAAATTAGCTGGTTTTAGTTTATTTTACTGTGGTTTTTTATATCCTGAAACTCACTTCTCCTGTTTTCAACCTACATCTGAGCGACAGCTCTTTAACTTAATTTTATTGACAGATGAGAATTTCTTACAAAACTCAGACATGCAGTGGAAGCTTTTCATTAAAATTAATAACACCACCAAGGCTTCCTGTTTGCTTTTATGGGAAGCAAAGAAAACTTTGTTGTGAAAACCCGTAATCCATCAGCAGAAGTCCATTAAAACTCCACTAAAACCAGTAAAAATTAGGTCACACGCTAAACTTTAATATTTTCACTTAGATTTCTTGATGCATTGGGGAATGGCTCCATCAAATTTTCACTCTTAATAAAAAAAAGGGACCAGGAGCAATTATTCTTTTTAAATTTAACCAGCATCTTCAATTAAACACAATGACCTTACTACATGACAAGGATGGTTATCTGACTGCATTAAGTAGTTAAAGACCATCAGTCCTCGAGGAGTGATCCTCTTCCTTTGAACAGTTAATCTGCAATGTCAGGAAAGAACATTAATGAGCTGATAACAACAGATAGCTGCCCTGATTTGCAGAGCCACCAAACTGGCCACCCTCTGAAACAAACCCATGGGACTGGAGCTTTCATGCTCCTTTCTGGTTAGAAAACGAAATTATGACTGAGAGAAGACGTTGGTATGTCTACTGCTATTACCTCCATCTCTTTCAAACTGTAAAAAAAGCCCTACAAAACACAGAACAAAAACCCAAAACCAAACCAAAACAACAAAGGACAACAAAAACCAAACCCAGAGCCTGGGGACTGGTGCACACAACTGAAAGTGGCAGGTACAGCAACTTAATGAGTAGCCATTGGTGGAGCCACAGTAATTGTGTTCACACTACTCATCCTCTCTAGTTGTAAGGTAAAACGCATTAATTGAATCTCGTTCTGCTGGAATGAAATCTAGTTTGTTTTCCTTCACAACACAAAACAGTCTCTTGGAAGCAAGAGGTGGGGATTTAAACCGTTTCAAGCTGAGGACGGCACTAACTCTGTTCCTCTTTCATGGCTGAGTCCCTGGCAGCTAGCAATTATAAAGTGATTTGCATTTCTAGTCTGGATTTGCCTTCTACAAATTTAGTGAGCTGAACTGGCCCAGCCTGGGGACAGACAGCACCAGCATGGGTGCAAGAGGAAGAAAGGCAGTGTGGGTCTGGGCAGGGTGGGGGAGCTAACGCAGCAAGAGACCACTTCAGATTTTGGCTCCCTGACTCTAAACACATTCAAATGAAGGCTATGAGAAATTTAAATTGAGGAGAAAAGAGCTGCCCATACATTCCCAATCAGTCTGTTTAAGATATTCTCCATTTAGCTGGGAAGATTGCTGGGAATCCAAGTAGTAAAGTCTCAATTTTACCAAGAGTTTCCTAGCACCCAGCTCAGATTTGTGAATGGTCTTCCCAAATTCAGGTACCAGAGCTAAAGCAGGGGAATGCTGATCACTGTCACACTTACTACGCTCAATGGATCAGCTACACCCTAGTTTACCAGTTTCTTGTGCTAAGTCAGGGATAATAGAATCATAGAGTCATTCAGGTTGGAAAAGACCCTTGGGATCATCGAGTCCAACAATCAACCCCACTCCACAAAGCTCTTCCCTACGCCATATCCACCAAGACCACATCTAAATGATTCTTAAACACACTCGGGGATGGTGACTCACCCACCTCCCTGGGCAGCCTTTTCCAGTGTCTGACCACTCTTTCTGTGAGGAATTTTTTCCTAATGTCCAGTCTCAACCTACCCTGTTGCAGCTTGAAGCCATTCCCTCTTGTTCTATCACTAACTACGTGTGAGAAGAGACTAGCACCAACCTCTCTACAATGTCCTTTCGAGTAGTTGTAGGGAGCAATGAGGTCTCCCCTCAGCCCCCTCTTCCTCAAGCTAAACAATCCCAGCTCCTTCAATCGCTCTTCATAAGATTTATTCTCCAGGCCCTTCACCAGCTTCATTGCCCTCCTCTGCACTCACTCCAGCACCTCAATATCTCTCTTGTATTGAGGTACCCAAAACTGGACACAATACATGGGCAACTCCCTAGACTTAGAGAACTGTTAACCCCAACCAACGCGGACTCTGATAACTGCAATTCATCACTGCAAATTTTGACTCTGATCTTACAACGAGGTCTGTGGAAAGCTGCTGCACACCATTGTTGCACATAGCTCCCCTGACTTCAGCAAGGCTTAACACAGACACAAAAGTCACCCTGCTTGGAGCTCACACCAGGTTTCACCACTACAGAACAAAAGCACACCTACTACACCTTGAAATCTAAGCATCTAGATTTCCTTGAGAACAAAAAAAAACAAACCAAAACTTCCAACAAACCCAAACTAGCCTGCAAGCAGTGAAGATAATGAAACCTAGCTTCTGTAGCGTGCTCTTCCAGTGCAGTAAGTTAAATCCCACTCCACACCCTCCACCAGGCTGGAGACAGTACAGGTTCTCACCAGTCAGGCTCTTGGGCAACAAAAGCTACCAACCGACCGCTGCCAAACAGGACGGAGAAAGTTCAACCTCCTTTGCCTTTACAAGTGCAGTCAGGTGGTTCCTGCTCTCCTCTAGGAAGCTGCTGTTTTCATGAACAAAGATGTCAAGCACCTACAATTTTGCAATCAGTTAAAGAAAGGGACAATATTACTGCTGGGGTAAAAGGGAAATTAATAGTGTGATCCTGTGAAAATGCTAAGGATAGGGTAGGAAAAGTCAGTCACCTTTTCCCTCCAGTTAGTTCCATCCTGAATTTCATAACAACTTTATGAACAGTTCTAGTAAAACAACTAATTTAGCAAGAAACATTAAAGACACAATCTCAATCCTTAACACTGGCTACACTTCATAAAATACTGTAAAGACAAATGGTTAGGAGCCATCCATGTGAAGATGGAACTGCATTGACAGCTTGAATGTAAAAATATTACAGTAAGCGAGGCCAGGAAATCACTGTTATTTTACCAACACACACTTAAAAGAGCTCTTGACCATGGAAAACAAATATACACTAGAGCAGTTGGTAGAGTAGACAGGCTCTATTTCCTACATTCTCTTGTGCTTTGGTGTCAGGAGACCACCATCAGCTCTCAGAGGGAGGGGGCCATGGATTTTCCCATTTTTTATATTGCTCTGGTTTACGTCTTGCCACTGATGCTGTTACTTACTTAAGAATTAGCAAACCCTGACTTTGAAACAGAAATAGATGTTAGAGGCCTTGTTCCTCTTTCATAAGCACACCCTAATGTGTAGTCAGAGCTAGCAAAACCATGACGAAATAGTATGTTGGTTTCTGCCTAAGATAAAAATATGATATTTATTGAGAAACTCCAACCTATCATAAAAGAGTGTGGCTTCAGCTAGCCGCAGGCTGCTAAAGCTTGAAATAAGATAGTCTGAAAAAAAAGACATAAAACCACTTGAGAAGTAATAAGCAATAAAACCGAAGTTTCTAAATTCTAGGAAGCAGCAAAAAATGACTGTGTACAGCACAGAAGGACTAGACGACTCCCAAGTCTCCTGTGAGAGGCTGCAAAGGAAGTCATGCTAGGAAACCATGCTGTGGGCTGAGACATTTGCCTGGCAAGCCTTGCCCTATTCAATCTTTTGTGGCAGGAAGTTTCTCTTCCACTGAAATTTACTTTTTTTATTTTCGCCCTCTACTTTTTGGCAGAGAATAGCAAAAGTATTAGCAATGTGCATAAACAAAAGACTGGCAGCACCTAAATGGCCCCATGTTCTCCACCTCACTATGAATAATTCCACATAACTGATACCGTATTTGTTTTTAGGGCTGAGCCTCCAGCATGTATCAGCCGAATTTTCAATGTTGCCGTTTTCCCCAGATGAATCAAAAATCAACCAAGGGGGAAGGCTAGAAAAGCAACGCAATAGTAAGGTGTCCAGTCTCTCAAATGAAGTGGTTGAAATCCCTGGGAAAAGTCATCCATTCAAGGCATCCAGCAGTTCCTCCAGTAGACCATCCTGCCTTTCCTTTTCCATCCTACATGCTATACATACTGGTCCCTCTATATCTTAGTTTGGTCTTTAGTCCCTGTATCTATCACCCCACCATCATTAAGTGAAAATATGTTTTGCTGCCCATCAAACTCAGCAATCTCTGAGACAGATCACCTGGCATAAACCTTTTCCATGGGAGCATTCCTGTTACCTCTTCACGAACTGTTACCTTCTCATTCCAATCATCATCCTCACCATGAACCAGCAGTCAGCAGCTTCTTTCTGAGAAGTGCTGAACATTGGGAGATTTTTCTAGTCTTGGGATGAGTAAAAAGGTAGGCCAGCATCTCCTCCCTTCAACACAGATCACTGAGATACATTTTGTACGACTGCACAGCATCTTCCTGTTCCAAAGCACAGTGCATATTAAAGTCTCTTCATCTTTCACTGTCCTTAACAGAGGGCAAAACCTTCAGTCCTCCAAGACAGAAAAGACCTATCTAGATTATAACCAGTTCAGATCCATGCCCTCCTGTAAGTAGCTCAAACACCTACTCCATCGAGCTTGACTCTACCCTGGCTTACTGGTTAACTCATAACCCCCGAGCACATTTGCTTTTCCTATACAAATATTCTCAGTGTACTCTTGTAGAGAAGTTCTGCTCTTTTCCAGTAACCCTCTTGGGTGTATTTCTGTACAAGTTCCTCTTTCCTGGACATGGTTTATTGACACAATAATGTTCCACCAGTCACCCAGAAGCTCGACTATGGGCACACCACAGTTACATCTGTTTTTTCACAACCACGTTAAATTGGCAGCTTCTTTTCATTGTTGACTAATAAACTCAGATACTTTCCCATCAGTCTGCTGGTGGGTTCCCAGATTTATACAACAAATACTTATTAATCCATACATGCAGAATCTTGCATTTTGTGCTATTACGTGCTATTGTAGGCTCATTTCTATTGCTTGAAGGTCTCAAATCACAAAGAGACATGAGACTATTCATTGAAATTATTACTCATTTCTGACTAGACTGAACGGGCTCTGCAACATTGACAAATGGATTCTGAGAGTCTTGTAAAAATTCCACGTACCACTTTGGTATTGAATGTATTCACATCACACAGATGGAGGGGGGTTTGCTTTGGTATTACATGGGCATTGCATAAAGCCAGTGAATCATTTTTTTACTTCTAGACAGACCAAAACTATGGGCATCCTACTAAGATGAATCTGTGAAGTTTTGGAGTTCAAAAAAAGAAAGAACCAACCCAACAACAAACAACCCAAGAGGAAGAGCCAAAATATAACAGCAGAAGGCCCAATCAAAACGCTCAAAAGCTTAAAGCACTGCACAGTGCAAACATTTAACCCAGAGACTCAGCCAGAGGAAAATGGGCTCCCAAAAGCCAGAAATATACATGCCTCTACAAAATTTCCAGTTAGGCTGGGAAATGTGAAAACAGGTCAACAAGGAAGCAGAACTGGACTTGCCTGGAAAGCAGGCTGACACCTTAGGGCTCACCTAAGACGAGGACATGACAATGTGGAGGGAAGAACAGCACAAGAAATGCAACCCCAGGAGCGAGCTCCTTTCCTGAGTTTTCAGAAAGTATCTGAACAGCAGACTAATGGCTCTGGCTGAACCTTAAGCACATAGTGGAAATAAAATTGTTTCTCCTACACCAAATTATTACAAGGATGTTTGAGGAACAAGAAAAAAAAAGAAAGGTGAAGGAGTCTGTCTCAGAGTAGAAAGTCAGACATAAAAATGGGAGCACTTTTCCAGAGTGATGCTGGTTCCCATGAGAAACTGTTTATATCTTATCATCAATCACCTCCATTTTTGTTACTGTTCATATGGAACACTTTTCTCAAACTGCACCATCTTTCCCGTGCCACAATCTCTAACAGAAGGCGATAAAAAAGCAGGCACTCTTTAGTAAGGAGCACATCACAGCATCCCTTGCCTGACAACTGCAGCGCATCCTTAGTGAAGCCTCACAGGCTCAGTGCCTTGGGTTTCATGAATCCCCTTTGCTTTTGTACACACCACCGGGATTAACAAGGTGGCCGTAGGCCTCCCACAGCCTCCGGAGACCCTCCAACTTTCCACTAGCAAGAACTCCCCACGCCACAGCCTCCACTCCCGCCACACCGGAGAGCCCGCAGGGTGACAGCGGCTCGCATAG